>CM069153.1:7079113-7117611 GCA_035221665.1 Okamejei kenojei
TGAGTTGGTGAGAATGTGTGAGAGTGAGAATGTGTATGTGAGTGAGAATGTGAGATGAGAATGGAGTGAGATATGCGTGTTGAGTGAGATGTGTGTGAGTGAAATGTGTGTGAGAGAGATGAGAAGTGTGAGAATTTTGTGAGTGAATGTGTGTGGTGTGGATGTGTGTGTGATGTGGTTGTGTGAATGTGTGAGTGCCATGTGTGAGTGAAATGTGTGTGTGTGTGATGAATGTGTGAGTGAGTGTGTGAATGTGTGTGAGTGAATGAGTGAGATGTGGTGAGAAAGTGAATTGAGTGTGACAGAGTGAGTGAATGTGTGAGTGAACCTGTGAGTGTGAGAGAATGTGAGTGAAACCAGTGAGAGATGTTAAGTTGATGAGTGAGTGAGTGAATGTGTGAATGTGTGGGTGAGTGAATGATGTGAATGGCGTGTGTGTGAATGTGTGAGGGAATGTGTGTGTGTGGAATGTGTGTGTGTGAGTGATTGTGTGAGTGTGTGTGTGGATGTGCGAGTGAATGTGTGATGTGTGTGAGAGTGTGAATGTGTGAGTAAATGTGTGAGTGTGTGTGTGAGAATGAGTGTAGTGTGGATGTGAATGAATGAGTGAATATATGGTGTGTGAGTGAATGTATGTGTGAGTGTACGTGAGTGTATGTATGAGTGTATGTGTGACGTGAGAATGTATGTGTGTGACAATGTGTGTGTGTCGTGAGAGAGATGAGCCCCAGAGTGAGTGCATGTGTGTGCGAATGACTGAGTTGAGGAGGTGGCATGTGTGATGCAAGAGGTGTGCAGTCTGCATGAGTGAATGTGTGAGTGAATGTGTGAGTGAATGTGTGAGTGTGTGTGAGTGTTGTGAGTGAGAGAGTGAGAGAGTGATGTGAGTGAATTGTGAGAGAGTGAATGAGTGTGAATGTTGAGTGGAGAGGAAGTGTAAAATGTGTACTGTGTGTGAGAGATTGAAGTGTGTGTTGTGTGTGTGAGTGACCTATTTGTAGTTGAGACCTTATTTGTTATGTTTAATATCCTGATGGCTGTCAGGAAGAAGCTGTTCCTCAACTGCAGATGTTGCAGTTTTCAGTTTACCAAAGTCGAACGTGACTTCCAGAAGTCGGGCATCAGTCAGTCCACAAGCCGTGAGTCAGTTGGTGCAAAAGGCCATGATTAATCCCAAGGTAGTGAGATGAGTCCAGAGGCTCATGAGTAAGTCGCTCACTGCCCCCCCCCCCCCCCCCTCCACTGACATCCCCCACCTCAAGACGCTGCCCTCCCTCCGCCTGGCTATAGGATGCCCCCCCTACTGTAGCCGCCCACTTCCTCTACTGGAGGACACCCCGCCCCGCCTTCTCATCAGCTCACGAGAGCCCCCACCTGAAGCTGTGCCCCTCCCTTGGCTGCACAACGTTTACCACCCCCACCCCACCCTGACAGCCTCAAAAAAATGTTTTGCACAAATTCTTCATTGTTCATTAACAACTGAAATTGTCTTTAGGCTGTTTTTTTTAACATCGTGTCAGGAAAAGTTAGAGGTCAAGGTGAAGTGGCTATTGCTGTGGCATCCTCTGGGATAGCAGCTACGTTAAGGCCTGGTGGAAGAACTAAACATTCTCGATTCAGGATATCCGTCCAAGTGGCCGAGGATACATTCTGCAACATTGAGAAGAACTTCATGAGGCAAGTGAGGATACTGAGTTGGATGATCAGCCATGATCATATTGAATGGCGGTGCAGGCTAGAAGGGCCGAATGGCCTACTCCTGCACCTATATTCTATGTCTATGTAAGTGAAAGTCATTGTTTGGGATGAATGTCCAATGATTACGAGAGAAAGCTTTGAACCGGTGGACAGAACTCTTCAAGATGTCTTCAGCAACACTAAGTCTTTTGGTTGAAAGATGAAGGGAAATGTCAAAGTTTTCCTGAAGGATGGAACATCGACCAAGAATGTTGTCATTAAAAGCGAGCTTCGTTGAATGATGACTTCTGAGATAAATTCTCAGATTTTCTTTCTTAAAATTTGACCGCTAAATTTCTCTATATTAAAATTGTCTCTTTTTATCAACAGGAAATAGTCATCAAGAGGCAGTGAGCAGCAGAACACAACAAGAGACACAACTTAAACAAAATAACTTAATAATTCTCATCTTTAACATTTAAATTGTTCTTATATTTTAAGTATTTCACATTTTAAACTTTAATAAATCCTTTTTGCACTGTTGATGCCTGTGTGTTCTTCATCACAATGGGAACCTAAAAGGCAGGAATGGCTGCTCTGTGGGAGAGCCACTAAGGGTGCATGGGGGGAGGTTGTGGGGAGATGCACTGAATTGTGGGGGGGGAAGGGGAATGGCAAGGAGCAGAGTGGGAGTTGGGGGTGAAGGTAGTTGGGGTGACAGAGTGATCTGCCAGCGTACCAGGCATGAGTGACTGCCAGCCCATGAGCCCTGAGTAAGTGAACTACCACCCCAATAATCCATTCATTCCACCCTCTCCCCCTTCTCTCACACAGTCTGTCACCTGTTTTGGGCAGAATTTCTGGCAGTTTCTCAGCTGCCTGCCTGCCAGGTCCGAGTGACTGTACTGCCAGGCCTCAGTGACTGAGCAGCCAGCCCAAAAATCCATTCAGCCCACAAACTCCATACTAACCCTCTGGAAACCAGTACCTTCAGCCCACAACTCTCATACTAGCGCAACAGAAAGCGCCCCCCCCCCCCCCCCACTGGCCAGCAATATTGGAATTGGTGGAGAGGTGGAATATTGCATTGGGTGATCAGCCCTCCCATGTGATGCTGGGACCCAACGGGTCCCACTTTAGTACTTCTTAAAAGTGTCTCCCACCCTTCTCCTCCCCCCCTCTCCCCCCCCCCCCCCCCCCCTCTCCCCCCCTCCCCTCCCCCCCCTCTCCCCCCCTCCCCCCCCTCTCTCCCCCCCCCTCTCTCCCCCCCCCTCTCTCCCCCCCCTCCCCCCCCCCTCCCCGCTCTCCCCCCCCCCTCTCCCCCCCCCCTCCCCCCTCTCCCCCCCCCTCTCTCCCCCCCCCCTCCCCCCCCCCCCCTCTCCCCCCCCCCTCTCCCCCTCCCCCCCCCCCTCTCCCCCCCCCCTCTCCCCCCCCCCTCTCCCCCCCCCCTCTCCCCCCCCCTCTCTCCCCCCCCCTCTCCCCCCCCCCCTCTCTCCCCCCCCTCTCTCCCCCCCCTCTCCCCCCCCCTCTCCCCCCCCCCCCCTCTCTCCCCCCCCCTCTCTCCCCCCCCTCTCTCTCCCCCCCCTCTCTCCCCCCCCTCTCTCCCCCCATCTCTCCCCCCCTCTCTCCCCCACTCTCTCCCCCCACTCTCCCCCCCCACTCTCTCCCCCCCCTCTCTCCCCCCCCTCCTCTCTCCCCCCCTCTCTCCCCCCCCCTCTCTCCCCTCTCTCCTCCCCCCTCTCTCCCCCCCTCTCTCCCACCCCCCTCTCTCCTCCCCCCCCCTCCCTCTCTCCCCCCCCCCCTCCCCCCCCCCTCTCTCTGTTGGAGGTGGCGAAAATGTTGGAGGATTACATACAGCATATAATCCTCCAACATCACATTATTCTGTGCAGGAATAATTTAATCAGTGAACACTGGCCAGTCCTGCTAAAGCTGGCTTATGAATAGAACATCTCATTTGTGCTGTCAATAGTGTATTACAGAAGCAGAGTAGTACTCCATGCAATTTCTAATCGCACGTCAAATTTGGAGAGTTCAAATGATAAATGGTGACCTCCTGCTCTTCATCATAAACCATTTTAAATAGATATATTCATTTTGATATTTTAACTACTTTTCTATGTCAAGGAGGAGTAATGTTTTGAGTACATTTATGTAATTTGCCCACCTTTATACTGAAATGTCATTCAAAATGTCCTAAAAGTCAATTTTGCAATTGTTACTGATGTACAATGAGATACTGCAAAATGTTTACTTCCAACATTATAATTATAGGGTGGCATGGTGTCGTAGCAGTAGAGCCTTACAGCACCAGAGGATCTGATCCGGATCTGCTTTGATCCTGTCTGTATTGAGTTTGAACATTTTCCCCATAACCTGCATGGGTTCTCTCTGTGATCTCTGGTTTCCTTCTACACTCCAAAGACATACAGGTTTATAAATTAATTGGTTTGGTATAAATGTACTTTACTCCTATGGTGTGTGGGATAGTGTAAGTGTGCGGGGATCGCTGGTCAGCACAGAATCAATGGGCCGAAGGGCCTGTTTCCGCGCTGTATCTCTAAACTAAAATTATGCCCTAAGTGTAATGTGGAACACATGGGTATCGAGGCCAGGGTTAAACAAACAGATGAACTGCTGCAGTTGAGAAGCTGAGTCCTTGCCTCTTGGTTATGGGCCGGTGCTCTTCTTCAAAAACCTGCGCGAGTCCTATTCAAAAACCTGTGCCCATGTTGTACGTCAAAGCGAGCAGACAGAAAATTCATTTGAACAAAGCTATTCTGCAGGAGTTGTGATATTCAACTCTGTGTTTGTGGGTCTGTGTTGGTGGAGAGGTGGAATATTGTAAAAGACGTGGATGATAGGATAATGTTATACAACACAAAAACAGTACCTTTGGCCCAATCTGTCCATGCAGACCAAGGTGGCTACCTAAGCTACTTCCATTTGCCTGCAATATAACCCATATTCCTCTAAATCTTTCCTGTCCATGTAAACATTGTAATTGGATCATCCTTTGTATATCTTCCCCAGGCTGCTCGTTTTGCACTCCCAATGAGCTCTATGTGAAAAGGTTGCCCCTTAGGTCATCTTTAAATCTCACCCTATCACCTTAAATCCATGTCCTCTAGTTTTAGACTCACCTATCCGGGGCAAAAAACTGTGACGATCTACTTCATGATCTGCCCCTCATCATTTTCAAAACTTCTAACATATTTTATAAATACATAAGGGGGAAAAGGGTGACTAGAGACAGAGAGTGGGACCTCTCATGAATCAAAGCACTCACCTCCGTGTGGAGCAACAGGAGATGGGCAAGGTCCTAAATGAGTATTTATCCTCTGTATTTACCGAGGAGAGAGACAGTAGGACGGAAGAAATTGGAGCAGTCACTGGAAATTCGAGCAGTCAGTGTTACTGTCGAAGTACTAAATGTGTTTGAAGGTAGACAAATCTCCAGGGCCTGATCAGATAATATCCGAGGACATTGTGGGAAACTAGAGATTAAATTGCGGGAGCACTGGTTGAAATTTACACGTTGTCCTTAAATACAGGAGAGGTGCCAGAAGACTGGAGGTTTGCAAATGTAAGTCAGTAAGTAAGTTTACTGGACAAGTATTCACATACAAGGAATTTGCCTTGGTGCTCCGCCCACGAGTAACAACATGACATACAAAGACAGTTACGAATGACTCAGAAAATACTAAAATTAATAATAACAAAAAAACATTAATGATAAAACACCATTGATCATGCATGTGAACCAACAAAATACCAGATCAAAGGGAGGCTACAAAATTTTGGCTGTTGAGTAGAGCAACTACTCGTGGATAAAAACTGTTTTTATGTCTGGCTGTGGCAGCTTTGACAGTCCGGAGTCGCCTTCCAGAGGGAAGTGATTCAAAGATTTTATGGCCAGGGTGAGAGGGGTCAGAGATGATCTTGCCCGCTCGCTTCCTGGCCCTTGCAGTGTACAGTTTATCAATGGAGGGAAGGTTGCAGCCAATAACCTTCTCTGCTGATCGGACGATTCGCTGCAGCCTCCAGGTGTCGTGCTTGGTGGCTGAGCCAAAGCAGACCATGATAGAGACGGTGAGAAACAGACTCCACGATGGCCATGTAGAATTGGACCATCATTACCTGTGGCAGTTTGTGCTTCCTCAGCTGCCATAGGAAGTACATCCTCTGTTGTGCCTTTTGGACTGTGGAGTCGATGGTAGCCCCCCACTTAAGGTAATTGGAGATGATGGTTCCCAGGAACTTAAAAGACTCCACAGATGTGACTGTGATGTTGTTGATGGTGAGTGGGGTGAGGGGAGGGGGAGCTCTCCTAAAGTCTACAATCAATTCCACTGTCTTAAGAGCATTGAGCTCTAGGTTGTTGCAACGGCACCAGGATGTCAGCTGTGACACTTCCTGTCTGTAGGCAGATTCCTCCCCTTCCTGGATCAGTCCAATCAGGGTTGTGTCATCTGCAAACTTGAGAAGCTTGACAGAGGTGTCTGTGGAGGTGCAGTCATTGGTGTAGAGAGAGTAGAGAAGAGGAGAGAGTACACAGCATAGTAGTGCTCCTATGCTGAGTGTTTGTGGGTCCGAGATGTGCATTCCCAGCCTCGCATTCTGCTTCCTGTCTGTCAGGAAGCTGGTGATCCACCGACAGAGGGGTTCAGGCACAGTCAACTCGGAAAGTTTGGAGTGTAATAGCTCTGGCACAATGATGTTGAATGCAGAGCTAAAATCAACAAACAGGATTGTCGCATAGGTCCTCTGGCAGTCTAGGTGCTGTAGGATGAAGTGCAGGCCCAGGTTGACTGCATCATCCACAGATCGATTGGCCCGATATGCAAACTGCAGAGGGTCCAGCAGCGGGTTTGTGATATTTTTCAGCTTGGCCAGCACAAGCCTTTCGAACGTCTTCATGACTACAGAGGTCAGTGCGACAGGCCTGTAGTCATTAAGACAAGTAATCCTTGCCTTTTTGGGTACAGGGACAATAGTGGAGACATTATGAAACAGGCAGGGACAGTACATGTTTGCAGGGACTGGTTAAAAATGTCTGTATAGACCGGTGCCAGCTGTTTGGCACGGAGCTTAAGAGTACAAGGGGAAACATTGTCAAGTCCTGGAGATTTCCGGCTCTTTTGTCCTCTGAAAAGCCTCTCCACCTCCTCTATTTTTATTATTGATATTGGATAAGTGATGTTGTGCAGCACAGAGGGTGTGAAGTGGTGATTGGAGGGGGGTGGGTGTAGAAGGGCCCAGTCTTTGCAGACTGAGGTCAGGCTGTGAGTGGGTGTGAAGTGTTGGTTGGGGTGTGAACTGGTCCAGTCTTTTCATACTGGAGTCTTGCCTTAAGTAGGTGTGAAGTGGTGAATGGGAAGGCGAGGATGCAAGGTCCATTCTTTGTAAACTGGGGTCTGGCTGTGTTGGTTGGGGAGGGGGGGAGGGGGTATCAGGGTAACATTTCTGATTTTCAAAACTGCAGTAAAACTCATTCAGGTTGTTGGTCAGCTGACGATTGTCCAAAGAGCGGGGGGCTTTCCTCTTGTAGCTGGTAATTTCTAGCAAACCCTTCCAAACTGAAGAAGAGTCACTAGCTGAGAACTTGCTCCTCAACTTCTCAGAGTACCTTTCCTTGGCAGCTCTGATTCCTCTTCTCAGCTTGTACTTGGCCTGCCTGTAGATGTCTGCATCCCCGCTCGTGTAGGCCTCCTCTTTAGACCGTCGGAGCTGTCTGAGTTCTGCAGTGAACCAGGGCTTGTTGTTGTTGAACCATGTCCGGGTCGTAGTTGGAATGCAACTGTCCTCGCAAAAGCTGACATATGATGACACAGTGTCCGTATACTCATCGAGGCTTGTGGTTGCTTCTCTGAACACATTCCAATCCGTGCAGTCAAAGCAGGATTGTAGGTTCTCAATGCCCTCGCTTGTCCACCTTTTTGTTATTCTGACAACAGGCTTTTAGTTTCTGCCTGTAGGTCGGAATAAGGTGAACTAGACAATGATCAGAGACCCAGACCCGCACGGGGAATAGAGCGATATGCGTTCTTGATTGCCGTATAACAGTGATCGAATGTTCTCTCCCCTCTGGTGGGGCAGGTAACATGAAGTCTGTATTTTGGAAGGTCACAGCTGAGGTAAGCTTTGTTAAAGTCCCCCAAAACAATGACCATGGAGTCCGGGAAGTCACTCTCTACCCTCATTACCTGGTCAGTGAGTTGCATTTGCGCTTCACGTATGCAGGCTTGGGGGGAAATGTAAACTCCAGCGAGAATAAAGGAGTTAAATTCCTTCGGAGAGTAGAAGGGTTTGCATTTTATAAAGAGGGATTCTAGGTTGGAAGAGCAGAAATTTGACAGTGCCGTGATGTTGCTGCACCAGTCCTGGTTGGTATAGAAGCATATTCCACCGCCTCTTGATTTCCCCGCTGCCTCCACTTCGCGGTCCGCTCTGTGAAGTTGGAAGCCAGCCAGTTGCAGCGCGCTGTCCGGGGTTGACTCACAAAGCCAGGTCTCGGAGAAGCACAGGGCAGTGGCTCGAGAGAAGTCCTTGTTTGCCTGGTGCAGGAGTTGCAGTTCGTCCACTTTGTTATTGAGGGAACGTACGTTTGCCAGGAATATGCTCGGGAGTGGTGTGCGTGATCCTCGTCGCCGGAGTCGGGTGAGTGCTCCAGAGCGCTTCCCACGGGTCCCCTCCATCTCAAGACCTTGAACGCAGCCACAGCCCCGCCAATGAGTACGTCCAAATAATCCAGCGAGTGAGAGAAATCCGGAACGATGTTTGGAGGTACCGTATGTCCAATGTTTATGAGTACCTCTCTCGTGAAAGTAATCTTTGTAGGGTTTTCACAGATGACACAAACGAACAAACACATACAAAACAGCAAGGAGCAGTACACCATGGCTGCCTTCGTCAGTGCCAGCTACACTGCAAGCAGCTACACTGCAAGCAATGTTGTGCCTCTTTTCAAGAATGGCTGCAGGGAAAATGCTGGGAACTATAGTCCTGTAGTGGTTAAGCTACTGGAGAGTATTCTGAGGAATAGGTTATACAAGAATTTGGATGGGCAAGGGCTGATTAGGGACAATCAGGATGGTTCTGTTCGTGGGAGGTCGTTTCTCACAAATCTGTTTGATTTTTTTGAAGATGTGACCAAAAAAGCTGATCTGGGCAGAGCTGTAGATGTTGTGCCCATGGACTTCAGTAAGGCATTCGACATGGTTCCGCATGGTAGGCTGCTCTGGAAGGTCAGATCCCATGGGATCCAAGGAGAGATAGCTGAATGGATAGCAAATTGACTCCATGGAAGGAAGCAGAGGGTGATGGTGGAAGGCTGCTTCTCGGACTGGAGGCCTGTGACTATTGGTGTGCCTCAGGGTTCGGTGCTGGGCCCGTTAATGTTTGTCAAGCTGAAAAATATCAAAAACCCCCTGCTGGACCCTCTGCAGTTTGCATATCGGGCCAATAGATCTGTGAATGACGCAGTCAACCTGGGCCTGCACTTCATTCTCCAGCACCTAGACCGCCAAGGGACCTATGCGAGGATTTTGTTTGTTGATTTTAGTTCAGCATTCAATACCATTGTGCCAGAGCTACTACACTCCAAACTTTCCGAGTTGACTGTGCCTGAACCCCTCTGTCGGTGGATCACCAGCTTCTTGACAGACAGGAAGCAGCATGTGAGGCTGGGTAAGCACATCTCGGACCCACAAACCCTCAGCATAGGAGCACCACAAGGCTGCGTACTCTCCGCTCCCCTCCTCTACTCTCTCTACACCAATGACTGCACCGCCACTGACTCATCTGTCAAGCTTCTCAAGTTTGCGGAAGACACAACCCTGATTGGACTGATCCAGGATGGGGTGGAATCTGCCTACAAACAGGAAGTGTCACAGCTGGCGTCCTGGTGCCATCGCAACAACCTGGAGCTCAATGCTCTTAAGACAGTGGATTTGATTGAAGACTTTAGGAGAGCTCCCCCTCCCCTCACTCAACTCACCATCAACAACACCACAGCCACATCTGTGGAGTCTTTTAAGTTCCTGGGAACCATCATCTCCAATGACCTTAAGTGGGGGGCTACCATCGACTCCACAGTCCAAAAGGCACAACAGAGGACGTACTTCCTGCCTCTTCGTCCCAACCTCTCCACATAGCCCTGCAAATTTATTTCAATTGAGTTACTTATCTGGCTCCAATGTGAATGCTACAGTTGTCTCCACTGAGGTGGCAGTGGTGCAGCAAGTGATGTTGCAGTAACAACCCCAGCCAACACAGTCCCATTCTAACTGCCAATATTATTTCTGTGGCATTTGCCCCTACCCATTAAGGTCTTCCTGTCACTGCTGGGTGCTTCAGTTTTCTCCCATGTTCCAAAAATGTGCAGGTTGATAGGCAAGTCCACCGGATGGCTCCAGCAATGAATGCCTTGCCAACACTCTGCTGTCCTGTCCTTCTACGGTTTGTTTGTACGGTTAAATGTATGTTTTAGTTTTCTGTCGCATGTGGGGTTGTTGGAAACTTTTTCTAATCTCTTACCTCGACGGAGATGTTATCTTTTTTCCGTATCGTATCTCCATCCACACTGCGGCCTAACATCAAGGAGTTGGCGGCCTTTGCTGGAGACCGTGGGTGCTTGCTGACTTAACATCACGGCGTTCGGGATCCCTGTCGGGGATCGACCTCTGAGCGCGCTTAACATCATGGAGCCTGCGGAATTTAACATCGTGGAGCTCGCGGTCTCTGGTCAGAGACCGACTTCGGGAACCGCCCCGACGTGGGAGCTTTGGCAGCCCCGTCACAGGAGCTTCGACTGCCCCCGATGCGGGAGACTAAAGAGGACTTTATTGCCTTCCATCACAGTGAGGAACATGGAGAATAGTAAGATTAAATGAGAACTTACCAGTTTGAAGTTTGATCTTTATTGTATGAGGAGTTATGATGAGGGATTACGTGAAGACCCCGCCAGGACGCATGCGCGACATTCTTCAAAGCAGTGGTGTGAAATCACAGATACCAGAGTAGACTAATATAGTAAGATAAGAGAGAACGTCCATACCAGTTGAACTTTATAATAGAGGGTTTTGGGAGCAGAGGGCACGTAATCCCTCATCGTAACTCCTCATAAAATAAAGATCAAACTTCAAACTGGTAAGTTCTCATTTAATCTTACTATTTTACTTCGGAGTCACGTGAGTGACTACGTGAAGATTTCAAAGCTCTGTGATTTCATGCCCTGGAACGAGACCATGCTCACACACTGCCATTCTGGGACGGAGGATGAACGTATTTCACACACAACACTGTGCTCAAAAACAATAAAGGTATTATTCATACCTAAAATAATATGCCCCACATTGGGTAATTTATTTTACAGAACTTAATTTTTCCCTGCAAACGTCTCAGGATCGGCCACGGGTTTATTATAAAGCATTGAATGCGTTCATTGCTCCACCCCGCTGTGGCAAGGATGTGGTCCATAGGAACTCCCATCATCCTAGCGTCCGATGTAGATGCAGCCCTGTTGGAGTGAGATTTGAAACATTAGTATTCACCACTGCACGTAATACCACCCGAACCATCTAGATATGGTTTGCACTGTGACCTTAGGTGAGGGCATTTATGGTTAATGAGAAAGCTCTCTCCGTGCCCATAAGTGTCTTGGTGACTATGTATTGGAAAATATGTGTCACTATGCAGGGCCGACTATCTGCAGGATAGGCCAGAACTCTAATATTGGCCAAAGGAACCGGGTCAGTCTTGTTTAAGTACCCCTGTATGTAGCAGGTTATCTGCCATTTGTGACAGACATGATGTCCTATTCTAGCTTGTGTAAGGACTGGACCCGTTGTGCTGATCCAAGTGCCATAATCATTCCCATCTAGGATATTAGTTTGTCCAGAGTGAGCCCCGATATTGGTGTCCATCCTCGTAACATGGTGTACTACCTATGTCCCATATATAGGTGTATCTGGGCCTGGGGGAATAGAGTACAAATACCCCTCATTCGTTTAGGTACTAGTGGGTGTGATCCTATAGCCAGGTGATCACTCCCTCTGCCCAGATATTAGATAGGGCACTCCTTGCACAATAATGGCACTGTGACTCAATCCTTCATCGAAATGAAGGGTGGCCAGAACTCCAGCACTTCAGTGTTGGTGGCTGAGTCATATGTAGTGTTCGTCTTGGTGCTGAACACTTCCCATTTCCTGACATATGTCAGGTACTGTCTTCTCGTGGACTCCCTGCACGACGCTGAGATGGCATTGATCGTTCTGTCGGAGAGTCCGTATCCCAGAAATGGCCTGTTTCAGAAACTGCAAATTAACAAGTTCATACAGTCATGGCACGGATACTTTCCCGCACGGGGTGTGCCAACCTCCTTGGCCGTTGTTGATCCAGATGCAGGGTTCTGAGACCATCTTTGTACTGTTGGGAACCATGGTACCCGTTGCGGCGTCTTGTTTAATTATTGTAAGACTCGCCTGATGAGGCAGAAGGGGAAAATGCATAGCAAAACAAATCCCCCCCCCCCAATGCAGCGAGAAATCGTCCATCGCTGCTGCCCCTGGGTCTGGTTCCCAAGCAACATATGTTGGTAGTTGGTGAATTAGTCTGGATGGAAAAAAGGTCGATATCTGGTGTCCCATACCAGTCTATAATATCTGTAAACACTTTCCGATCCAACATCCATTTAATGTTGTCGTTGAATTTACGTGACCTGGTGTCTGCCACTGTATTTAGCTTACCTGGAAGGTAAGTGGTTGAGATCCAAATCTCTCTCCCAGACACCAGTGCCAGATATTATTAGGAAATTCATCACATGATATCGACTTTATTTCACCCATATGATTATATATAGGCCCCCAGTGTGGTATCAATCTGTACCGTACATGCAACTGGTGCTCATCTGAGCAGTAGGCCCTGAGTCCATGAAACGCTCCCAGCATTTCTAGATAATTAATTGCTAGTGCTTTAAACAGAATAATTTTTGTGCACTCATCTGCCACCACAACTTGCGGTGGTATTAGTTGCTCCCCAACCTTTAGCACTGGCATCAGTCTGTAATGTACCCTAGGGATATAGAATGGGGTGATGGGGTTAGGATAATATTGAACATTTCTATCCACCAGTTTAATTCTGATTTACTTTCCCTGGTAGTTGCATAGGCCTATTGAAATGGCCTGCATGATTTTTGAGAGCTAAAATTTTCCCTCTTCCAGGTTTTAATAATGGAGTGGTCCAATTGTGCTGCTGGGAACGCAGCCACCAATTTCCCAATCACTCTTACTCCTTACCGAATGGATGGTTCCCTGATGCCAGTGAGGCTTTTGCATACTCCCATCAAGTCTGTCACTTTGTTTGGTGGCAAGGTGATAGACATATGAACAGAGTCAATAGTGAACCCCAAATAATCCATGGTAGTGGAGGGTTCCAATTTTGACTTATCTGGATGTATGTTAAATCTCTGTGTTGTGGCTGATACCACCAATGTAGTCAGCTCCAATTTTCACCTATAATGAGAAATATCATCAAGGTAAGCCATGACGATATGGTTATGTTTCTTTAAGTATGCTAAAGCTGGTTTTAATGAATTTGTAATAGCCTGGGTGCTGATGACAACCCATTGGATAAGGCATACTGCCATAGCTGTCCCATCCAGATAAATTTCAGGTATTTACGATGACCCTGTGTGTGACAAACGTGTCTATTTTGAAATGGGCATACTGAACGGAAGTATTTAGTTCGGTCAAATCTGTAATGATACGGCAACCACCATCTTTTTAGTTTTTATAAATATATTTGATACGAACTCTTGAAATTCTCTGATTGTTTTCTCAATCCCTTTTGTGTTTAGTCTTAACAGTTTAGCATGGCCTGCTGTTCTCTCTTTTTGTGAAGTATGAACTTCCTGCTAGGCGTATGCTGAACTGGGACGGTAGTTCGTATACAAATTCAATTTTGTAATTCTGAATACTTCTGAGTATGTAAACGTTCAGAGGTAAAAGAGCAGCACACATGATGAAACAAGTGCAACCGTCCCCCAACTTTTGATGAATCGGACATGCAATGTTTTTTAAGACAACCAGACCCACCTACCTCCATGGTTACCGGTGTTGTGTGGGTTGTCTCCGCAGTTGTTTCTTCTGGTATTGTGTTTGCTGCGTTGGGGCATTTTCCATGAAGGCCGGGCTGGGCCATGGTCTGAAAGACCGCTGTGCAGGTGGGCCGGCTTTCGAGCTTTAACCACCAGATGGTCTTCCATAGCACCGATGTCTGTTGGGTGTGTAGGGGTGCTGCCGCTATTGATAGTGGGTTTTAGAGGTGCTTGGCACCTTGATCAGGCCTATAGCCTTGGCTTCCTCATGCAGGTCTTTCACCTGCTTCGGGAGGTCCCCCAACAGCAATTTTGGCGCCTGTGTGCTACTTGTCTTGCATAATTCCGCACTTCTTGATGATGCTCTTCCTGTAAACTGTTAATCTCCACTGAGTATTACACAGTCTGCTAGAGCATTTAGTAACTCTTCAGGCAAATCAACCCCATCAGTTGTCCTGGTACTGCTGTGATTTTAGCAGCCAGCAGTTTCCTCTGGGCTCCTGTTGCCCCAGATGGGGTCATAGACTGCTGGTACTTTAAGAGAAATGGAGTTCTCTGGAGCAATGTACTTCCCAGCCATAAAGTTAATGGCTTGCTCCTGTAGCTGTTTTGTAGTCATGTATTTTGTACTGGCTTGCAGCTTTGTATAGGCAGTCCTTCTTGAGTTGATACAGCATGTGTTCCCACAAATCTTCTGCTGCTCTCTCTTCTGGCACCCCTCACAGTTGACTGTTCAGCCATTGCCCCTTCTTCAGGGTCAGCCCAGCTCTGACCCCTAATGCTCCCCTGCGAAGAGGGTGAGACATTTGGCAGTCCTTGAAAGGATGCTGCCGTGGGTCTGCGAGGAGACCCACTGTGACTCTGCCCCTGCATAAGCAGGTCATGCTGGAGCACTGCTCCCCATCCGCTCCCGCGGGAAAGACGCCCGCCGTCGCTATCCGTGAACGGGGTGTCTTCAGGTCCGGACCCAGCCGAGTCAACGGTCCTGTCCGACTTCCGGGTGGTTTTGCCGCCGACCGCGGCGCACCTGCGGTCTGTAGCGGCGAGAAGCCGGCAGCTGCTGGCAGCACCTGCAGCTCTGGAGAGACGGCACGCTGCTGGCTGCTTCCACAGCAGCGGTATCAGCTGCTGCTCTCCCTTACGCGACTCCATGGTGCTTCCTCCGTTCTGAAAAAAGAAACACACCGAGTCGCCACGCTCACCAGAAAAGGTAAGACTTACCTTCCGAAATTTTTCAAAACTCGCGCTGGAGGAGCGGCGCTCCTCGCGACTGTCGCTTCCGCAATGCGTTCGACGATATGTCGCGCATGCGTCCTGGCGGGGTCTTCACGTAGTCACTCACGTGACTCCGAAGTAAAATCTGCCATGTGGTTTATGTTCACTTTTATGTAGTTGTGTGCCTTGTTGCTTTTTTCTTGGTATGGCTGTATGGTAATTTGAATTTCACTGTACTTTAATTGGTACATGTGACAATAAACTGACCTTGAAACTTTGAAAACTAATTGGCTTTCGTAAACTATGTCTGGTATGGGTGGGTGTGAGGGGAATCAGGGGACAGTTGATTGATGAGTGCAAGGAAACAACTGGGGAATGTCATTGATGGGATTGCTCTTAGATCTTGATGGGTTGAATGGCCTTCTCTCTCATTATAAAATGTTGGTGAATTCCAAACCTGTACCAATTCCAAATATGCAACATATTTTCCTCATCAGTAACAAACAACAAGCCACTAGAGAAACTCAATTGATCAGATAACATTGGTGAAGGGGGACACAAAATGCTGGAGTAACTCTGAGTAAAGCAGCATCTCTGGAGAGAAGGAATAGAGGATGTTTTGGGTCAAGAACCTTCTACAGACTGAGAGTCAGTGGTAAAGGAAACTAGAGATATAGATATAGAGTGATATAAAACAAAAAAAAATGAAAGTTATGTGAAAAAATAATGATCAAATGTTAGCTGTGGGCTGGGTGAAAATGAATTATGCAGACAATGACACTTGCCTGAATGCATGAGAAACCAGTACAATGACCAGGGTGGGCGACGGAAGGAGAGAGTGGATGTAAGGGTTACAGAAGTTAGAGATATCAATATTCAAATCACTGCCCAAGAGAAATATGAGATGTTGTTCCTCCAATTTGCATTTGGCCTCTTTCAGACAATGGAAGAGACCCAAGACAGAAAGCTCCGTGTATGAATGGGAGGGGGAGTTAAAGTGTTTGGCCATCGGGAGATCACGTTGGTGGAGGACAAATTTCACACTTTAATTCCCCGTCCCATTTCCACACTGACCATTCTGTCCTGGGCCTCCTCCATTGTCAGGGGTACGGCTCTTCTGAAACTGTCCCATCTTCTCCGGATTTGCTCTGGGACGATCAACTGATTTCTGGTGTTGCGGATGAGTCTGACGAACTGTATGCACCCCCTGAGGGAGCTTCGACGCTGTTTCGCCGGCCATTTTGGGCAGTTCTTTGCTCGGCCATCTTAGCACACTGCAGCACATTCTTCAATGAGGCGTCCGATTCCTTGAGAATTGCCTGCTGGGTGAATGCGTGCCTGCAGCCCATGACCAGTCTATGCCGTAATGCATTGTCTTGGCACTTTTCGCAGCATTAAGTTTTAAAATCACATGCTTTGTCTTGGTGCGAAGTTCGGCAAGAAAATCGGTAATTGATTGCCCTTCCTGTTGCACCGTCCTGTAGAAATCAAGGCGAGCTGTGAGGAATTAGACTTTCTTCAAAATGCAGCTGCAAAGCCGTTGTGATTTCAGCAAATGAGGCTTCAGTTACTTTGCCTGTAAATACATTTTGAAGCAATGTAAAAGCTTCTGGAGACATTGATGAACACAAGAGAGCCTTCTTATTCAGGTCAGTCGTAATTGCCATACTTTCAAAATAAAACTCAGCGCACATTAAATACGACGACCACCTTCCTCGCTCGGGATCAAAACGATCGAATTGCTGAGACATGTTAGTTCGTTTTTTTAAATAAATAAATAGGCTCTTATAAGGTCTTTGGACACAATCCGAAGTATCCCACTCCTGACACCACTTTTGTGTTATTTTTCTGCACAAAACTTGAGAATCTTTAATTTACAACAGAAGTCTTTAATGCTTTACTCAATGCTGGCAGCAAGACAACTCAAAAATGGCTGCACACACACACTGTCTACAGACAGGATAAACTATATACAAAACATCTCCCTTTGTCCTGTGCAGCGCCACCTGCTGCATGGGAGGAACAACGGGTCCTCCCACCCCACACAGTCCACCAAACGTCACAATTTTACTGCTTTCTCAATCTTTCCTGCCACGTAGAATGACTATACTTTAGCGGCGCCTGCTGGCGCACGCAAGTATCGAACCCAGCATTTGGAAGCCGCCGGCACGTGACCCGGGCAGATTACTGCAATGCTGAATCGGGTCTCAAACTGGCTGAGATGCCTTGTGGCACCTCAGGCGTGCGGGTCATTTGTGATGTTTCCACTGGTAGGGCCCGCCCAATCGTCCCAGTTGCCTGGAGGCGACGTATATTCGACACTAATCACAGCCTAACCCACCCGTCCATACACGCCACCTCCGCCCAGATCACTTCCAGGTTTGTCTGGCACGGGTTACGAAAACAGGTTGCCACATGGGCCCATGCTTGTATCTCCTGTTAGACTTCTAAGGTGCAGAGACATGCGCGCCCACCAGTGCAGGATTTTGCTGTTCCCAACCGCAGGTTTCTGCACATTCATGTTGACCCAATCGGGGCCGGTGAGCCGCGAGATCCCTTGCGCCGGGCCACGCACTGCTCCCTATTGTGGATAGGTTCACCAGGTGGGCGGAGGCGATTCCGTTGTCCGATACCTCCGCTGAGGCCTGTGCCCGCGCTATTTTCTCCAATTGGATCGCTTATTTTGGTGTCCCTTCTGAAATCAGTACCGACCGTGGGGTTCAGTTCACCTCCTCCCTGTGGTGCAGTTTGGAGCAGCTGTACGGCGTGGAGTTGCACCAGACCAGCGCTTATCACCTGGAGGCAAACAGGTTAGTCGAGCGGTTCCACAGACACCTTAAGTCGGCGTTAAAGGCCCGGCTCACCGGCCCCGATTGGGTTGACCAGTTGCCCTGGGTTCTCCTAGGCATCATAACTATGCCTAAGGAAGACCTCAACGCCTCCTCGGCCGAGCTGGTTTATGGCTCAGTTTTGCGGGTACCTGGGGATTTATTACCCGCCACCCGCGATCAGGATGTCCCGGCTTAAGCGGTGCTAGCTGATCTTCCAGAGTGGGTGCGCGCGTTGGTCCCGGTTCCTACCTCCAGACATGGGTAAGCCGCGGTGCATGTGCCTATGTGTTACAGGATTGTGCTTATGTTTTCCTTCATAGGGACGCTCACTGCTCGCCGCTACAGCGGGTGTACGAAGGACCATTCAAGTTGTTAAAGATTGGTATCTTGATGTTCACGTTGGACATGGATGGCAGGGAGGAGTTTGTCTCTGTCAGCCGCCTTAAGCCTAGCCTACGTGGACGAGGATAGCCCGGTGACTGTGTCCACTCCACGGCATAGAGAGCGTCCGCCAGCCGTTTTGCCGCCATCTGCACCTGTTACCCCCGGTTTTGTTTTGCCGGTCACCGTTGTTACGCCCGTCCCTTGTTTGCGGTTTTCACGCCCCTCCGGTTCTGTTTTGCCGGCCCCTAATGTTACACTCATCCCGCGTTCTCGGACTATGCGTTCCGGTTGAACGGTCCGGTTACCCGTGCGTTTCCGTACCTTGGTTTCTGGGGGGGGGGGGGGGGGGGGGGCACGTAGCGGCGCCTGCTGGCACACGCAAGTATCGAACCTGGCTTTCGGGAGCCGCGGGCATGTGATCCGGGAGGGGCGGGGGTTTTCGCGTGGTTTTGCGTTCGCGCGGCAGTTGTTCGACTGACCACCGTTGTGGCCAGTCACGTGTGTATAGACCTGTTGACCAAGGAGCGAGTTATTAATAAAGATTGTTCTAAGAGCTTGGTCGTCATCTCTGCATCCGCTAAACTACTCTTATACTCCTAGATCTTGCTATTCTTTGGATACTTTTAGAATTATGCCTATAGTTTACATTTTGTCATAGATTTCCTGCCAACATGTAATATTTGTTTTCCAAGCATTACATTTTGTCTGCCATCTCCCGCCCATTCTACCAGCCTGCATATTCCTCCTTGAAGTCTACCTCTTTGCTCGTCACAATCCACCACACATCCAAGCTTTACATCATCAGTTGTTTTTTGTACCCAAACCCAATCCCTGATCAATATTAAGAAAACAATAGTTTTATTTTTAAATTTTGAGGAACTCAACAGTTGTTTACTCCAGTCTGAAAATCCATTCATTCCTGGTCCTTATTTCCTGTTATTGGGTCCTAGAGTCTTACAATGTGAAAAAGCACTTCAGCCCAATTTGCCCACACTGCCCATCTGCACCAGTTCCACCTTCGAGCATTTGGACCATATCTCTCTAATCCTGTCCTATCCATGTACCTGTCTAAATGTTTCTGAAACATAGCACCTGCAACAGCACCTGCCTCAACTACCTCCTCTGGCAGCTTGTTTCAATCACCCACAACCCTTTGTGTGAAAAAGTTACCCCTCAGATTACTAGTAAATCATTTCCCTTTCACTTTAAACCTATGTCCTCTGGTCCTTGATTCCCCTACTCTGGGCAAGAGATTCTGTGCATCTACCCAATCTAATCCTCTCATGATTTCATATACCTTTATAAGATCATCACTCATCCTCCTGCGCTACAAGGAATAGACTCCTAGCCTGCTCAACCTTCCTCAGGCAATTTTCTAATTATACTGTTGCTATTATGTGCCTCCTTATCAAATCCATGTATATTACATGAATCTTATTTCCCTTAACAAGCCTTTCTATTGACCCATCACAAAAAACATTTACACATTTTGCAGTTGTTAAACTGATTGGTTTGGGTTTGGCCCAATGCTAGCTTCTGAACTAGGGTGTAACATTTGCAATGTCAGATTCTTGGGTGATGTGCGTTGCATTCAGAAGGCAAAGAAAACTGTGTCTGTAATTTTGAGTGAGATACACCACAATTTTTCTAGTGGTTATATATTTGCCATGGTCATTGGCATAGTATGTTACATGAGCTGGTGCTTAGATCAGACATCCGAGGCAGGGCAAACATGCTGGAGAGTTTGCAGGGATGAAAGACTCATCCTAATAGACACTGTTCCGATGAAGCAATAACCTCACCTCAGGGTCTCCAAGGAACATATTATTTGGCAAGTCAAATTAAATAGTAAGATTAAATGAGAACTTATCAGTTTGAAGTTTGATCTTTATTTTATGAGGAGTTACGTTGAGCGACATTCTTCAAAGCAGCAGTGTGAAATCACAGATAACAGGTTGACTAATATATATAGTAAGATAAGAGAACTAAAATACCAGTTGACCTTTATATAGAGGGTTGGGAGTAAAGGGCACGTAATCCCTCAACGTAACTCCTCATAAAATAAAGATCAAACTTCAAACTGGTAAGTTCTCATTTAATCTTATTATTTTACTTCGGAGTCACGTGAGTGACTACGTGAAGATTTCAAAGTTCTATGATTTCATGCTGTGGAAACGAGTCCATGCATCACACACTGCATCAGTGAAGAGTGAATTTTAATGCATTCAGACATGACATAGGTATAGACATGTTGATGCTATTAATGGACAAATAGTGATAATAGTAACCTCCCTCAACCGGGAGGAACTAT
The DNA here is from genome assembly GCA_035221665.1 of Okamejei kenojei. Taxonomy (NCBI): domain Eukaryota; kingdom Metazoa; phylum Chordata; class Chondrichthyes; order Rajiformes; family Rajidae; genus Okamejei; species Okamejei kenojei. Next base: position 7,099,629 of record CM069153.1, read on the forward strand.
AACACAGACCTAAAATAGAGTTGGCAAATACACCCGGTCTGGTAAAGGGTATTTCTAAAATGTTTGGAAAATCGTTCGTTTGACCATCCTGCAGCCACCAGGATGTGGTCCCGTGAAACGTCCATCCCCTGCTGCTGATACAGTTGCAGCCTGGGTGGAGTGAGACTTGTATGTCAGTATTCACTCCTGTATCCCAGAACCCATTTTAACCACCTGCCGATGGTCTATGGTGATATTTCTTATCAGGCTTCATGTGACTAACAATGATAGCTAGTTCAGTACCAAAGGCTCTAGTGACGTAAACATACTGGTGTAGATGTGTGGCCACACACAACCGAAGGTCCATGGGATATGCCACCAATTTTAGTTTGAGACCTTATATCCCTGGTGTATTCTGCTGATTAAGTCATAACATAAATGTAATTTCCCTGCAGAATAATCACCTTGTCCAGTCACAGCTATGGAAAACCTGGACCCGTTGTGCTGACTCAGCGTCATGAGCATACCCACTTGGTTAGTGAACCAAGGGCAGGGATGTTTCAATGTTAACATCCCATATCTCTGCATACCTGGCCTGTCGAGTTGAAGATACCCTTCATAATCTAGATATCAGAAGGTGACCCGACAGAGTGGATTCAACTCCTTGCAGCCAATATGCTGAGAAGGCACATAAATGGCACTCTTTTAATGATTGTCAAACCCCATATGGAAACTGAACTTCAAGACGTCAGTCATCCATGTCAGCTTATTTGTAATAACAGAATACTTCCCATCTCTTATGAGGGAAGTACTGCTTATTTGGTGCTATCCCGGCAATTGCAGTGAGCACTTCCGTATTCTAGCATTTAGGTTTAACAATTCTAGCCGCAGGAAACGGTCTTCCCAGTCTGAAATCAATGAATTGATTTATGTATGCAGAGGATGGTTTCCCGAGTCACGGCTAACCAGCAATATTGTGCCTGGAAATAACCATATAAGGTTCTATCATCATTCCCAACATCAGCGGGAATCATGGCTGTATAGGCCAGTCAGGCACTGCGAAAATGCCTGAAGCAGGAAATTGCTGAATTTGCAAGACCAGTCTGGTAAGGTAAATGGAGGGACACAAAGAGCATTCTTCCCCAGTGTAGCGAGAATGCATCGATCGCCACTGACATGCTACGTATATTGCAACTGGTGAATGTGCCTGGATGTAACATTTTGATCTTTAGGGTTCCATCGAGCCCACAATATCCTTAAATACTTGCGATTCAACCTCCATTCTGTGTAGTCATTGCTTTTCCCTGATAATACACCAATGCCAAATGGAGTTAGGTAAACAATTACCGGATACTTTGACTTCATTGCACCCATGTGATTAACATATAACAGCACCAGAGTGTATCAAGTTAGACCTGAGCATGCAGATTATGCATATTCGCACAAACCTTTAATCCACAGAATGTTCCCTGGATATACTTCCGAGTCTTTCGCTTCATGTGGTATACGTAGGCGGTGGACCTTACAGCCACCTTCCAGTCCCTGCTGAGTCTCCGGGGTTATCCGTCGGCGGGAAAATTCCTCCGCAGGCGGTGAATCCTAGAGCCCGGACCCTCCGAGTCTACGGGCTTATCCGCCGGCGGTATATTCGCAGCCCGGACCCTGCCAGGCCTCTAGGCTTACCGTCGGCGGAATATCTCTTATGATATGCCATACATGGACCATATCAGGAGGGAGCACTAGTGAGATGAGCACTCTCTGATGCTATCCATGCTCCACGTGGGTAAACGGCTGAGGACGTACCCATGTCGGAGGGGACCCTCCGGGCCTGCCAAGGCCTTTCAGACTCCATTGAACCTCTGGGCCGCTGGAGTCTGAAAAATGCTGCCGGCTATCCGCACTTCTGCGGTCAGCAGCTGTGTCTTCACACAGTCCCCTCACACGGTCCCTGCGGCCGGGTTTCCACGAGCCGGGTTCATCCCGCGGCTTGATTCCTCTTGTTGTCCCGGTTTCCCGCGGATTCCAGTCCACGGTTTACCACAGCCGGGATTCCCTCGAGTGAGTGAGTGAGTGAGTGAGTGAGCGAGTGAGTGAGTGAGTGAGTGAGTGAGAGTGAGTGAGTGAGTTAGTGAGTATGTGTGTGAGTGCATGTGTGGTGACTGAGCTGCCAGGCCAAGAATCCATTTGGCCCACAATGTCCATACTAGCCCTATGGAAACTAGCCCTTTTGGCCCACAACACCATGCTAGCGCTCCAGAAAGCTGGAGCAGCAATGTTTGAATTGATGGAGAGGTGGAGTATTGCGTTGGGGGACCAGCCCTCCTGTGTGAATCTAGGACCCAACGGGTCCCACTTAGTCTAGTAACTCTCTAACAATGTCTGAAGGTACAAGTCTAGAAAAGGCCTTGTGGGATGAGTTTCAGCTGAACTACTCATAAAGTAATAAACCAAGATAAACCCAGTGATTCCAGTCAAAGTGAGATTTTAGCATTTCGGAAGTCCCTGGTCCTTTTCCACACACCTGCATTCTCGCCAGTGTCGTAGAGGATGCTGGAAGACTGCTTCCTTTCAGTGAAGGCAACCAGAAGTGGATGACTACAGTCAGTTTTGAACCTCAAGGATCCTACACACTGGGCAGCTTTCCAGGGACACCGTGCCACTGGCAATAGACAATAGACAATAGACAATAGGTGCAGGAGTAGGCCATTTGGCCCTTCAATCCAGCACCATCATTCAATGTGATCATGGCTGATCATCCCCAATCAGTACCCTGTTCCTGCCTTCTCCCCATATCCCTTGACTCTGCTATTTTTAAGAGTCCTATCTAACTCTTGTTCTCCAATGTTCTTGGACCAAGAATGCAATGGACTCCATGACTGGTGTGATCCAGATGGTATTGCGATGCCCTTGCTTCCAGACTCTCAAGGACACTGATGATGAGCTTTGGCACCGCAGCAGTCTGGTCCCCCATTGTTCAGTATCTTCTCAGGGGGCATTTTACTGCACTTGTGGATCAGCAGCCTGCTCCTAGCTGTCAGCTACATCCTCTGCTATAGTAGCAAAAAGACCACAAAATTGCAATAACTTTGCTTTCATTCTTCAGTGGAAGTTGAAAGTTGATCCATTAGCTGCTGGACACCACATGCCACCAAGCAATGTGTCACTTCCTGACTGGACAGATTGACCTCAGGAAATACTCAAAGTCTGCACAGATGCTAGTACGCTAGTTCTATCCTACAGGATAGGGACAATTTACAAAAGCCAATTAATCTGCAAACGTGTAGGAAGGAACTGCAGATGTTGGTTTAAATCGCAAATAGTCACAAAAAGCTGGAATAACTCAGCAGGACAGGCAGCATCTCTGGAGAGAAGGAATGAATGGTGGTGTTTCGGGTAGAGACCCTTCCTCAGACTGGTTAGGGATAAGGGAAACGAGAGATATAGACAATGATGTAGAGAGATAAAGAACAATTAATCAAAGATATGCAAAAAAGTAATGATGATAAAGGAAACAGGCCATTGGTAGCTGTTTGTTGGATGAAAATGAGAAGCTGGTGTGACTTGGGTAGGGAGGGATAGAGAGAGAAGACGTGTAGTCAGAATGGAGGTGCTGTTCCTCCAATTTGCATTTAGCCTCACTCTGACAATGAAGGAGATCTAGGACAGAAAGGTCAGTGTGGGAATGAGAAGAAGAATGAAAGGATTTAGCAACCGGGAGATCAGATAGGTTCAGGCAGAATGAGTGAAGGCGTTCGGAGAAACGATCGCCCAGTTTACATTTGGTCTCGCCTATGTACGGGACTACATATTGAACAACGGATACAGTAGATCAGTTGGAGGAGATGTAAGTGAACCTCTCCCTAACCTGAAAGGACTGTTGGGGTCCCTAGACAGAGTCAAGGGAGGAGGTATAGGGACAGGTGTTGCATCTTCTGCAGTTGCAGGGGAAGGTACCTCAGGTGAGAGTGGTTTGGGTGGGAAGGGATGAGTTAACCAAGGAGTTGCTGAGAGAGCAGTGTCTGTGGAAGGTGGAAAGTGGTGGAGATGGGAAGAAGTGACTAGTGTTGGGATCCCATTGGAGGTGTCAAAGACATTGGAGGATTATGTGTTGTATGTGATGGCTGATGGGGTGAAAGGTAAGGACTAGGATGAGTCTGTGTCTGTTGTGACTAGGGGGAGGGGAGCACGGGTGGAGCTGTGGGGTACCAAGGAGATGCATGTGAGAGCCTCATCTATGATGGGAGAGGTGAACCCCCATTCCCTATAGAATGAGTACATTTTGGAATGTCCTTATTTTATCCTGGGCGCAGATGTGGCGTAGACGGAGGAATTGGGAGTAGGGGATAGAGTCTGTGCAGGAAGCAGGGTGGGAAGAAGGGTAGTCGAGATAGTTGTGGAGTCAGTGGGTTTGTAATAGACATCAGTCAATAGTCTATTTCCTATGATGGAGACTGTGAGATTAAGAAAGGGTGTCAGAGATGGCCCAAGTAAATTTGAGTGCAGGATGGAAATTTGTGGTGAAGTTGAAGTCTGTGAGTTCTGCATGGGTACACTTGCCATCTCCCCGAACTCTATCTCCGTTACATTGATGATTGCATCGGTGCAACCTCTTGCAACCATGCAGAACTCATGGACTTCATCAACGTCACCACCAATTTCCATCCTGCACTCAAATTTACTTGGACCATCTCCACAATACAGTGAGTCACTTTAAAACAAAGAAGGTGCTGCCGAGGCTCTTGAAGAGCATTAAGGAGGCTACATTCCCAGGGCATGATGGAATCTATCCCAGGTTATCGATTATTTTCTCTGGAATGTCAGAGGTTGAGGGGAGATTACATAGAAGTATATAGAATTATTTGAGGCATGGTTAAATTCATGCAATTGGAGCAGAGGCAGGATAGTCAGCCTAAACGATGCAATATGATACGATAGAACTCGATTCATCTCAGGAGGGAAATTGATCTGCCAACAGACATATAAACACCACATACACAAAACATGAAATGCATGAAACATAATATTAAAGTGACAAGTCGAAAGGCTTGGGGGATGTGCGAAGATTGGGGAGGGGGTGGGGTGTGGGGGTCATTCTCAGTCTATCCCACAACAGAATGAGGAGGAGTTGTAATGATTGATAGCCACGGGGAAGAAGATTCTCCTGTGGTGTTCTGCCCTGCATCTTGGTGCAACCAGTCTGATGCTGAAGGTGCTCCTCAGATTGTCCAGGGGGTGGGCTGTATTGTCCAAGATGCTCCGCAGTTTGAGGAGCATCCTCCCCCCCAAGGCCAGTCATGGTGGCGCAGAGGTAGAGTCGCTACCTTACAGCAAATGCAGAGCCAGAGACCTGAGTTCGAGCCCGACTACGGGTGCCATCTGTACGGAGTTTTTTACATTCTCCCCGTGACCTGTGTGGGTTTTCTGCGAGATCTTCAGTTTCCTCTCACACTCCAAAGACGAACAGGTTTGTAGATAAATTGGCTTGGTCAATTTAAAAATCGTCCGTCGTGGATGTAGGATAGTGTTAATGTGCGGAGATCGCTGGTCGACACGGACCTGGTGGGCCGAAGGGCCTGTTTTCGCACTGTATCTCTAAAACCACCTCCCATGAATCCGACTCCACCCCCAGTTTGGAACCAGACTTTCTGATGAGTTTGTTAATCCTATTGGTATCCGCAGCCTTCGCCCTGCTGCCACAGCGCACGTCAGCGAAGAAATTGGCACAGGCTACCACCCATTGGTAGAACATCTGCAGCATCTTACTGCAGATGTTGAAGGAGTGGTGCCTTCTCTAAAAGTCCAGCCGGCACTGTTCCTTCTTGTACAGGGCCTCAGTGTTCCTGGACCAGTCCAGTTTACTGTCCAGGTACATTCCAAGGTATTTGGACACCCTGGTAATCTGCAAATCCACACCATTGATGGAGACAGGGGACAGGGGTGTTCCTCTCCTCCTAAAGTCAACCAATAACTCCAAAGTCTTGTTGGTGTTGAGCTGCAGGTGATTCAGCCCACACCACTCAACAAAATCGTTGACTACACCTCTGTATTCAGCTTCCCTGCCCTCACTGATGCAGCCCATAATTGCAGAGTCATCTGAAAACTTCTGCAGGTGGCAGGAGTCGGAGCTATATCTGGAGTCCGAGGTGTAGATTGTAAACAGGAAGAGAGAGATGACCATCCCCTGTGGGGCCCCTGTGTTGCTCACTACCGTGTCCGAGACACAGTTCTGCAGCCTGACATATTGTGGTTGTCCTGTCAGGTAGTTGGTGATCCAGGACACCAATGGAGCATCCTCCCGCATCTTCCACAGTTTGCTCCCTAGCAGTGCAGGTCGGATGGTGTTAAAAGCATTGGAGAAGTAAAAAAACATGACTTTCACAATGCTTTCCTGCATACAGTAATGCTTTAATGCTCCTAGTCTATCATTCAGTCATGCCTGATCTATCTTTCCCTTTCAACGATATTCTCTTGCCTTCTCCAAATAACCCTTGACACATTTATTAATTAAGTATCTCTCAACATCCGCCTTAAAAAAACCCAATGATGGCTTCCACAGCTGTCTGTGGCAATAATTCCACAGATTCATCAACCTCTTACTGAAGTAATTCCTCCTCATGTCCTTTCCAAAGGTGTGCCCTTTTATTCTAGACCTTCCCACTAGGGGAAACATACTCCCTACATCCACTTTATCCAAGCCTCTCACTATTTGATAAGTTTCAATTTGATCCCCTCTCATCCTTCTAAACACCAGCGAGTAAAGGCCCAGTGACGTCAAATGCTTATCATATGTTAACCCAATCATTCCTCTGGAACCTCTCCAATGCCAGCGCATCCTTCCTCAGATATGCGGCCCCAAATTGCTCACATTACTCCAAATGTGGTCTGACCAGTGCCCTATAAAGCTGTTTTTATTTTCTAGTCCTCTCGAAATAAATGTTAAGATGGTATTTGCCTTCCTTACTACTGATTTAACTTGCAAATTAACCTTTTGTGAATCCTGCACCAGCACTCCCATGTCCCTTCCCACCTCCGATTTCTGGATTCTCTCCCCATGTAGAAAGTAGACTATGCCTTTATATCCACAACAAAAATGCATGATGTCACACTTTGCTACACTGTTTTTCATCTTCCACTTGTCTGCCCACTCTCCCAACCTGTCCTAGTCCTTCTGCAGAGTCCCTGCTTTCCCTACACTACCTGCCCCTTCAAATAGGCTGAAGTCAGCAGGATCTCCCCTTCACAAAATCATGCTGACTTCAGCCTATTTTACATTGTGCTTCTAAATACTCAGAACCCTTTCATACATTCTAGGAGCAGAATTAGACCATTCAGCCCATCAGGTCTAGTCTGCTAATCATGGCGGATTCACCTCTCCCTCTCAACCTCATTCTCTTGCCTTAACTCCATAACCCCTGACATCCCTTAATAGTTGCTTTTAAAAGCTTGCCAACCACTGAAGTCAGGATAACTGAGTTTCCCAGGGTGGAAATATCCAACATTAGAGGGCAGAGCTATTATGTGAGAGGGGGAAAATTAAAGGTTAATGTAGATGTGGATTGGAGGACAGCTAATGTTATCCCAATTTTCAAGAAAGGAGTGAGAGAGAAAACAGGGAATTACAGACCAGTTAGTTTGACTTCGATGGTGGGAAAGATGCTGGAGTCAATTATAAAAGAGGTAATAATGGGGCATTTGGGTAGCAGTAAAAAGGTTAGTCAAGTCAGCATGGATTTATGAAAGGAAAATCATGCTTGACTAATCTTCTGGAATTTTTTGAGGATGTGACAAGTAAAATGGATGAAGGGGAGCCAGTGGATGTAGTGTATCTAGACTTTCAGAAAGCCTTTGATAAAGTCCCGCACGGGAGACTGGAGACTAAAATTAGAGCACATGGTATTGGGGGTAGGGCGTTGACGGGGATAGAAAATTGGTTGGCAGACCGGAAGCAAAGAGTAGGAGTGAACAGGTCCCTTTCAGAATGGCAGGCAGTGACGAGTGGGGTGCCACAAGGCTCGGTGTTGGGGCCGCAACTGTTTACCATATATAGTAATGATTTGGAAGAAGGAATTGGGAGCAACACTAGCAAGTTTTCAGATGACACAAAGCTGGGTGGCAGTGTGAACTTTGAAGAGGATGTTAGGAGGTTGCAGGGTGACCTGGACAGGTTGAGTGAGTGGGCAGATGCGTGGCAGATGCAGTATAATATAGATAAATGTGAAGTTATCCACTTTGGCGGCAAAAACAAGGGGGCAGATTATTATCTCAATGGGGTTAGGTTAGGTAAGGGGGAGGTGCAGCGAGACCTGGGTGTCCTTGTACAACAGTCACTGAAAGTTGGCATGCAGGTACAGCAGGCAGTGAAGAAAGCTAATGGAAAGAAGAAGGGTCTGAAGAAGGGTCTCGACCCGAAACGTCGCCTATCTCCTTCGCTCCTTAGATGCTGCTGCACCCGCTGAGTTTCTCCAGCTTTTTGTGTACCCTCGATTCTCCAGCATCTGCAGTTCCTTCTTTAAAGCTAATGGAATGTTGGCCTTCATAACGAGAGGATTTCAGTATAGGAGTATTGTGTACAGTTTTGGTCTGCTAATTAAGGAAGGACATCCTTGTGATTGAGGCAATGCAGTGTAGGTTCACGAGATTGATCCCTGGGATGGTGGGACTGTAATATGAGGAAAGATTGAAAAGACTAGGCTTGTATTCACTAGAGTTTAGATGGATGAGGGGGATCTTATGGAAACATATACAATTATAAAAGGACCGGACAAGTTAGATGCAGGAAACATTTTCCCAATGTTGGGCAAATCAAGAACCAGGGGCCATAGTCTTAGATTAAAGGGGGGGCCATTTAAGACTGAGGTGAGAAAAAACATTTTTACCCAGAGAGTTGTGAATTTGTGGAAATCCCTGCCACAGAGGGCAGTGGAGGCCAAATCACTGGGTGGGTTTAAGAGAGAGTTAGATAGAGCTCTAGGGGCTAGTGGAATCAAGGGATATGGGGAGACGGCAGGCACGGATTATTGATTGGGAACGATCAGCCATGATCACAATGAATGGCGGTGCTGGCTCGAAGGGCCGAATGGGCTCCTCCTGCACCTATTTTCTATGTTTCTACGTTTTTATGTTTCTAAATATTCAAGTTTACACTGTGGGGAGGGGGAATACATTGTTGGGGGTGGTGGTGGTGGTGGAGGCAGATACAATAGAGGTGTTTAAGAGGTTTTTAGGTAAGAGTATGGAATGGAAGGGCGTGGATCATGGACAGGCAGATGCGATCAGTTCAGCTAGGTATTATGTTCGGCACAGTCATCGTGGGCCCAAAGGGCCGCTGTGCCATTGTTAATGTTAATCTATGTTAATCGATGTGGAGCGCATCGCACCACCCTGATGCTGTGTAATGGGTAATGTAAATGCAAACCTTGCTGCCGTGGTGAATGAAGCCAGTGGAATGATAGCAAGCTAACGTTCCCTTGGTGAACAGCACTACCCAGTGTCCAAACTTAAACTAACCTATTCTTCAGTGAATCCACGGATACACTCATTTCCTGAATAATTGTAAGTCATTCAACTAATAGTTATTTGTAGTAACAAAAAAAAAATTCAAACTTCCCAGAATTACGTTTTTAAACTTTATAAACTGTTTTGATGTACAGTCCTTAATTCAGTCTTTCAGGTTTTCAGTCCTTAATTCTTCAACTGAACACTTTGAGAGTCTTATTCAAGGCAGGTTGTGTCTGCTCGATTGTCTTTGAATAAAAGACTACTTTGCAATGCATTTGCGCGCAACTACTTCTCGGTTCCAGTCATCAATGCAGCAGTTACAAACACCCTGCTTCTTGCACGAACTCATCCAAAGGCTATCGAGCAGGCGAGAGTCGGTAACCTGTTACACCGAGCGCTATCCACTGGCTGATTTGACTGTCGCGCGTTTATTTGAGGGATCGAATGAACAGCGATGGATGGGTTTGGCTGACGAGAGAGTGAGAGAGAGAGCGCGTTGTCGTTTTCGGAGCGAGGGAGTGCTGCCTCCTATCTGAGACAACAGCAACTCCAGTCTCAGACAGAACATGTACCGGGTCGACCTCGAAGCAACCGAGAGCTTGAACGCATATGAATGTTGGGAGTGATGAACGATGGGCACCGACGAGGTGGTAAACCAGCACTGAGCATTTAACCAACGCAGAACGGATTGCTGTGTCTGAAATCTGTCTGCGATAAAAATGGGAATCGACAGGAGACACCGAGCGTCCTTGGCTCTTACTCTCAACTTTGTTGCCCTCGTCTTCTGTGTCACCGCCTTCAGCACCAGCTACTGGTGTGAAGGGACCAGGAAAGTGGTGAAACCTTTCTGTAAAACCAACTTAAAGGAGAAGCAGAATAACTGTATCGAGTACAACATTCCGGGCAGTAACGATAGCAGCGTAGTCCAATACAGCTGGAAAGCGGAGATGACAAATATTGATCTGTTATTTCCACGCCGGCATCTGGTTCTCTTGCGAAGAAAATATCAGTGGACAAGGTAATTAAATCACTTGCTACTTCTGATCTATCCGTTTAACGTGGCACACAGGCTCACACGTGCATATAAAATGTTACACACAAACGCATACATACATATATATATATATATATATATAATATATAAACACCCTGTATATATATGTGTGTGTGTGTGTGTGTGTGTGTGTGTGTGTGTGTTCATGTACATATCCACAATCTTGTATGCAATTATGTCGCTGTGAATCTATGTATAACTTTTTTAGTTCCTTTCTCTGTATACCCGGTTATAATTCTGTTTTAATACATCAGTATACATTTACACTTTACTTTGGGCGTTTTATCCAAAAATCTGTTTCTTTCCAAGATCCATGTACCGCTGTGCATCTGTACCCATTTCCTGCTGTACGTGTATACGTCATGTGGGCCGAAGGGCTGGTTTTTGTGTTGTACTGTTCCATGTACATACAACATTCAAATATATTTACGGATGGAGACACAAACACACACACACATACTAAACACAAACTAAAGCACTTGATGTAATTCTATTCCACGTTGATCTAGATTATGTGCTGGTTATTTTCGAGGTACTGTCCTTCCTATGGTGCTGTGACAGTGTGTTTTATCTGTGGACCGTTCCGACAATAATCCAGGCCGGAGATACCACAGGGCCTTGAGCCCGACTGGGCGCACAGTAGCTGAACCACAGCCAAGGAAGGCGCTTGGTAGTTGACTTCCCCTTGGTATGTTAATTGTCCAACATGCTTATTGGACACCGGCCTGCCCACATCAACAGGTGTTCCGGGCAGCGGTGGGAGGGAGGGGATTGTGTTTCGGTTTCACTATGTTGGAAGGATCCGGAATGGCGCCGGAGCAAGGAATGTTCCAAGCGACAGACGAGACCCTTGTGGAGGCCGTGGGTCACGGGTGGGGACCGAAAGGACCAACATTGGAGACTTCATGGAGGTCGAGAGGGGTTTACTTCAAAACATGTTTCTTTCACACTCAGTACCCACGTTTTAAACGGAAAACAACACATTAACTACTTCGCGTATTACGTTGTGGATATGTAACCCATTGATTGGAGTTTAATGAAAGGGAGGCGCAACAAAACAAAAAAACATCGCTATATCTAATAGGATTAGCGTTTCGTCCGACCGTGTGCCACACAACCTGTTGGACAGGGAATTTAGATGTTCCAGTTTATGATCGACATTTGCCCCGATAACACCTTTCATGTGGAGCAAGAACTACATTGACGGTGGACACAAAAAGCTGGAATAACTCACCGAGTGAGGCAGCATCTCTGGAGAGAAGGAATGGGCGACGTTTCGAGTCGAGACTGAAGAAAGGTCTGAAGAAGGGCCTCGACCCGAAACGTCGCCCATTCCTTCTCTTCAGAGATGCTGCCTCGCCCGCTGAGTTACTCCAGCACTTTGTGTCTGCCTTCGATTTATAGTACCACAATCGGCAGTCCTTTCTTACACATGAACTGCATTGATTTAGTTGCAAATATTTGGAGTAAAACGACTCCAGGACCCAAAAACCTCCGAATCTGACCCTTCCGTTATTGATAAATGCCATGACTGTATGAAGTTGTTCTACATTTTTAAACGATTATTCGACCTCATGTTCAAAGGACATTATTTGTTTTATGTTGCTTCGCAGGGGAGAAGTGCAGAAGTTTCATTCATCTGAACGCCACCTGCTGAACGAGGTTAGTTTGGAGCGAAACATGCGCTGCTTTCCCAGATAGAACAATTAAATTCTTACTTGCTGCAGCACAACAGAATATGTATGTTGGAAATCCTACAATTCCTCTAATTATTGTGGCCTTTACAATGACTCAATTGTACGACAAACGTTTACCCTCCACGCCAGACAATGACTAATTCCTGACAAAAACGCCACCTTTTATGAAGGTAGTGGATGCAATGACAAGAGGATTTCAGTATAGGAGTAAAGAGGTTCTTCTGCAGTTGTATAGGGCTCTGGTGAGACCACATCTGGAGTATTGTGGTGACATTTTTGGTCTCCTAATTTGAGGAAGGAGGACATCCTTGTGATGAGGCAGTGGCAGCGTAGGTTCACGAGATTGATCCCTGCGTTGGCGGACTGTCATATGAGGAAAGGATTGAAAAGACTAGGCTTAGTATTCACTGGAGTTTAGAAGGATGAGGGGGTATCTTATAGAAACATATACAATTATAAAAGGACTGGACAAGCTCGATGCATGAAAAAATGTTCCCAATTTTGGTGAGTGCAGAAACAGGGCCACAGTCTTAGAATAAAGGGAAGTCCACTAAAGACCATGAGTGAGTGAGAAAAAAACTTTTTCACCCGGAGAGTTGTGAATTTGTGTAATTTCCCTGCCACAGAGCGCAGTGGAGGCCATTCTATCTCTCTATGGATGGATTTAAGAGAATTGGGATAGCCTAGGGGCTAGTGGAATCAAGGGATATGGGGAAGGCAGGACACGGGTTTATTGATAGAGGACGATCACCATGATCACAATGAATGGGGTGCTGGCTCGAAGGGCGAATGGCCTCCTCCTGCAACCTAGTTTCTACGTTTCTAGTTTCTAATGGTCATATTGTTTTCAGTACACAAACCCCCAAACTTCTGCAATTGCTGCATCAAATCTGAGAATTTCTCTGCCTGACAGTTCAATAGAATGCATTCACGTGCTGACCACAAGATTCAATGGCTCACCACTACTTCTCCAGATTAACCAACCGAGCTTAGTAAATGCACCTTGATGAAATTGCCCAATACCGAGAAATGGAGGTGTTTGCATTTTTGGAACGTCTAACAAGGGCAGTGTACCTACACCAGTGAATTAAAGGCCGCGGGAATGTAGTAGAGCAGGGTATCTAGCGTTGCAGTGCATGGTTCCTTGAAGATCGAGTCGCAGGTTGCTAAGGTGGTCAAAAAGGCTTTGGCGCATTGGCCTTCTTCCCACTCAGAGTCTTGAGCCATAGAATGGAAGGTCATGTTGCAGAAGTACAAGACGTTTGAGAGACTCCGCATTTAAGTATTTGTGTTAAGGATGATATAGAAAGATATTGTCAAGTTGAAAGAGTTCAGAGAAGATTTTACGAGTTGTCACCAGGACTGCGAGAATTTATTAGCTGGGTCTCTATTCCTTTGGAGCGCAGAGGATGAGGGGTGATCTTTTCAAAGATGTTATATAATCAAATAGGATAGACCGGTATGTAATGTCTTCCATAAGACCTGTATTGTGACTAGCACAATGAATACAGTCCCCGACTCTTGTAAGAAGGATTTAATCTGCAATCCAACTGAAACTAAACTTCTTGATGGTCACTTGAACCTCAGTCCACAGGCACAGGTACATTTACCAGCTTTGCTTGGCCTCAAGAGGCAACTGCAATTAACATTACATATTAATCATTACTAAAACATCACATCTCCCCCTTCACTTAATTCCATCACATCTCCCCCTATTAACCACATACGATTTAACTCATGACTCACATTAAGAGTGCTGCTAGTTTATTTCACTTTAACCTCAAACTCTAGAAACCTCTAACAAGGGGCTGTCCTCTGCGACTTGAGACTGGCTCCAGCCTCTCGTGCAAAATTTCCCCCCCCCCCCCCTTGGCGCACGTGTCCTTCTGGGGACTTGCCCTCCGTAGACTATTTCTGGCGTCTGGGAGACTGGCTCCTCTGTCCCGGTTTCCCTCACCTCTGGGAGACTGGCTCCTCTGTCTAGGTTTCTCACACTGGGCGTCTGGCTACAGTGTCTACCACGGCTACAGAGGGGTCTATCCACGGCTGCAGAGGGTCTCTCCACTGCTATAGCGTACAGTCTCTATCCTGAACTTAACCCTGCCTAGTCCCTCGTAGACTTGCTCCCATCTAGGAGGCGGACCCCCCCCTCAAACACTAAGACAGTCAATACTAATACATTCCAATACAACTATTTTTGATCTTTCCAATTTTGCTTAATAACTCTTGGGCTTCTTAACTTTTACTTCTTCAACTTCTTAACTTTTACTTCTTTGGCTTTGAATTTCTCAAATTAACTGTACTTCTTAGCTTCTTAACTTTTACTTCTCTGCATTTGTCCTTATGTCCTTTAAACTGTTGCTTCGGGTTTTGCGCGCGTGCATTGGCGCGTCCTTGAATCTCCCGAACATGGCGGTGGCGGCAGCTGTTATTGCCGCGCGAACGCTCCGATCTTTGGGCGCAGGGTGATGTTCTGGGCAGCGCGTGGCGGCCCATACTCACCTTACTACACTCTCTGGAATGCATCAATACCTCTGCCATCACGGAAGGCGCCTTCTCTTCCTCCGTCTCCCGGTTTAATTTGGTCATCACGTTCTGGTTCTCGGTTTTCTTCTGAACCACCTCAGTTCTTCCACCCATTGGCTTTCATCTGGCATAATCCCCAGGTGCTAGTTTCCCCATTACGTGAGCGTCACCCCTGGACTGGGCATCACCCACGATGAAAAGCACCACACACCTCGCACACTTCCATCGGCTTCTGCGCCACAAAACGCGATGGTCGAGCTGGCAGAACACTAATCCTTCAGGCTGCTCCACCGGCTTCATCATCCCTGTCCCTCCTCCACCTTGCCCTCGATCCCAACTCCTCACTTCTGCTCTTGGTGGTCCAACAGCTCCTCTATCTTTTCTTCAGGACCCCTGACCACCTTTTCTTCAGTGTTACCTCACAGGACCTCCAGTCGAGGTCCCGGTGTGGGTGTGGTCTGGGACAGAGCGAGCCGGGATGCACCCACGATGGATCCTCCTCCTCCACGTCCCGCCAATCAAGTTTCTGGAGGCAGCGCAGGAAATCCTACTCGTAGGCCACCTCCATGAAACCGCCGAGCTCTTGTCGAAATACTTCCGCCAGGTTGTTCGTCATGAATTTTCTCACAAGAACCCAGATCAGAAGAGCATGTAATTAGTAACTACTTTGCCGACAGAATCCACAGAGAAGTATTACACACGCAGTCGTCGTCCCAGCGGACGTTCTGGCTGCCGCTCTCGTCGGACCATGTTTGCGTCTCACCCATCTGCATGTCCAGCAGGCTGCAACTCGACAACACCCTCCCGCCCCGCCATGCCTCCGCAAAAATTCTCGGTTATTTTTAAACTCTCTTTTGTTTTCTCTGTTTCCTTTGACCGAGCATCGGGACTGGTGAGCTGTCCTCGGCTCCGTTTTTCTTTTTCTTAAAGAAGTACAAACTCACACAGTTGAAACACGAGCAACTTTATTGTTCAGGTCATTAACAGTCATCACACTTCACACTACATGGTAGACAGTGGGAAGGATCTTACAACTATGAATGTTATAATTAGGGCGGGGTTATAATCACTAGGCATGCTAATTGGCTAAGATGCTAAGCCAATGTACATACGTTCTTCTATAAATGAAAAGTAGATAATGTCTTTATCACTACTATGAGTAATAAATTGGTTACATATAAAATGCACATCTATAATATTGAGGGTCACAAAATTGCCGTACCTATCAGTGGCTTACTAACCCGCCCGGCAGCCCTCCTACGGTAAGGAAGCTGCTCATCAAACCTTTTCTTCCGAAGGTTTAAGGGCACGTTTGGTTGGTGAGCCTAGGGTTGGAGACACCGTAGGGGAAGACCGTCGTGGGTTACCCGGTGAACCAGTTTTACAAAAGGGGGAAGGGGGGATGCAGACCAATGTCGGGGATGAATGGGGAAAGCAGATGCAGACACTGAACGGCAGAACAGCGATCACTTTAAATTCAGTGGGGTGCGCCGGGACCCTGGAGTGCCGACGTTGTTTCTTCACTGAAGGAGGTGTTGACGTTGCGTCAGAGATGGTACCCGCGACATCGACAAGGTAGAACGTGGTTACCTTGCCGGGCCATGGCTGAATCCCCCGATTGTATTCCTTTGTCTGACTGCAAATGAACCACTTGGCCTTGAATCATGGCTTAAGTAGGTTTGCTGTTTTGTTGGTTAGGCTCGTTTCTGCGCGTCTCGATTTGGATTGCAAATGCGCTTTTGAACTAAATGATGCTGTGTCACAGCAGTGGAGTCTCGTATGGCGGGACATCAGGCGCTGGGCGGGTGAAGCCTAAAGCATGTGTCCTCTGGCAATATCCTCCAGATTCAACAGGTCCCAGGTAGATCAGAGTTTGCTAGGTACGGAGCGTTCCATAAGTTTAATTAGCGCTGCGGACAGCGAGTTCGGCAAGTCCATTGGAACTGTGTATCTGGGCTGCTGGTGCCATGGTTTAAAGTTCCAGCACTGGGCAAAAGTCTCTGAACTTTTGGCTGTGAAATGTTGTCCCGTTGACAGTCTGAGGCGGGCTGAATGCCGTGTACGGAGAAGTGCTGTCGGGGTTTCTGGATGACTAGTTCAGAGAGATTGGTTGTTAGAAAGTCGATTTAGAGCCAACTCGAGTACGAGTCCACTAACACGAAAAGTCTTCTCCAATGCCAGTTGAAGATATCCAGCACACGTAACGACAGTGGATAGAGAGGGTGCAGTTGGGCAGCAGTGTTTGTTTTTGCTGTGCGGTGCCTATCTGTTGCAGATCGCACATGATTCTGTTTTTTCCTTCCCTGAATGTACCTGTCAATTCAGGGCCAATTGATCATTTCTTTAGCGCTTGTTAGGTGGCCTCGACGCCTGGGGTGCCTCTGTGGATTCCTCATAATACTTATTTCGCGGGGGGGGGGGGGGTGAGACCGTCTTTATGACCCTTTTACTATCCCCTATTCACCTATCACTCCAATCCTGTAGCACAAGTTCGTTCACGAACCAAGAAGTAGGGTCCAGTACAGGAGGGAGTTAGAACATTGTTTGTTTGGGGCCAGGCCGCCTTGATGATTGAAGTTAGCAGCGGGAGTTTTGTCCCGTCCGCTGCATGTGTTCGGCGAGGTGGCGCAGCGCCCAGTTGAATGAGGAAACTTTCACAGAAATGGAGAATTCCTTCTTGTTAATTCGAATGGATGTTGTTCGCTGGTGGCGTGTGGTGCTCGAGAATAGAGTGTCGCAATGTGCATGACTTTACCTTTTTTTGTAGACAGTGCGAAAGTCCGAAAGAAAACCGCGTTGTAGCAGCATCAACATGATGCGTTTGAAGCCTTGCAGTGCTGCAAGAATAGGCTTGCTCAGGAATGGGACCAGCAGTTGGTATCGTCTCTACCATAAAAGTTTTGTGTGCCGAAAACGAAGTCTTTTTTGAATTGAAGCAGGCAAAAACTAAATTATTAAAACCTACCGGAGCAGATCTTTTCTCTAATCTGTGCATAGAAGCGCTGTTCGTATCTGTCCGTGTTTCTTCGATGTAGGATAATAACCTCGCATTGGACAATCGCCGTTGAAAGAGGTCTGCAGGTATGCAGCGCCAAGTCCATACTGGGATGCATCGCAGGTAATCTGTGACGGACCGGCAGTTTGAGATTGAATGTAGGTCAGAATGGGTGCACGTAGCGAGCTGTAGCTTTAAAAGCTTTAAAAAAATTAAAAGTCTCGAAAGGCTTGA
>CM069153.1:7118111-7225611 GCA_035221665.1 Okamejei kenojei
TAAATTATTTTTTTTTTTGATGTTCGTTGCCAGTTAAATAGTAAAGAAAATTAGGAAAGCAGTCTGTGATTTCTTTATGTTTGCATCAATGCGTTTGATGAATTATGTGAGTTTATGTAATCCCAGATAACGATTGTAATTGCAGAATCGAGTTTTTTTAAAACGTTTTTAGGGAGAAAATCGTATTGATTGAAATCGGTATAGGATTTGTGGAAGGAAAATCACTTTATGGCATTTATCGACCCTATAGAGAAATTGGAAGTGTTTCCAAAAATGAATAGAGGCATTATTTTGGTGATTACTGAGGATAGGGCGGCGAATGAAAGAAGATTATTTCTACTCCGTAAACTCAAGATATTTATATTTTTCCGTAGCAATTCTAAAGGAAATTTAACGGTGTGTCGGGTGTTTGATATCGACATGTCTTTACAACATAATTTTCACTTTGTGTTCCAATTTATTCAGATACCCTGAAATGGGCCAATCTTCTATAAAATTTTATAAATTTGGATACTAAAGTAGGGTGTAATATATTAAAGAGCATATAATTTTACAATAGTACATCGTCTGCATACAACAATATCTTATTTTAGAGTATAAAGTATTTTGCCAAAAATGTTCGGAGTAACTCTCATAATCTCAGCTATGAATCCAATCGCAAGGGCAAATAACAGTGGATAATACACACCCTTGTCTAGAGCCCCAGGAAAATCTGAAATTTATTGAGAGTGTTTGATTAGATCAGTATCTGGCATTCGGCTTGGTATATAACACACTTTATCATGAAATAAAGTTTCTCTATTTGGAATTTTTGCAATACTGTGAAGAGATATTCCCATTTACTTGGACGTCGATGCTTTTTCTGCGTCTAATTGAATGATTATAAGTCTTCTTTTATCGTTCGATGTCGAAGTACATATATTAAACAGGCATCTTAGTTATTGAACAAGTGTCTCTTGGGTATAAACCAGTGTGTTTCAGGGTGTATTACTTTACTAATGTATTACTTGTCTTCTGCCAGGGTTTTAGCTAATATTTTCTGGTCTGTCATTTAAAAGAGCTATTGCTCGATCATGATCCTGGCTCAGCGAGATCTTTATCTTTTTTGGTATCAGTGTAATAGTTGATTCGGCTAAAGATTGTGGTAGCGTTGTTCTTTAAATGCGTGTATATAAAGGGCTTAGTAAGCGATGAGAGATTAAATTAGACATTTTTAATAAAATTTGTTACTAAAACCCATCTGGTTTTATAGTATTCAGTGATTTAATAGTTCTTCAATATCTTTTATTGTAATTCTGGCCTCCTAGTTCTTCACGTTCTGCCGCATTAAGCGACGGAAGATTGGAATTGTCAAGGAAGTTTTTAAAATCATGAGAGATATCGTTTTCTACTGAAGTTTTAGATGTGTTCCGTATATATTTGATAGAATTGTATAAAATCTTTCATTGATATCTTTAGGGGAGTGTAAGCAGCTCCCTTTTTTCTAATTTTTTGAATGGTATGATCTTTTTCCATTTTTTTTTCAACGGACGTGCCAGAAGTTGTTACTGAATTTAAAGATTTTTGATTAGTATTTTGAAATGAACTTGATAACTCTTGCAGAGAGAATTTGAGTTAACTTAATTTTGAATACTGCTATCTTATGTGTTTTTTATCAATAGAAGGATCGGTAGCAATTTCTGAGTCCAGTTGTTAAATCTGTTCTTTTAATTCCAATTGTTCCCATCCAGTTTTTTAAATTTTGATATGCTTGATATGAGATAATAGACCTCTAATAAAGGCATTAAAATATCCCATAATAATGAAGGCCGAAATACCTGGTGTGTCATTTGTCTCATAAAATATTTCCATCTGTTGCTTCAATATTCACCGCAAGCTGGGTCGGTTAATATTTGAGGATTAAATCTCCAGAACATTTTTTTATTGTGCATTCCTTCTAATTTTAAGGAGAATATTAAGGGGCAATGATCGGAAATAATATTATTATGATATTTGGGATTTTTTGTTAAAAGGGATTAGTTTTGTGTCAACCAGAAAGTAATCAATACGTGTATATGATTTGTGCACGGCTGAATAAAAATAATAATATATTCCGGATGGATTCACAATCCTCCATACATCGGTTATATGTGTATTTTTAATATACATATTTAGGAGTTCGCTAGATTTTGATTTTGTATTATATCTCCTTTTGTGTGAGGATTTAATCCAGATATTGGTCCAGAACAAAATTGAAGTCTCCTCCAAATTATCAGATTTTGCTGGGTAAAATCTGGTTTGTATTAATTATTTTATTAAAAAATTGTGGGTTGTCAAAGTTGGGGGCATAGATATTCACCATAGTAAGTGGGGTTGAATATGGCTCCCCAGATACTATGATGTGCCTACCCTCCTTATCGGCTATTGTGGCTTTATGTTTGAATGGTGTGCCTTTACGAATTATGATTGCAGTACCTCTAGCTTTAGAAAGAAAATTAGAATGATATAATTGGCCAATCCAGTTAGCCTTCAGCCTGTTATGAGCTCCATCCTTGAGATGCATCTCCTGTAAAAATATTATATCAGCATTAATTGATTTTAGATGGGCTAAGAACTTACCCCTTTTAATTGGCTCATTAATGCCCCTAATGTTCCAACTACAAAAGGTAATTCCTCCAATTTTCCTCAAATTATCATCTTGCATTAAAGCTTACATGGATTCCCTTGTTTCAGATGGAGTAATATTTAAAATAATACTTTTGTTTGCTAGGTGGGTGAGCCCAATTCCAAAGCCCTGCAATTATCTCCCAAGAAAAAGTACCTTAAAAATAATAGATAAAGTGTGACAGATAAGCTAAATAATTTTTTTAAACGTCAGAAATCACAGCATATAAAGATACTGTGCGTGTGACCCACCCCCTGGTGGGATATTTCTTGTAAACGTCTGTAGATGTTAGTTTCAATTAGCTCTGCCGCTTGCAGAGTAATACTAAAAAAAAAGGGACTGAGCGACATATAGTATAGCAAAGAAAAAACAGAGGAAGATCAGTAAATAATTTCCTCTGGGAGAATTAGATACCTTTTTATGCAATACATACTAAGTGAATATTTGATAATTAGATTGTCTTTAAAACTTATTACTTGCTTAATGAGATTGATATGTTAAGTACATAGCCGATTTAAAAATCGTAGACTTAAAGGAATTTATTAATACCTCAGCAGTTCAACAGACAGAGCGAGTTGAAATCAGGTACTTCGGATCTGTCTTCACTAAGGAAGACATAAACAATCTCCCAGAAGAATGTACTGGAGGACAGAGGATCTAAGGGGGTAGAGGAACTGAAAAAATGTTCATTAGGCGAGAAATAGTATTGGGTAGGCTAATGGGAATGAAGAATGATAAATCCCCTGGGCCTGCATTGGTCTGCATCCTAGGGTCCTCAGGGAGGAGGCTCTTGAAATAGTGGACACATTGGTGATTATTTTCCATGTTCGATCAATTCTGGATTAGTTCCTGTGGATTGGAGGATAACTAACGTTATCCCACTTTTCAAGAAAGGATTACAGACCAGTTAGCCTGACTTCCGTGGTGGGAAAGATGCTGGAGTTATAGAAACTTAGAAACATAGAATATAGGTGCAGGAGGAGGCCCTTCTGCCCCTATCAATAACCCGTGCCTACCTTCCCCCATATCCCTTGACTCCACTAGCCCCTAGAGCTCTATCTAACTCTCTCTTAAATCCATCCAGTGACTTGACCTCCACTGCCCTCTGCGGCAGGGAATTCCACAAATTCACAACTCTCTGGGTGAAAACGTTTTTGTGGAGGTGGAGGTCAAGTCACTGGATGGATTTAAGAGAGAGTTAGATAGAGCTCTAGGGGCCAGTGGAATCAAGGGGAGAAGGCAGGCACGGGTTATTGATTGGGGACGATCAGCCATGATCACAATGAATGGCGGTGCTGTTATCTATCTGCTTTATGGTACCCAACCATGGGACCCGTAACATATGCATTACAGCTTGGTTTGGGAACAGCTCCATTGAAGACCGCAGGAAATTGCAGCGAATTGTGGACGCAGCCCAGACCATCACACTAAACAACCTCTCTTCTATTGACTCCATTTATACCTTTCACCTGCCTCGAGCAAGGCCCAGCAGCATAATCAAGGACGAGTCAAAACCTGGCCACTCCCTCTTCTCCTCTCTCCCATCAGGCAAAAGGTATAGAAATGTGAAAACACACACATGTCCAGATTCATGGACAAGGAATTGGTTTGTGGTGGTGGTCTGGGCTATGTCCACAATTCTCTGCAATCTCTTGCAATCTCAAAACCATGGTGTGATGCATCCCAATCAAAAGCGTTCTACAGCGCATTTGTAGAAGGTGGAGAGGGGGTTGTTAGGTACATACCAATCTTTCTAAACCTTCTAAGAAAGCAGAGGCATTCAAATACCTTTTAAATGTTGTTATAGTGCTTGCCTCAACTGTGTCCAATGGCAGCTCGTTCCATACACCCACCAACCTCCTGTGGATAAAGTTACCCTCAGGTTCCTATTAAATCTTTCCCCACTCACCTTAAACTTATATCCCCTGTTTCTTGATTTCCCTATTCTGGATAAAAGACTCTGTGCCTATTGCTCCAGCAATTTGTGCCTCACTAGTATTGTTCATAACCTGTGATAGCACAGGTTTAAACAATGCAGTGTGATGTAGTGGAATATGTCTTCAGAATAATGAAGGTTGGATCTCATCTCCACCAGGATTTAACACGTCAGCTTGGCTCTGTAACAAGATAATATATGCAGGGAAGTACCAGCAACTCTTTTTATCGCTAAGTGGTTCTTTGAACACAACGTTCAGATCACCTTTGCATGTTACTGTGATTTGCCTGATTCCAATCCCTTTGATTTCTTTGAAAAAGAGCAGTAAACCACCATTTCTCTTTGTACCAAATACATCCAAAACATTTTACTTGATGGTTAGTTTAGTTGTTTGGGGAATTTTACTGTGCCTTCAAAATGTAGACAGTTCTCAGTATGATTCTAATTATGCAGAGTTTGTAGATCAGATCAGAGATGCATTCAGGGGCAGCCACAGTACAAATCCATATATCTATTACCTCGCTGATCTGAGAGGCAACAAGATTAAATTCCATGACTGCCTAACAACTAAATTCAGCATAAATTCCCCCACAGCTGCAACCCTATGGAAGTCAGACTATGACGACAATGACTCAGATACATGCTTTTGATATCGATGTGATAACAATTAAGTTCACACTGTTTAAATCAGTTGGTCTGATCCCATTTAAAACCAACCTGATTAAAATTTGAGATTTCTCCTGTGACAGACATAACCTTTACACACATGAAATGTTAACAGACACCATTATCAACGTGATTATCAACGTGAAAATATCTTGTGAAAATAAATCTTCAAATATAATAATAGTAATTGTGATGTTCAGCTTCATAGTGAATTAATTATGGATCTTTTTCCACTACTATATCATAAATTAAACATGTCACAGGTGCTGTAAACATTCCCCACCTTGGATAGAGTAGATGTGGAGAGAATGTTTCCACTAGTGGGAGAGTCTAGCACTAGAGGTAATTGCCACAGGAGGAGGAGGAGAATTCCTTTAGTCAGAGTGTGGTCTTCTTCTTGCGTATGGCGTGCACAGCATAAAGTTGTAGGGCAACTTGTTCTATTTGATCTTATTTGATTGTGCACGCCAGGTTGATTGCATCCGTCGAAATAGGGCGGACTACGTGAAGGTTGCAATCCCCTACCCCCGAGGGTGGTGAATCTGTTGAATTATTTGCCACGGAGGCTGTGGAGGCCAAGTCAATGGATATTTTGAAGGCAGAGATAGATAGATTCTTGATTAGTACAGGTATCTATCAGGGTTTATGAGGAGAAGGCAGGAGAATGGGTTTGGAGGGAGAGATAGATCAACCATGATTGAATGGCGGAGTAGATTTGATGGGCCAAATGGCCTAATTCTGCACCTATCACTTATGACCTTATGATCTTATCAGTCGGGTGACTTAAGTATAATCTAGGATACAGTTGGTGAAAGGTTATCGCCACTGACACTGCTGGCTTTGCATTGCATTATGCCCCATTAATGGAGGCATTAACATAACTTTAAACACTAACAAAGGATGATAATAATTTTACTTTGGAGTCACGTGAGTGATTTCGTGAAGACCCCACCAGCACGCATGCACGACATATATCGTCGAACGCATGCGAAGCGACAGGCAGGGAGGAGGGCCGCTCCCCCACCGGAACAGACCTGCAGGTAAGGAACAACTAACCTGAGGTTTGTTTTTTTCTTTCAGGGACTCTGTGGCACAGAGTACCCCACCAAGTGGCCGCCTCGAAAGACTGACTGCGGACCATGGGAAATGTGGGCAGTCAGCGGCGGCAGAACTTCTCTACAGACCCGGACATCGGGCAAGCCCGTTGACCCGGCAGGGTCCGGGCTCGGAGATTCGCCGTTCGCAGGTAGCGATGGCAGAGCAGCCGCCCCGACTCAACGCTGCAGTCCGCAGGAACACCACGGACTGGTGACAACGCTACCGGGAAGTTGTGCTAGCCCGTTGACCCGGCAGGGTCCAGGCTCGGAGACTCGCCGTTCGCGGGTAGCAACAGCAGAGCGGCAGCCCCGACTTAAAGCCACTACAGCCCGCAGGAACGTTGGACCGGCGGCACAACGACCCAGAAGTTGGGCAAGTCCGTTGACCCGGCAGGGTCCGGGCTCGATAATCCCGCATGGAGCGGATGGGGAGCACTAGCTCCAACGTGACACACTCCAGCAGGACTCCAGAGGTCACCGTGGGTCTCCTAGCAGACCCACAGCAGTACCCTTTACAGGGCTGCCAAATACTCACCCTCTTTCGCAGGGGAGCATAAGGAGTCAGGTCTGGGCTGACTCTGAAGACGGAGTGTTGGCAGAAGAATACAACATGCTAGGGGTGCAAGAAGAGCTTCCTCGGGATGGCATCCAAGTTGCGATGCCCTCACAAAAGGGGCTACCATTGTCAACAGGCAGCCAGTATAAATTTTACTTCGGAGTCACGTGAGTGACTTCGTGAAGACCCCGCCAGCACGCATGCGCGACATATCATCGCGCGCATTTGCTCGTCAAACTGGGGGGGGGGAGTGCACTCTCTATCCACCAGCTCCTACATAAAGGACCGTCAGGTAAGTACTTACCTTACTCCCACAGGATGGACAAAGGCAAACGGAAGGCGACGCTCTCCAGGAGCCATGGTGCATCGACCAGCCAGCGGCCTTTGTCACCGGAGCTGCAAGCACCACCGGCAGCTTCGGGACGTTTGGGGGCAAGAATGCGGAAGTCGGGCGCTCCCGTTACACTAGCGCCCGACTCATCACCTGAATGGTTCACCGCACCGGAGCTGGAGCCTGCTGACCCAGACTTCGAGCCTCCATCCCCCAGAAAAAGGGGGGGCAAACAGATACCTGGGAGGGGAGCCCTGCAGCTGCACGCCGCCACGTACAACTGCCAAGGATATCTGCCGTAGGGCAGTCTGGCAGAACTACTGCTGCGTCGAGCAGGCCTGCAGGAGCAGGTGCTGCCGGCAAAACACCTCGTCAGGCTGCGGTCAAGGGTGTTGGTGGCAGCAGTAGACGGTCGGTCAGCTTTGCTCTGGGAGCGGCCGACCATGCGCCTCCACGCCGATTATTGGGCGACAATGGAGGTAAGCCTGCACGGACTCCGGGGAGCCAGGTTCCGGGGGCCGGCGCCGATCCAACTCACCTGCCTTCGTTCCAGACAGGTGGGCCACCACAGTCTGCAAGAAGACAGAATAGCAGAGAGTCTGTGCAGGAGTCGTATGAGCCTACTCAGGCGGTAGGTCACGACGACCTGCCATTGGACCCCGAGGTATGGTCCGATGGTGGAAGCCCCAGTGAAATCGCAGGGCCCGGGGAAGTCGGCTTGTCTGCTGCAGATAGCAGGGACGGTCGCATTGAGCGGTTGGAGCTCTTAGTGGAGCAACTCCTTCAGCGGGACAAGGACCGGGATGAACGGGACTCGCGGGCCTCTACAAGCCGTGCCAGGAGTCCACTCAGCCTCTCATCTTCACCAGCCAGAAATGCCAGCAGTTGCCCGGCCGCTGTATTTGAAGACGACCCGGGACTGCCATACACCGCTGAGCCAGAGCACGAGGAGGATATGCTGGATGTGGTGGGCAAGTTTGCCATGACCACACAAACTGGGGAACCCCTGCACCACAAACTGGCGGGCACCATAGATTACTTGACCACTCACCAACTTCAGGGTCAGGTACTCAATGAGACAATGGAGAAAATAAAACCACCCGAGAACTGCATCAACCTCAGTGTTCCCCTGGTCAATGCTCAGATCTGGGGACATTTGAGCACGGCCACCAAGATGCAGGATGTCCGTCTCCAGCGTATCCTGAAGGTCCTCTCCACGGGCATAACGGCGTTTGCTAGGACCCTTGATTCAGATTCAGATTCCTTTATTGTCATTCAGACCTTTCGGTCTGAACGAAATTTGTTACCTTGCAGTCATAACATGTAATAAATTAAAACAAAACACACAATAAAACACATAATTTAACATCCACCACAGTGAGTTCACCAAGCACCTCCTCACTGTGGTGGAAGGCAAAAGTCTTAAAGTCTTTGTCATTTTCCCCTACTTGTTCCCCCTCTGTACTGAGGCAATCCAGGCCTTCGATGTCATCGTCCACCAGATGGGGACAATGTGTTCAATGAGCAACAAGATGCTCGGGCACTCTTATGCAACGCCCAGTATGAAATCAACTGCCTGCGTAAGAGCTCCATAAAGCCCACTCTCAACCCCAAATTTGCGGGGTTGTGCCGTCCATCTACCGCTCCACCGCCTCATCAACTGTTTGGAGATCTGTCCAAACAAGTGAAGGAACTAGACGAGGAGGCCAAAACAGTGGGCCTTATGAAACCTCCTCCGACTAGACCTCACCCATACCACCGACAACAACCATACACCAGCTGGAAACCGCGGCAACCGGATAGGACGCCAAGGGCCTATCCCCCTCCACTTTCCCAACCACAGCGGCCTTTTTTAGGGCAAGGCCAACAGCGGCCTGCATAGAAAATGCGGCCGCCATCCCGACAACCTCCACAACGTCCACCCAAAACGCCAGGACCCGCCGTTAATCATGGAGGTAAGGGGGCCTGGTTCCTCTCAGACAGTAGCACCTTCCTGCACAAATTGGTGGACGATTGCGGGCCTATTGAGGAATTTGGGACACTATCACCACTGATGAGTTTATTTTACAAAGTGTTCAAGGTTATGTCATAGAATTCATCGATGGTAAAAATCCCCTTAACCAGCATTCGCTTCATCGGAAATTTACAGATTCCTGGACCTAGATTAGTTGTTGAGTAATAGTAAGATTAAACGAGATCTTACCAAGTTCGAAAGTTGATCTTTATTTTATGAGGAGTTGCGGCGAGGGATTTCATGCCCCCCGCTCCCACCCTCTATCATAAGGTCAACTGAGAAGTTCTACCTTCTTCATCTTACTATTTTCAGTCATGGTGCGTTCTATGATTCCACACCGCTGCTTTGAAGGATGTCGGGCATGCATGCTGGCGGGGTCTTCCCGAAATCTTTCACCGCAACTCCTCATAAAATAAAGATCAACCGTCAAACTTGGTAAGTTCTCGTTTAATCTTACTATTACTCAACAACTCATCTAGCTCCAGGAATCTGTATTTCCCTCAATTTTCCTGCGGTGAATCATCAAACTACTGGCCTCGGGTATTACCAGCTTTGCCAGGTCAGTAGATGGAAGATATGTCAGAGGAGTAACAGGAAGCTCCGGCACTCTCCTGTATGGTCAATTGAGATCAACTACTTCAGGAAGAATGCCATCCGACCTACACTAAACCCCAAGTTCGCGGGGTTGTGTAGAACCAGCAGTGCACAGCCGCCTACTCTGTTTCGGGGACAACCTGCCCAAACAGGCAAAAGACCTTGACAAAGAGACAATAGCCGTCGGCATGATTAAGGTGCCGGCCGCTGCCAGGTCCTCACATATTTGGCGGCAGCACCCCTACGAATCCACCATCAGGCTGCGTTATCACACCGAAAGAAAAGCTGGTGAAAGCTCGAAGGCCGTACAACCTACACAAAGGTATTTTTCAGGCCATGTCCCAGAACGCCCTTCCTGGAATATGCGCCAACCCCACACCACAACGCCTCCACCTCCCAGGAACCAAGGAAGGAGAAAACCAACACAGCACCACCGGTAACGATGGAGGTAGGTGGGTCTGGTTGCCTTCTTCACAGGTTGGGGGAAGATTACACTTGTACAGGGAATAACTTCTGATCTTTTCATACTGCACAGTTCAGCGATACAAAATTGAATTTGTTGACAAACTCCTCCTTCCTGGTTCAACGTGCACCTAGCCAAAAGTTTGTGCTTTCACAAAAGAGAGAAAGTGGAAGGTCATGCGGAACTGATAAAACTATATACAAAAGGAGCAATAGAGGAAACCAAACATGAGTCTCTTGAGTTTGTATTAAACATCTTCACCTAAAACAAAAAGAGGACGGATGCCGCATCATTTGATTTTACACAACTGAATACTTTTGTGCAGTACACCCACTTAAAAATGAAAAATGTTTCCACTGCTAAAACAACTTGTTTCCAAGGGGTGCTTCATGGCTTGCATCGATCTAAAAGATGCATACTACTCAGAACCAATAGACAAAGATCACCGCAGATATTTGAAATTTATCTGCATGGCAGCTCTGGCAGTATAAAGCACTGCTTAATGGATTAACATCAGCCCTAGACTGTTTCCAAAAATAGTGAAACCAGCTTTGGCGTTTCATCAGAGACAAAAAACATATGGTCATGGCATATCTAGATGACATCTTATTGTGCGGATAACCTTGGAATTGGAGAAATTGGTTGTCTCAGCCACCAAGCTCCTATTTCAAATCGGGGTTTATTATCCATCCAGACAAATCCAAGTTAAATGCCTTCCGGTGACTATGGATTTGGGATTCATGATTGACTTTGTTCATATGTCTGTCACCTTGCCAAAGGACAAAGCAACAGACTTGACAGCCTCGTTTGCGTCAGTAAACCATCTATTCGGCAAATAGCCAGGGTAATTGGGAAGCTTGTGGCTGCCTTTTTCCCAGAGTCAATTTGGACCCTTACATTACCAAAATCTACAAAGGGCCAAAACTCCAGCACTCAAAACACCATTTTGACAGACCAGCCAAAGCAAATTGGAAATTATGATGGTGGATTAACAATGTTCGACATTGCTCTAAATCCCATCACAGTCACAAACCCTTCGGTTGTGTTACAAACTGACGCCGGCACTCATGGCTGGGGAGCAACCAATACCACCTCCAGTTGTGGTGGTAAATGGAATACACATGAGTTTAGCTTACTTCAGGGTATCAATCATCTAAAGATGTTGGGAGCATTTACGGACTTCGGGCTTACTTTTCAGACATGCATCATCTGCATGTTCGCCTACAAATTGATAATACCACCGCGGTGACATATATTAATCATATGGGTGGAATTAAGTCAATATCTTGTGATGAATTGATCAATACAACCTGGCACTGGTGCATAGAAAGAAACGTTTGGATATCAATTACTTACCTTCCGGGTAAGCTCAATACAGTGGTGGACACCAGGTCACACAAATTCAATGACAACACCGAATGGATGTTGGACCACCAGGTATTTACTGACATTATAGCTCGATATGGAACGCCAGATATCAATTGTTTTGCATCAAGACTTAATCACCAGATACCAACATATGTTGCATGAGAATCAGACCCTGGGGCAGTAGCGATGGACACATCTCGCTACACTGGGGGGGGGGGGATTGTTTTTTCTATGCATTTCCCCCCCCCCCCCTTTTCTGCCTCATTAGTTGGTTCTTGAGGAAAATTCAACAAGACACCGCATCAGGTATTTTGGGAGTAGCCGATTGGCCTACTGAGCCATGGTACCCTGTGGGACTCGACATGGTCAGAGCAATGGATTCCGATCTACAAACGCCCGAGTTTGCTGGTACACCTGTGACAAGGGAGAGTCATCCGTGCCATGACCGAATGAACCCATTGGGTGCGAAATTTGGAAAAGACCTTTCCTGGAATTGGGCTGTTGGACCGAACCATGAATATCATCGCGGCATCATGCAGAGAGTCCACCAGGAAACAGTACCTCACCCATATCAAAAAATGGGAGGTATTTTGTACCAGGATAGACTCAACTTACAACACAGCCACCATCATGGTTGTGCTGGAGTTCCTGGTAAGTCTACACTTCGATGAAGGCTTGAGTTATAATGCCGTCAATTGCGCAAAAGTGCCCGATTCTCATAGCTGGGACAGGAGCTAGAACACCATGGAGGAGTATCTCACCCTCTGTTGTCAAAGCTCATGAGGGGATTTTAACACAAATTTCCCCAGGCCTCAATATACCCGGACCTGGGATATTAGCATTGTCCTGACCTATTCAGAGATTGGGCACCAGCCACATCCCTCTCACTAACACGTATAAAATAGTCATGTTGATGACACTTGTAATGGTGCAGCAGGTCCAGTCTTTGCACAAACTAGACTGAACACCATGTAACATCTCAAAATAAAGTAACCTTTCACATTTATGAGTTACCTAAACAAAACAGGCCTGGGCCTCAAATTGGAACTCCTGGCTTATCCCGTAGATAGACGCCTATGCACAGTGAACCACCTCCTACATTAACTGGAGGTCACCAATAGTCTCAGGGGAACGGAAATGGCTCTACTGATAAGTTCAAACATCCTCATCACAGAGTACCGTGCAGACCATATCAAGATGGCTCAGGGTGGTGTTACGTGCAGCAGGGGTGGACACTGATATTTTAAGTCTCATTCCACCAGGGCTGCAGCTACATCATGCAGCGAGGATGATGGAAGTTCCATGGGCCACACCCTTGTAATGGCGGGTTGTGTCAGGTCTCGCGTTTGATCTAGTTTCTGTTTCTTATTGGTTTTTAGTATTAGAGTTTGCATTCTTGTTTTATTTTGGTGTCTCACATCTCCTCTTGTTTCAGGTCCCATTTCCTGTCATGTCGTTTACCTTCATGTGATTATAGCAAGATGGAGTCAACAGTGGCTGAATGGGAGATGTCAGAGAGTAATGGTGGATGGCTGTTTGTCAGGTTGGAAGCCGGTGACCAGTGGGGATCTGTGTTGGGTCCACTGTTGTTTGTCATGTACATCAATGATCTGGATGATGGGGTGGAAAATTGGATAAGTAAGTATGCAGATGATACTAAGATAGGTGGTGTTGTGGATAATGAAGTAGATTTTCAAAGTCTACAGAGAGATTTGGGCCATATGGAAAAGTGGGCTGAAAGATGGCAGATGGAGTTTAATGCTGATAAGTGTGAAGTGCTACATCTTGGCAGGCCAAATCAAATAGGATGTACATGGTAAATAGTAGGGAATTGAGGAATGTTGTGGAACAGAGAGATCTAGGAATAACTGTGCATAGTTCCCTGAAGGTGGAATCGCATGTAGATGGGGTGGTAAAGAAAGCCTTTGGTGTGCTGGCCTTTATAAATCAGAGCATTGAATATAGGAGCAGGGAAGTAATGTTAAAATTGTACAAGGCATTGGTGAGACCAATTCTGGAGTATGGTGTACAATTTTGGTCGCCTAATTATAGGAAGGATGTCAACAAAATAGAGAGAGTACAGAGGAGATTTACTAGAATGTTGCCTGGGATCCAGCAACTATGTTACAGAGAAAGGTTGAACAAGTTAGGTCTTTATTCTTTGGAGCGCAGAAGGGGGGACTTGATTGAGGTCTTTAAAATGATGAAAGGGATAGACAGAGTTGACATGGATAAGCTTTTCCCATTAAGGGTAGGGAAGATTCAAACAAGAGGGCATGACATGCGAATTAAGGGACGGAAGTTTAGGGGTAACGTGAGGGGAACTTCTTTACTCAGAGGGTGGTGGCTGTGTGGAATGAGCTTCCAGCAGAAGTGGTGGAGGCAGGATCAATTTTAACATTTAAAAGTAAAGTGGATAGGTATATGGACGGGAAGGGAATGGAGGGGTATGGTCTGAGTGCAGGTAGATGGGACTAGGGGAAAGCAAATGGTCAGCACGGACTGGAAGGGCCGAGAGGGCCTGTTTCCGTGCTGTAATTGTTATATGGTTATATGGTTATTGGCCCCGACCTGATGTGTTTCACCTGGGTCTCATTATCCCCTGTTAGTCTGTATTTAAGCCCTTTGTGTTTTTAGTTCTCATTGCCAGTTCATTGTGTGTGCTAATTGGTAATCACCTCGTTCCAGCTCTAGCAATCTTGTGACCTTGTGATCTCGACCATTGCCTGTTTTTCGACCACTGTTTTTGCCTGCTCCTAGATTATACTGTTGCCTCTGTTTTTGCTTACCTGTGTACCGACTTGGACCGATTAAACTCTGAAAACGGATCTGCCCTGTGTCTGAGCCTGCATTTGTGTCTTCCTCCTCGTTCAGTTCTGATATTACGAACTGGCCAACAATGGACTCAGCGGGCTCTGATCCTTTTCGTGCAGCGCTCCAGAAGCAAGAGGAGCGCATCTCGCATTACGAGGGTCAACTCACCTCGATTGTCGCCGGGTTCCGGGATCTCGGCGAGCGTCAGCAGGGGTTCCAGGTGGACATCGGTTCACAGGTGAACACTTTAAGTTCTCGGTTTGAACACCTGGCTACTCAGCTGAATTCTTTGTTTCCTGCTGCGGCTCCCGTGCCTGCCGAGTGTTTCCTTGTCTGTGTCTCCAGGGGCTCCGATGGCCACGGCTGCTGCAGCGTCTCCATTCGTCCACCTGGCAAGACCGGAACACTTTTCGGGGTAATCGGAGAAGTGTAGACCTTTCTTGATTTCAGTGTGGGCTTGCATTTCGAACTTAAAGCGACTTACTTTCCATCAGAACGCTCAAGGGTAGCCTTTATCATCACGCACCTGTCGGGTAGAGCGGAGGCTTGGGCCACGGCGGAATGGTCTCGGAATTCTCCTGGTTGCCAGACGTCGGTCCTGTTCATGGAAGCTCTGTCCCGCACGTTTGATCACTCCAATCCTGGTCGAGAGGCTTCACAGAACCTGGTCTCCATGAAACAAGGTAATCGCTCAGTTATGGATTTTGCTATTGAATTTCGAACTGTTGCTGCTAAGAGTGGATGGAATGAGGCTGCTTTGTTGGATGCTTTTCGCAATGGATTGTCTGAAGCTATCAAGGATCAGTTGGCTCCACTAACCCTGCCTTCCGACTTCGAGTCTATGATTTCCCCTGGCTGTCCAAATTAATGCTAGGCTCAGAGAAAGAGAGCGAGAGAGAGATCGGCGGCAGTTCCGTCCTTCTCCCAACAGTGGCGCAGGCATCGCCCTTCGCCTTTCGGTCGGGACTTCGTCCCTCTCGGCCGGTCCAGTCAGCCTATAAGCGCCACCTGTCCTTTCGGAGGAGTCCATGCAGGTGGGGACGAGCCAAACCCAGCCCGGAGGAACAGCAGCGCTGCCTATGGGAGGGGAGGGTGTTTTTTACTGTAGGGAGCTGGGACATTTGTTGAACAGCTGTTCAGTAAAAGGAACAAGGCTCACCAATGAAAAGAGAGGACATTGGTGAGCTGTACCACTCCTATGAGCCGTTCCTCTCGTCAACTTACTAACTGTACAATTGTTGGTGCATTCCCAGTGGCACTCCCTGCAGGCTTTGGTTGATTCTGGGGCAGATGAGAACTTCATGGACATTCGCTTGGCTGATGAATTGAAGCTGGAACGTGAACAGCTTCAAGATCCTCAGGAGGCTAGTGCACTGGATGGGCGCCTACTGTACAGGGTGATTCACCAAACTCAACCTGTTCAACTCATCGTGGCCGGTAATCACCTTGAGACCGTCAGTTTTCATCTCCTCGACTGTCCTCTTCATCCTCTAGTTTTGGGGCTCCCTTGCCTGTCTTACCATAATCCTCACATGAACTGGGGTACTGGGGAAGTAATTTCTTGGGGAAATAACTGTGAACTCATCTATCTGCATGATTCTTCTCCTGAGTCTATGAAGGATCCATCAAGGAGCAGTTTGCTGGGATCTTCCAGGACCACCCTCCGGCAGCCTCCCTGTTCAAAGGAGGGGGATCTCACCAAGGTTCCCTCATGTTATCTAGACCTAAAGGAGGTGTTCAACAAGGCCAAGGCCACCTCTCTTCCGCCGCATAGACCATACGACTGCTGCATTGACCTTCTGCCAGGTACAGCGCCTCCTAAGGGTCGGTCTTTATTCCTTGTCTTCACCTGAGCGGCTCGCCATGGCGAAGTACATTGAGGACGCCCTTGCTGCTGGGATCATCAGACCTTCCTCTTCACCTGCAGGAGCTGGATTCCTTGTGGATAAGAAGGATGGAACACTTCGGCCCTGCATTGACTACAGAGGGCTCAATGACATTACTGTTAAAAACAGATACCCTCTTCCTCTTATCTCCTGCATTTGAAGTGTTAAAAGACGCTAAAGTATTCACTAAGTTAGATCTTAGGAATGCTTATCTGGTAAGGATAAGGGAGGGGAATGAATGGAAAAGACTGCGTTAACACACCCAATGGTCATTATGAATCTCGGGTCATGCCGTTTGGTCTTACTAATGCCCCAGCAGTTTTTTCAAGGCATGGTGAGAACGATGTATTACGGGACATACTGAACTATTTGTGTTGTTTTGTGCACTTTG
Source organism: Okamejei kenojei (assembly GCA_035221665.1). Lineage (NCBI taxonomy): Eukaryota > Metazoa > Chordata > Chondrichthyes > Rajiformes > Rajidae > Okamejei > Okamejei kenojei. The sequence goes on from CM069153.1 coordinate 7,134,872, forward strand.
ATGGGCATTTTGATTTTTTCTCCAGATGAAACTTCCCATGTGCACCATGTACATAGGTGCTGGAACGTTTGCTCTTGAATGATCTGTTTGTGAAAGCTGAGAAATGTGAATTTCATGCTAACACTGTTCAATTCCTTGGTTATGTTATATCACCTGATGGTATACAGATGGACCCGGGCAAGGTCAGTGCTGTGGCCACCTGGCCTACACCCTCCAGTCGTAAGCGACTTCAGGGGTTCCTTGGGTTTGCTATTTTTTATAGGAAGTTTATCCGGAACTTTAAGTGTCACGGCTGCACCACTCCATGCTCTTACCTCATATCACGTGCCTTTCTCTTGGTCCCCCTCAAGCAGAAACTGCATTTATGAGACTCAAGAGGAGCTTCTCCTCAGCCCCCATCCTGGTTCACCCTGACCCCTCACTCCAGTTTGTGGCTGAGGTGGATGCCTCGGGTGTGGGCATTGGGGCCGTACTCTCCCAGAAATCCTCCACAGATGGTCGACTACATCCCCGCGCTTTCCTCTCAAGAAAGTTTTCTCCTGCTGAGAGAAATTACGATGTGGGTAACCGTGAACTGTTAGCGGTTAAAACAGCCTTGGAGGAATGGAGACATTGGTTAGAGGGTACCAAGCAGCCGTTTCTAGTTTGGACAGACCACAAGAACCTGGAATACATCAAGTCAGCCAAACGCCTCAACTCGCGCCAAGCAAGGTGGGCGCTCTTCTTTAATCGATTTGATTTTGTACTGTCTTACCGCCCTGGTGCCAAGAATGGCAAACCTGATGCTCTCTCCAGACAGTTTGATCCTGACACGTCCCCTAAGGTTTCAACTCCCATTCTGCCTGCTTCCTGTTTTTGTTGGGCGGTTACTTGGGAGATTGAGAAGAGAGTTTCCGAGGCAACTGCTGGTGTTCAGTCTCCGCTAGGGTGTCCTTCTAATCGTCTGTTTGTTCCCGAGTCTCTTCGTTCACAGGTGATTCACTGGGCTCATATGTCTCGGATCTCCTGTCATCCCGGTGTCCGCCGAACCCTGTTTGTGGCCAAACAGCGGTTTTGGTGGCCTTCCATGGAGAGGGGGATTAAGGAGTACGTCGCCGCCTGCAGTATTTGTGCTCAGAACAAGACCTCACATCGGCCCGCCTTTGGCCTCCTGAATCTGCTGCCTGTCCCCTCACGCCCCTGGTCAGACATCTCCATGGACTTTGTCACGGGCCTGCCCTCTTCTGAAGGTAACACCAAAGTCATGACTGGTGGACAGATTTTCTAAGATGGTCCATTTCATTCCGTTGCACAAGCTTCCCTCTGCCTGGAAAACGGCAGAGGTCACGTTGTCTCATGTTTTTCGAATTCATGGATTTCCCAGAAACATTGTGTCTGACCGGGGGCCTCAGTTCGTGTCCAGGTTTTGGAAGGAGTTTTGTTCTCCGTTGGGTGCCACGGTCAGCCTTGCATCTGGTTATCACCCGGAATCCAATGGACAGACTGAACGACTTAACCAGGAATTGGAGACAGGACTGCGGTGCTTGGTAGCAAAGAATCCTTCAACTTGGAGCAAACACCTTATTTGGGTGGAGTATGCACACAACACACTTCCTTGCTCATCCTCTGGTCTCTCTCCATTTCAGTGTGCCTATGGTTATAGAAACATAGAAATTAGGTGCAGGAGTAGGCCATTCGGCCCTTCGAGCCTGCACCGCCATTCAATATGATCATGGCTGATCATCCAACTCAGAATCCCGTACCTGCCTTCTCTCTATACCCTCTGATCCCCTTAGCCATAAGGGCCACATCTAACTCCCTCTTAAATATAGCCAATGAACTGGCCTCAACTACCCTCTGTGGCAGAGAGTTCCAGAGACTCACCACTCTCTGTGAAAAAAGTCTTTCTCATCTCGGTCTTAAAGGATTTCCCCCTTAAGCTGTGACCCCTTGTCCTGGACCTCCCCATCATTGGGAACAATCTTCCTGCATCTAGCTTGTCCAACCCCTTAAGAATTTTGTAAGTTTCTATAAGATCCCCTTTCAATCTCCTAATCTCTAGAGAGTATAAACCAAGTCTATCCAGTCTTTCTTCATAAGACCGTCCTGACATCCCAGGAATCAGTCTGTTGTTTACCTCATGTGATTATCAACCGCCATTGTTCCACTGATGTGGAGAAAGAGTCCAGTGTTGCCCTCCACTCAGGCTCTCATCCGTCGCTGTCGCAAGGTTTGGAATGGGGCTCGTCAGATGCTGTTGCGCAGTGGGTTTTTTTTTGTTTTTTTAAAAAAAAAATTTTATTGTAGAAACAATAATACCTAGTACACTCTTACGGCAGTGAAAATTATAATATACAAATTATATAATATGATTATCAATTGATACTGTTGTGTTAATTGTAATGTTATCCATTTATACATTTCCTGGTTAATTATTTGTATAATTGGAGAGTATGTAGTATATTCAAAATAAGCAATATACTCACACTTCTCATACCACACATATTTCTTCTAATTAACGCAAATACAAATCCCCCCTAATATAACTACATAATACCAATCTTACCAAACTTCATGATATTCATGATATTTTCAAAATATTAAGAGTGTTGTATTATTATTAACTTTATATTTCAAAATTATTATATATTGAAAATGGCACAATTTTATATTTACAAATTTAAGACATCTATAATATTTCATACAACTAATAATAATATTCATTTACTAATATTAAGAAATATATATTAAGATGTTTCTATACTTTTTTTCCTAGTTAAAGATAGAAAGATAGAGAAAGAAAATAGAAAATAGAAAAGAAAATGTGGGAAAAGTTTGATGGAGATTAAAATATTACTAAATAATCCATTTCTTGGAGATACATTCATGATTTATTATATGTATTTCTTCATCCATTCAGATATTCAGGCCTCAGTCAAGTCCCTGCGCCGACCATTATGACCCTGTAGATATTTAATGTATGGGAGACCAAATCCCTTTGAAGAGATCTAACCTGTCCATAAGGGACAAGTCTCAATCTCTCCAAGTGAAGTGTCTCCGTCATTTCTGTATTCCACATTTTAATTGTTGGGGATGCAGGGCCTTTCCAAAATTTTAATATTAATTTTTCCCAATTTATTAGAGAATAGTCGATAAAAGTTCTTTGATTCCTTGTAATTATTTGTTTCCGTTTCCGTATTCCAAGTATGATTTAACTTTGGATCAGGAATCATAGTAATATTAACAACATTCGAGATTATCTTAAATATTTCATTCCAATATTCTTTCAATCTTCGTACAATTAGTAAATGAATGAGACAAATTTGCTTCTAAGATATGACATTTATCACATATAGGCGATAATTTTGGAAATATATTATGTAATTTAGATTTGGAGTAATGTAATCTGTAAAATTTTAAAACTGTATAAGAGCATGTTTAGCATTTTAACGAGCAGTAATGTATGTGTTGTAAGCTTTCTTCCCATATTTCTGGGGCTTATTATTTGACCTAATTCATTTTCCCAACGCTGTCTGTGTATTTCCGATGATGGAATATCACTTTCCAACAAAATATTGTAAATGTATGATATCATTTTCTCTGTATTTGGATGTTTATTCAAGCATTCATCTAAAATTTCACTCTTTCTATTTCTGAATTCTTGTGTATTTACAGAGATATAGTTTCTGATTTGTAAGTATCTGAAATATTCATTATTATGAAGCCCGTAAGCTTGTTGTAATTCTTGAAATGAAAGAAAAGAATTTTCCTTATAAAGATCCCCTATATTTAAAATTCCTTTATTTTTCCATTGTATAAAAGCCTTATCCATCGTTGAGGGTTTAAACGTAAAATTGTTGGCAATAGTAAGACCTAGCGGTATAAATTTTAGTTTTAATGTTTTCTTTATTTGTTTCCAAATACGTATTCCACTTTCTATTATCAAGTTTTCACTATAAATTTTCTTAGGTACATTAATATTAGCAAATATTTATAGAGCTAATTTCAAATGGAAAACAGTCTTCTCTTTCCATTTTTAACCAGTTTGGTTTATTATCTGTTTCTTCTAACCAGAAATTCATATTTTTAATATTAACTGCCCAATAATAAAACATAAAATTTGGTAATGCTAAACCCCCGTTTATTTTTAGCTTACATAAGTGTTTTTTATTTATTCTATGGTTCTTATAATCCCAGATAAAGTTAGTGACTATAGAGTCTACTTTTTTAAAAAAAATTTTAGAGAGATATATCGGGATTGATTGAAATAAATATAATAATTGTGGGAGAAAAATCATTTTTATTGCGTTTATTTTACCTAACATTGAGATAGGTAAACTTTTCCAGTATAAGATATTTTTATTTAATTTATTCAGTAATAACGGGAAATTAGACTTAAATAGAGAGTCAAATCTTTTTGTAACAAAAAAATACCAAGATATTTAATATTTTCATTTGTTATCTTAAAAGGAAATTGTTGTAATATCTGTAAGTTATTCATGGTTATTGGCATAAGTTCACTTTTATTCCAATTAATACTGTATCCTGAAATTAAACCAAATTCCGTTATTAATTTTAACAAATTACGGATACTTATTTCCGGTTTAGTAATATAAAGTAATACATCGTCCGCATATAACGAGATTTTATTCTTAGTATCTTTAGTATCATATCCATATATTTCCGGGTGCAATCTTACCCTTTGGGCAAGAGGTTCGATTGCTAACGCAAACAGTAAAGGTGATAAAGGACAGCCTTGTCTACAACCTCGAGATAAACTAAACTTAGTTGATAACATATGGTTTGTTGTTATTCTAGCTGTTGGATTTGCATATAATAATTTAATCCAAGTAGTAAACTTATCACCAAGCTTAAAAGCTTCCATCACCGAAAATAAATAAGGCCATTCCACCTGTTGCGCAGTTCTGCGCGTTACAAGAGGATGGCTGATCGTGGAAGAACGCCGGCTCCAGTATACTCGCCGGGCCAAAAGGTGTGGCTCTCCACTCGAGACTTGCCTCTGAGGGTGGAGTCCCGGAAGCTGGCTCCTCATTTTGTTGGTCCTTTCCCCATATCGAAGGTCATCAATCCTGTGGCGGTTCGTCTCAAACTCCCCCGTGCCATGAGGGTCCACCCTACTTTCCATGTATCTTGTGGATTGGGAGGGTTATGGACCTGAGGAGCGGTCTTGGGTGCCGGATCGCCACTTATGCAACCCGGAAGTTATCAGGGAATATCGACGCCAATATCGAGCCGATCCTGGGCCGTCAGGAGCCGGCCGTGGAGGGGGGGGGGGGGGGGGGGGGTGTACTGTCAGGTCTCGCGTTTGATCTAGTTTCTGTTTCTTATTGGTTTTTTTGTATTAGAGTTTGCATCCTTGTTTTATTTTGGTGTCTCACATCTCCTCTTGTTTCAGGTCCCATTTCATGTCATGTCATTTACCCTCATGTGATTGTTGGCCCCGCCCCGATGTGTTTCACCTGGTCTCATTATCCCCTGTTAGTCTGTATTTAAGCCCTTTGTGTTTTAGTTCTCATTGCCAGTTCGTTGTGTATGCTACTTGGTATCACCTCGTTCCAGCTCTAGAAATCTTGTGACCTTGTGATCTCGACCATTGCCTGTTTTTCGACCGCTGTTTTTGCCTGCTCCTAGATTATACTGTTGCCTCTGTTTTTGTTTACCTGTGTACCGACTTGGACCGATTAAACTCTGAAAATGGATCTGCCCTGTGTCTGAGCCTGCATTTGTGTCCTCCTCCTCGTTCAGTTCTGATAGGTTGGTCTAATGAAACAACTTCCAGCGGTTATAACAAACCTGTGGCCACGCCTGAGATGTTTACAGACACTATTTTAAGTTCTGTATTATAATTTTCCCTGAATTTAGGGATTATTATTATTGTTAAACAATACATTGTTTGTTTTTCAGCACTGTACAAGTCTGAAATACGTTAACATACTTCCTCCATTGGTTATTATGGCAGTGTGTGAGCATGGACTCGTTTCTAGGGCATGAAATCACAGAGCTTTGAAATCTTCACAAAGTCACTCACGTGACTCCGAAGTCAAATAGTAAGATTAAATGAGAACTTACCAGTTTTAAGTTTTGATCCTTATTTTATGAGGAGTTACGATGAAGGATTTCGTGCCCTCCGCTCCCAGCCCTCTAAGGTCCATTGGTATGTTAGTTCTCTTATCTTACTATCTTCAGTCAACTCTACTATCTGTGATTCACACCGCTGCTTTGAAGAATGTCGCGCATACTCAGTTTCTCTTTTGCCTTTTATGGTCAATAGCCTATATCCTTAATACAATGTTAGTATAGTTTCCCTTGAATCTTTTTTGAAGGCTTTTGAGGATAACCTTGCATTATCCATCCAGATTTAATCTGGGTGATGTTTATCAGAGTCGTTCGTACATGATGGCATAGCTGGTAGATCTGCTGCCTCACAGTGCCAGAAACCTGGGTTCATTCCAGACCTTGGGTGATGTCTGTATAGACTTCACACATCCCAAAACAGCACTGCAGAAGAATGGATATGAAGATGGGTGCCTGGAACGCGTTGCTGGCGAAGTGAGGTTGGTAGATACGATAGTGGCTATTTAGAGGTTTTTGGTGGGGTGGAAGATTGCAACCTTCACGTTGTCCGCCCTGTTTCAACTAATGCAATCAATTTGACATGCACACACGGAAGATCAAATAGAACAAGTTGTCCAACAACTTTAGGCTGTGCACGCCACACAAAAGAAGAAGAGGTTTTTGGACAGGCACATGTGCAGTGAAGATTAGTTTAACTTGGCATCACATTCATCATTTTGGGCCAAAATGCCTTTTCTGGTACTGTACTGCTTTTTGCATGTTCACAGTTCTTATAGCACACATCTTTCTCAAAATAGAGAGCACAGGGACTTCAAATAAATGTTCGGTTATTGTCACACACCAATGACTTTGTATATTTTCTGAAGTTTCCTATTTACTGTTCATTCAATTCTGCTATCAATCTGAGACATGATCCAAGCTGGAAAGGATTCAGAGAGGATTTACGAGGATGTTGCCAGGACTAGAGGGTCTGAGCTATGGGGAAAGGTTGAGTAGGCTGGGACTCTATTCCTTGGAGCACAGGAGGATGAGGGGTGATCTTATAGATATGTATAATATCTTGAGAGGAATACCTGCAGAGTCTTTTGAGTCGCAATCAATTTGACATGCACACACGGAAGATCAAATAGAACAAGTTGTCCAGGTGAGTCGAAGACCAGAGGACATAGGCTTAAGGTGAAGGGGAAAAGATTTAATAAGAATCTGAAAGGTAATGTTTTCCCACAAAGGGTGGTGGGGTGCTATGAAACAAGCTGCCAGAGGAGGTAGTTGGGGCTGGGACTACCTCATCATTGAAGAAAGTTAGACAGATTATGTCGTGGTTTCCAATACTCAAAATTAACTCTGACAAAGCGGAGAATTCTTCAAGATGTTCAAACTTTTATTTGCAAATAAAGCTGGATCACCCCACGTCATCAGTCCATATGGAGCTCTCTGAGCCACAAACAAAAGATCATCTCTTTTTATAGCATGTTCAACTCTGCATGCCCCACCCGTGTTACATTTCCTTATCCAATCATTTGCCGACATTCCCTCATCAGCCAATCACTTGCTCCCACTTATCTCCTCCTTCCCAGTAACATTTCCATATTTGCAACTGATGTAGTCACATTACTCCCTTTTATGGCCTCTGCCAACCATGTGCTTTGTTTGTTCAGAGTAGTTCTTCTTTGTTCAGAGTAGTTTAATTTTAACAAAGTGAAATCGAAGAAAGGTGGACTAAATTCCCAGAACCCACTTCTCAAAATATAAGAGATACAGTGGTCACTCAATTTATATAAACAAGACACATTGTTCCAATTAAACTCTGTAGTCTCGGGGAAGAATAGTAAGATTAAACGAGAACTTACCAGTTTGAAGTTTGATCTTTATTTTTATGAGGAGTCAAGTTGAGGGACTACGTGAATAGAAGCCCGTACAGCCGTTGGTGCGTCAATCTTCAAAGCAGCGGAATGAATTCACAGCTAACAATGACCGAAGTATAACGGTAAGATGATAAAACTAGAACTACCAGATGAGATCTATGAGGGTGGGAGCGGAGGGCACGTAGTCCCTCAACTCGACTCCTCATAAAATAAAGATCAAACTTCAAACTGGTAAGTTCTCGTTTAATCTTACTATTTTACTTTGGAGTCACGTGAGTGACTACGTGAAGAGTTCAAAGCACTGTGAATTCACGCCGCAGACTCAAATCCGACGTTCACACTGCATGAATTGACCCAAAAGTCGTTAACAATGAATCATGCATCAGTAATACATTTGTTAAATGAAATAACAGTTTATTTACAAACAAATCATAACAAACCCCTCTAACTCAGGGGAAAAATGTAACAGTACTGACACCAGAATCAGCAAGCACCCCGAGCCTTGAAATCGGCTTGTGATAAAACCTCTGAAAAGTTAGCTCACTGGACCATCCTGCGGCCGCGAGGACCTTGCAATCGTTTGCACCGACACCTTACTGTGTGGTTTTTTGTGACTAATAAACAAAGCCAACTCTGTTCCTCTCAGAGGTTTAGTAATCTCAATGTAACGGGATAAATGTGAGACTACACAGAAGCGATCATCTGCGGGGTATGCTGAAAACACAATCTTACATCCTGTCATGCCTCTTTTATTATGTTTAAGCAAATCATAGACATAAAATATAATGGCATCAGCCGACACATGCATTCTATCTAGCCGTAGCTTTTGCAACATTTATACACGTTGAGCTGAAACCAATGCCATAAGCATGACCACCTTCATAGATAATTTAGCTACTGATAGGCTTGTAACCGGAGCCCACTGGCGAAGAGCAATAAAAACCTCACTCACATTCCAAATACCGGCATACCTGGGTTTAGGAGGATTAAAATTGAAAAACTCCCTTCATGAATCGTGAAACTAACGGATGTGTCCCTACTGTATGCAATTCTGCATTCATAGGTAAATAAGAAGACAGTTCCTTATATAGGTGATATATCCCACTTCCTTATATAGGTGATATATTGCTGCTGTGTACTATCCCTGCAGGCCGACATGAGAACATCCACAGTCCGATGAGACAGTCCTCTCCCCAGGTATGGCCTCCTTAAAATCTGCAAATTAACAGATCAATACGATCCTATAAAGGATGTTGATCCCCAGTGACTGGATTTACCAGTAGATTTTTATTCTTGGGCATAAGCATGTAAGGCTCCCTAGCCATTTGTAATACAACGGGAAACCATGCTCGTGTAGGCCAATCTGGCACTACCAAAACCCCTGAAGCGGAGTCCTCCTTGATCTTTTGCAAACATCTGCTGATGAGACAGAATGAAGGAAATACATACACAAACATTCCTCCCCCAATGCAGCGAAAATGCATCCACTGCTACTGCCCCAAGATCTGGTTACCATGAAACATATCTAGGTAACTGATGATTTAATCGAGATGCAAACAAGTCAATATCTGGCAATGCATACTGATCAATCATTTGGTTAAATACATCCTGATTTAACATCCATTCAATGTTGTCATTAAACTGACGTGACCTCTTCCTGGCAAATAAAGTGCTGAAAGCCAGATATTTTGGTCAATACACCAGCTCCAAATCTGGTTAGCCAGTCTATCACAAGACTGTGACTTAACTCCACCCATGTGGTTTACATATGCCACTGCTGTGGTGTTGTCAATCTGACCTGCACATGCAGATCCCTCCTTGTAGAACAATAAGCTTTGAGCCTATACCAGGTGCCCAACAACTCTAAATAATTAATCCCTCTTAATTGAGGTAGCGATGTCTCATCCACATTCCATCTGCCTCCACAACTAGAAGACATATCTGTTGCACCCCAACCCAGTTGCACTTACATCAGTCTGTAATATCAGTGACGGTGATTCCACCAAAACCTTCCTTAAATTTTTTTAAACATGTACTATCCACCATTGCATGTCAGCAATCGCCCCAGCTGACAACTGCATAGGCCTATCAAAAATGGCCCCTTTGTATTCTCAGTGCCTGTTCCTTTGATGGTTGTAATTGTTGATAATGCAGAGGACCATACTGCACAGCTGGAAAGGCTGCAACAACTTCCCAATAAAACTGGCTACTTGTCTAATCGAAGGCCGTTGTTCTCCAACGAGATTAACACCGTCCTCAATTAACTGATTCAATTTATCCCTGGGCAAAGTTACCAACATGTGATTGGAATTAATGGTAAATCCCAGATAATCAATAATTTGGACTGGTGATCATTTAGATTTATCTGGGTGAATAACAAATCCCATTTGTTCAAAAGTGATTTTAACAACTGAAACTGATGATTGAGTTTCAGCATGAGTCTTTCCAACAATCAGAATATCATCTAAATAGGCCATTACCACATGCCCCTGAGCTCTGAGTAATGCTAACACAGGTTTTACCAATTTAGTAAATAATCTAGGAGCTGAAGTTAATCCATTCGGCAATGTCCTGAATTGCCACAGCTCAGTCATCCAAATAAATTTCAAATATCTTCTATCATCACCATGAATAGACACTGTGTAATACGCATTCTTTAAATCAATGGTTGCCATATAATACCCTTTGGACACTAGATGTTTGCCCGTGGTAAAGGTCTCCATTTTGAAATGCCTATAACAAACAAATTTGTTCAAATTCGATAAATCCAGAATAATTCTACATCCCCCAGTCTTTTTAGATCTGGGAAATATACTTGACAGAAATTGTTGACTTTGATAGACAGAAGGCTCAATTACCCCTTCTTATGTAACGACTGAATCTCTGCTTGAATAAGCACATTTTCCTCATTTGAAAAATAAGTTTACGACTAGGAAAATGTTGATTAGGTAGACTGTCCTTAGAGTAAAAATCCAATTTTTCACCCCTTCAATACACTAAGTATGAACAAATCTGATGTCAACTGCTGCCATTGTTTGAGAACAATTTTAACCTTCCCCAATTTGAACAGGAACATCAGTTAATTCATCGTCTGTCAATGTTATATTCCTTACCAGCATCTTTCCTTGCGGCCTTGTTGTCCTCGACTTCTTGTAGAGAACCTTTTTTGCCTTGCTTCCAGCTGGCTTAATGAGGGCCATGGTTATAACAACCTCATAACAGTCTTTGACCCTTTTTGCAAGGTTACCACCAAACAACAGATTTCGTGGTGGGTACACTGGTCGGTTTGCACAACTCGCCAAATTCGGGTTAGCACTGGCCTAATAGCGGCCCTCCCGATATTATTAATTTCAAAATGCATTACAAAGTAGTCCCAGTTCATCCTGGTGTGCTTCAACCATATCATTTGTATCAATAACTTTCACCACAGCTGTAATACCTGCTGACAACAGTTTAAGCACTTTTTAAAAACTTCATCTCCTGGGCCCTAGCAGGCAAACCCATCTATGCAAATTTGGTGATTAACCACCGGTACCTTCAGGAGATCACAATTAACAGGAGCTTTATAGTTTTTTGCTACTTCATCCATAGCTAGCTCCTGTAACTGGTGGGAGAGCATATACTGAATGGCTTTGGCCAATTCTACATCAATCGCCTTTCCTGCCTCTCTACACTCAGCAAACTTCCCAGCAATGTTCGGAATTACCTCCAACCGAACACCTTTACTGCTCTCCCCCAGCATAGAAACAGTGTCAGCAAACTGCCCTGATAGAACATCCTCCTCACAGGCAGGATAGTTCTGCAGCCCTGAAACCGGTGCTGCTAGCACAAGCTCTCCATCAGCCTGGCTTGGGCACCACTCCTCCTCACGGAGCTGGAACATCCTCCTCACAGGCAGGATAGTTCTGCAGCCTGAAACAGGTGCTGCTAGCACAAGCTCTCCATCAGCCTGGCTTGGGCACCACTCTCCTCACGGAACTGGTCCCTGTCGAGCATTCTTTTGAAATAGAATCTCGACGTGGGAGAGCCGTGAGCAAACGGACTCTCCTATGGAGGGTATAACCTCCAGGCCCGACTCATTTACGGGCCACAGAGACTTGCCAGTGGCCTTCCACCCTACTGACAAGCCTCCACTGCCCCCCGGCAGTGGGTCCGCAACCACTGGCTGTGTAGCCAGCACCGGACCTGTGTACCAGACGGGCCTCCATCCTCAACACTCTCCTGCCACTTTTCCTTTCTACCCCCGGAGCGCCTCGCCGACACCTTCTTCCCTTTCTGCAACATTCTCTACCCAAACCGTCGCAGAAAATGACATGCGGTAAAATTTTTAATAAAAACCTTACCTCTTTAAACTTGTTTAACGAAGAACTGCAAAATGCTGGAGAATCGAGGGTGAAGTATGAAGAAGGGTCTCGACCCGCAACGTCGCCCATCTCCCTCGCTCCTTAGATGCTGCTGCACCCGCTAAACTCTCCAGCTCTTCGTATAACCCGCGGTTTAAAACTTACCGCTCGGAGGAGCGCTGCTGCTCCAACCGCCCGACTGCACCAGCGTCTGACGTCATGACGCACCAACAGCTGTACGGGCTTCTATTCACGTAGTCACTCACGTGACTCCGAAGTAAAATGTCACCTCTTAACCTATAAACCTAAATACAGGGTCCTAATGGTTATATGGAATCCTTTCAAACACAATATACCTATTCCCCAGAGCACAGATGGTTTTATTACAAATCACATAGTTAGAATATAATTAACTATGTATTATCTATATACTTTTAAAACCCTGTGTGTGTGTGTGTGTATATGTGTGTCAGATCTTTGCCCTTTGATTCCATGGTCCGCCAAAACCACACGCTCAAACTCCATTTCGCTAGACATTACACTTTTACATTCACTAATGCACTCATTAAACATAAAAAGACATTTTTATGTACTCATTTTTTAATAAAATCCTCCTCCGCCCCCCACTCCGGCTGGCCAGCCACCCTAACGGCTGCTGCTGCTCTCCTCCGAAAACCTGCCGTTTTTCTTCTTTCGCTGGTGATTCTCACTGCTGCCGCCCGGCTCTCTCCCCCTCCCCTCCCCCCCCCCCCACCCCCCGGGCCCTGACATTTTTCTTATTTCGCTGGCAATTTTACTTCCTCCACTCCCCCCCCCCCCCCCCACGGGGACCCGATATTTTCCTTATTTCACTGTCGATTTTACTTCCTCCACTTCCCCCACAGCCCGGCTCTATCACGCTGCCTCAAGCCAAAGATCGGCTGTTCCAGTGGATGGAGAAAAGCAGCGGGCGAACAGCCGATCTTTGCCTTCAGCCAGCGTGAAAGAGCCGGCGCGTCAATGGCCTGTCGGCCCGCAGGCGCATTGAGGGCATACGCAGCGTCTTGATGGCTGTACGCAGTGGATGCCCTCAATCAAGACGCTGCATACGACGCTGTGTACGTTGTCGAGACGCTGCGTACGCCCGTCTTGACGGCGGACGCCTGGCCCGCAGCCTCACTCTGCATCACGCCTGACCACTCATAGAAACATAGAAACATAGAAATTAGGTGCAGGAGTAGGCCATTCAGCCCTTCGAGCCTGCACCCGCCATTCAATATGATCATGGCTGATCATCCAACTCAGTATCCCGTACCTGCCTTCTCTCCATACCCTCTGATCCCCTTAGCCACAAGGGCCACATCCAACTCATTCTTAAATATAGCCACCCATAGCCTCACATAGAGGAGGTGAGGGTGGGACACTCCACCCTCACCTCCTCCCTCTCCCCCCCTCCATCCCTCTCCCCCCCTCCATCCACCTCCCTCCCTCTCTGCCCGCTCCCTCCCTCTCCCCCACCCCCTCAACCTCACGTTCGGGGACCAGACGCAATGGGTCTGCACTTGGTCTAGTAAAATTTAAAAGTATGAATTTGCTTTATCCTTGCAAAGTCTACAAAGATTAAGTTGATTCCAATCACACACCTCCTATCTCCAAACACACAGGGGTTGTTGTCACACTTGACAAATGATATTTGCTTCTTGGCTAGCTCACACACCCTCCCCCCCTCTTGTTATCTCTAGGGGATGGAGTTCCAAACTCTTCTCTGGGCCTCTTTTATTGCTCTGAAGCAGTTACAAAGTTGCAAGGAATGTTATAGATCAGAACAAAAATTACATTCTTAGATGACCTATATATAAAATAAAAGATACAACCTGCAAAAATGTATCATCTCTTATCTCAACATAAGTATAATTAAACATAGCAAACTTAATACAGAATCCATTATTATGCCAGCCTTGTTGTCTTGGACGTATAAACAGTCATAAATCCTGAGCCATGTCGTTACAACACTTCACAAGAATGTGACATCGAAAAAGAGCAAATGGCCTGTGGCCTCGAGAGGTCCACTGCCTAATCTGACTTTTTAAGATATTACTTATTTTCAATACAAGATTATACAAGATACATTAATATAACCAATACTATATACTATAGTACATGGACAGGGCAGGTTTGGAGGGGTATGTGCCAAACATGGCCAGGTGGGACCAGTGTAGCTGGGACATGTTGGCCGGTGTGGGCAAGTTGGGGCCGAAGGGCTGTTTCCACGCAGTATCACTCTATGACTCGATGAGTGTGGCTTTATTATTTAACAAGGTGGCATGATGGAGCAGCGGTAGATTTGCTGCCTTACAGCAATAGGCACTCGGGTTTGATCCTGACTACGGGTGCTGTATGTACCGTGTTTGTACATTCGCCCCGTGACTGCATGGGTTTCTCCGAGAGCTCTGGTTTCCTTCCACATTCCAAAGCCTACAGGTTTGTAGGTTCATTGGCTTTGGTAAGAATCGTAAATTGTCCCTACTGAGTGTCAGTGTATGGGATCGCTGGTCGACATGGACTTGGTGGGCCGAAGGGCCTGCTTCCACGCTGTATCTCTAAACTCTCAATAAATGTAAATTGTGCATCCGGGAATTGTCGTGTTCTACTTGGCTTTGCGTCACTTATCTAAAATTTCATCACACTTCTCCAAATATTTTACCTTTCGAAGTTTCCTCATTCTAAATTGCATTTGAACTCCAGAGTTCCAGCTACGGTATGGCAGATCTCCCGAGTGTCTTCATGACCTATCTCACTAGCAGATGCTTGTCACCATGTGGAGCTTCTTGTTCCTCTGTTACCTGTTGCACCATGTTGACTACATCACCCCTTTTCAGCTTCACCAGAATGATACCAGTGCAATGAGAGCAGATTACACACACTGTCTTTGTTTTACCTTGAGTGTAGATGATAAAAAAAGGTGTACCTGTGTTGAAGATAATGAGAGGAATTGGTGACAAACATTGATTTACTATATGAACATCCCCAACATGAGAGTTGGACAGCTGAGTCTTGCTTTCAGAAGGCTTATCTTTGTAAAGACCATTATATAAATCTGGAGCACTTCACCCATTGAAGCTAAGGGACAACTATTTCAAAATTGAGTTTTAAATGGATCAAGTAGACAGATAAGTAGATAAAGTTTTAGGGGTAATAACAAAAAGTTTGGAAATCTGAAATAAAGCAGAAATGTTGGAAACCCTCCTAGACTGCGGGCCACACATCCTAAATGGGTCTAAATTGTAACTTTTGTGACCCATCTCTGGTATCTACATGAAATTTGGCACAGATTTAGATAAAAAATAATTGAGAAGGAATTCATAACACGTCAGTGCAAAAAGTTGCACACTAATTAATTAAGCTAATTAATATATCTTCTATCTATGACTGATGTAAAAACTCAGTTGGTATCAAAGAAAATAATATTCATGACAAAGTTAATATGTCAAGGAACCATCTGCTCTTCATCTGAACCTTCTTCATCAGATTACAACTTTGGATTTCAGGTACATGGCATCCTGGGCAACTGACAGCAGACGGTGATGCAGCTCGTCAGGCACATGAACTTTCCCAGATTCATTTAGGACTGACTGCTCGCTCCGGTGGTCTGTGCCAAAAAGTTGTACAGTTCAACTGGACAATCTCTTCAGCCTTATCTAATGTTGCGCCTTCAGAATTTGGGGGCCATTGAGAATTCCGGTGGCACTATGGAGGACTAGAAGGCAACGCCAGCCACCTCCGTGAAGAAAGAAACGGGAAAAAAACGGGGAGAAAAACGGTGAAAAAACCTACCTGCTGCTCCTGCCGCTTCTGCATCTGCTGCTTCTACACCGGCTGCCGTGAGTGACGTCATCAGGGCGTGCGACCGTAATGTCAAACACAGTGCAGCCCACCACCGGAGAAATCAAGACTCCAGTATAAAAAAAAATGGCTGAACAGGAACAAGGCCCGACTGAAGCCTCGCCTCAGTTAGGACACAGTCCCTAGAAGATGTGTCTAAAAAATCGAAAAAAAAAATTTGGGAATTGGAAGAACTTAAAAAAAATTTTGTGCAAGAAAGGGCAGAATTAAAGAAGGAAATGAAGTCTGAATTAAAGATGGAATTGGAAAAAATGAACTTTCTGGAAGAAATGAATAAAATCAAGATTGAGATGAAAGAATTAAAATCTCTCGACTACGGATTTATCAGAAATGCTCCGAAAGGAAATTACAGAAGTAGTGACTGAAAAATGTGCAAGTATAATGGAAGAGTTGCATGAAAACATTGAAAAAGAGGTGGAAAAAAAATGGAACCAGTGCTGGAAGAAATTAAACTACAATTCAACATCCATAAAAGACCTTGAAGATTTAGTCCAAACAAATACTCAGACTACGAAAACACTTGTCAACGATTATCCGACTTACTGGGCAAAGTTACTTATAAGTGTACTGAGCTGTGGAAGGACGCCAGAGAAGGCAGAACCTAAGGATCGTGGGTATTCGTGAAGGGAGAGAAAAGAATCAAGATACACGAGAGTTTACTGCAAACTTATTACACAAGGTTTTATCTCTGGAAGAAAAGCTCTTTGCTAGCCCGAGCACACAGAGTAATGAGACGTTATACAAAGCAAGATGCTCCTCCAAGACAAATGATAGTAAAAGTCCAGTATGATTATGTTTTGGAAGATATGATGAAAAAAGTAGAAATCTTAAATATGAAGAAGATTCGATCAGTATCTACCGAGACTATCCAGCAGAGGTCTCTAAGAAACGGAATGCGTTTAAAGAAACCAAAAGAATTCTGAGGGAAGTGAAGAATCTGAAGGTATACTTTGAGATACCCTGCCACACTGAGAGTCACCTATAATCAGGGAAAACATTATTTTTTAAAAATCCAGAGGACGCATTGAGATTTGCCCAAAGGATTAAGGAGTGAGAAGAAGAATGGAACCTTCAAAGATGAATTAAAGGAACAATTAAACCGTTTTATTTTCAGATTGGTTGAAGACTCCAATAGACTATGGACTTGTTTCATCTAAAGAAGACGGAGAAGGAGGCGGATGGGAAAATCGAGGAGATCGGGATTGAAGACTTTTCCATGGATACTAATAATTAGAATACTAACACTACGGTTTAATAATTAACATATATTAACATATATAAACATATATTAAATTAAATACACTGGTATCATTAATAATTAGTTAACAATTTCTAAATATTGATTAATAATTAATAATTAATTATAGCCGACTAACTTAGAATTAAGTAAATAGTAAATATAAATATACAAATATAAACTTCGACTTCATTTATCTCCCCTGGTATTTTTTATTTCTTTTTTTACTTTTTATTTTTTCCATAAATTGGGTCTTTTTTCATTAATTTTTTAATTTTAACTTTTTGTCTTTTCTTTTTCCCTTTATTATATATTTTTATTATTATAGTTTACTAATAGGCATTAAGTATATATATTACTATATACTTGACTATGAACTTTTTACACATCATAGTTTAGTATCTCGGTTTTTTAAATAATAATTTCTTTTTTTTTTTGGAATATTAATTTTAGTGAATCACGGAGATGGATAACATTTACCATTCACTTCAGAAGTCCTTAGATTGCTAGCCCATGTTAGTATGGCTAACACTAACTACACTTATCTAGATGTAGTTTTTTATTTCTTTGTGCACTCTACTAATCTCTTAATTCTATCTATCCCTTTTTTAATTCTATTTCTGATTATTACTATATTATTTTACATTTGAGTGGAATTATAAATTAATGCAAAGGAGATATATATGTGAGAGAAGAACAAGGGTTTTGAAATTCGTCTATTCGAAGTTCAGGTGTAAGGTTCTGCTATGTCGAACTGTACCATTTGCTCTATTATACATCCCTTTAGATAAAAGATGCAAGACTTACATATGAATACGGGAATGGAGGAATAACGTTTTGTAGTTGGAATGTTAAAGGTATTAACGAACCAATTAAGAGGGGTAAGGTATTAGCACATTTAAAGCACTTAAAATAGACGTTTGCATTTATCCAAGAGACACATCTAAAAAAGAGGCAGAACATAGATTAAAGGCCAAATGGATTGATAAAAGTTATCACTCTTCTTTTACACACAAATCTAGAGGTAGCAATATTAATTCGTAAAGGCACTGCATTTAAACATACTTCAATAATAACTGATAGTGATGGTAGATATATTATTGTAATAGGAGAATTATACACACAAAAAATGATTTTTGTCAATGTATATGGCCCAAATTTTGATAGTTCCGCTGTTTTTAAAAAAAATATTTAATTACCATCCCTGAATTATCAGAATATATTTTAGTAATTGGAGGAGATTTAAAACTGTACACTAGATCCTTATTTGGATAGATCATCAAAACTACGGAACTTAAATCGCATTCCAGTGAGTTAATAAATGCATTATAGACAATAGTAATATTAAAGATGTTTGGAGATTGCAAAATCCAACAGGACGAGAATACTCATTTTACTCACCCGTGCATAAAACTTATTCAAGAATAGATTATTTTCTGGTAGATTTAAAACTCATTCCACTTACGTATAATTCAAAATATCAATAATATTATATTTCAGATCATGCACCTTAACTTTTAAGATGAAAATAACTGATAAAATGGAGAAAACAGGGTCAATGGAGATTTAATCCACAAATTTTAAAGGACAAAATAACTCAAGAATATATTACAAAACAAATTAAGATTTTCTTTGAAACAAACGATACACCAGAAATATCTTCATCCCTCTTATGGGAAACTTTTGAAGCATATACTCGGGGAATTATGATATCTTCTCAAGCATTTTATAATAAAGAAACCGGAAGGTACAACAGGCATTGGAAAGAGAGATTAAACAGTTAGATTATAGAGAACGCTGATAACCCAACTATGATAAAACATAATAAAATCTTCGCATTGTTGAAATATAAATTTAAATAAAATAGTCAGACCAAGTTGTAAAACTATACCAAATACACTAAACAAAATACAATTTGATTTTGGTGACAAACCACATAAACTATTGGCTCGTCAGTTAGGAAAAATTGGAAGGCGAAAAATTAATTTATAGGATTAAATCAGATAAAGGGGAATTGCTAGTACAAACTAAAGATATAAATTGAGAGATTTTTGCAATATTATAAAAATTTATATTGAGCTGAAACAAAAGAAATCGAACAGGAGTAGAAACATTAAAAAAAAATTGTAATTTAAAAGGATTGGATTTAGAAGATAGGGAATTATTAAACGTTGAAATAACTACTAAAGAAATTGAAGAAACTATTAGATCATTAAAAAATGGTAAAACTCCAGGACCAGATGGTATTGGAGCAGAATTTTATAAATTTTATGATATGATAAGCTCCACGTTTGAAGACACTATATGAACACATTTATGCACAACAGAAATTACCAGAAACATTAAATGAATCTATTATAACCCTTATACCTAAATTAGATAAAAACAATCTTGATGATCCAGGGTCATATAGAGCTATATCTCTTTTAAATACTGATCAAAAAATATTAACAAAAATATTAGCACAAAGACTAAACACGGTGATTAATAAAATTAATTCACTTAGATCAAACAGGATTTATACCAAAACGATACTCCTCAAACAATCTGAGAAGATTATTTAATATTATATATTCGAAAAGAAACATTAATAAGGATTTATCAATTATTTCGTTGGATGCAGAGAAAGCTTATGATCAGAAATGAATGGTCTTATTTATTTTCGGTTATGGAATTTTTTCTGCTGGGAAGAAGTTTTATAACATGGGTTAAATTACTATATACCAGACCAACGGCTAGAATATTAATAAATCAGGTGTTAACAACTAAATTTAACTTATTCCGAGGCTGCAGACAAGGTTGCCCTTTATCTCCACTACTGTTTGCACTTGCAATAGAACCACTAGCAAAATCTGTGAGATTGCATCCTGAAATATATGGGTATGAAACTAAAGAAACTGAAAATAAAATTTCTTTATACGCAGATGATGTATTACTTTATATTACGAAACCAGAAATTAGTATCCCTAACTTGTTAGATTTAATAACTCAATTTGGATTGTTTTCAGAATATAGAATTAACTGGAATAAAAAGTGAACTTATGCCAATAATGGGAAATAACTTACATATATTACAACAATACCCTTTTAAGATTGCAAATGAAAAAATTAAATATCTTGGAATTTATGTAACAAAAAGATATGATTATTTATTTAAATCTAATTTCCCACCCTTATTGAATAAATTACTTAAGAATATTCAATATTGGAAAACATTACCTATTTCAATGTTAGGTAAGATTAATGCGATAAAAATGATTTTTCTTTCACAATTACTATACTTGTTTCAAATGATCCCGATATATCTTCCTAAAAATTTTTTTAAGAAAGTGGACTCTATGGTTACCAATTTTATTTGGGATTATAAGAACCATAGAATAATTAAAACGCATTTATGTAAATCAAAAAATGAATGGAGGTTTTGCATTGCCTAATTTTATGTTTTATTATTGGGCAGTTAATATAAAAAAATATGAATTTCTAGTTGGGTGAACTAGATAAACAACCAAACTGGTTAAAAATGGAAAAAGAAGACTGTCTACCTTATGAAATTAGCTCGATTTTATTTGCAACTACTAAAATACATAAGAAAACATAGAGGAAACCCAATAATAGAAAGTGGAATACGTATTTGGAAACAATTAAAAAATACATTAAAATTACAGAATACACCACTAGCTCTTCCAATTGTAAACAATATTTCTTTTAAACCTTCATTGATGGATAAAGGTTTTTTTAAATGGAAGAACTATGGCGATCTCTACAGGGAAAGTTTATTTCTCTCATTTCAGGAATTACAACAAAATTATGGATTACATTCCAAAGAATATTTTAGATATCTACAAATTTAAAGATTATGTTAAATCAAATGCAATAGATTTTAGGAATAGAAAGACAGACATTTTAGATGAATGTCTAAATAAACATCCGAATACAGAAAAATTAATATCATATATCTATAATATCTTACTGGAAAATGATCTACCAAATACGGATAAATATAGACAAGCATGGGAAAACGAATTAGGTCAAGTAATTAGTAGAGAAGTATGGAATGAAAGTTTACAACATATACATCACTGTTCATTAAATGCCAGACACTCCTTGATACAATTTAAAGTTATACATAGATTACATCTTTCAAAAACCAAATTAAATAGAATTTTTTTCAAATGTTTCCGCGATATGCGATAAATGTCAACAATTAGAAGCTAATTTAACGCATTCATTATATGGTCTACATTTATTGAATATTTAAAGGGTTAAGATGGTCCGGTTCGAGTCCATGACTGAAGCCTGATGAATGAATAGATGAAGAATTATATACAATAGATCATGAATATATCTCCAATGAAGAATATCTTGTTTAATACTCCACTCATTAATTTATCTCTTTTTTAATCTCTTTTCTCTTTATTACCTATTTCCTACTGTTATAAAATAAAAAAATATATACATAGAAGTATAAATAAGAGTGACTGTAAAAGTTTAAAATATTAAGAATGTATGTGACGATAATATTTTTTTCTTTGTCTTTGATCTTATATTATTTCTTCTTAATATGTAATTCTAATAAAAATATTTTACAAAAAAATAAATAATAATTAAATCATAAAAAAAAAAAAAAAAAAAAGAATTTGGGGGCCATTGGATGGGGTTCAGTGAGTTGACGATGCTGTTCTGTACAATCTGGGCAGCATGAAAAGTGTCTGATGTGTTGATTTCACCGACAATTTCACTGCTCTCACTGTCCTCACTTGAATGATCTTGTACAACACCTTCAACCAGCTCTTCAACAGCAAGTGATTCTACGAAAACAATATCACGTTCTACTTGCCTAGATGGTTAAGTTTAGCAAGTTTAAGATCTCTTTGCCACGGACTCTCTCCTCGATGATTATCTTGCAGAAACTAGAGTAGGACTTCTCATACACTTGTTGCTGATTATCTTGTTCAATAATTTTTCCAAAATTAGTGACAACTTTTGTGTATCTAAGGTAGCATGATTTAAAGTATCTTGCTTCAATAGCTACAAGATCTCTATCTCGTATGTGTAATAGCTAATGCTTCATTGTGCTTCATGGTGGCAGCAGTTAGTAACTGCCCCCCAAGTTTTGTTTCACATCGTACTAATTTCTCTACTTTTCATTTACCCGTGGCTTGTTCTTTGATGTACTTTGAGCCTTTACAGATGATGCAATGCACTGGTAGGACATGCCTGCGGTCAGGAGCTGTTTGTTGACCATCACTTGTCATGGACCGAAGCAGTCTCTTTGGGGCCGGCTCATGTGGTTCATCATCAGAAACTGCTTCTTGAGGGGATTCACCTGCTTTAGGCTTTTCAGTGATTGAACAAAATTAGAAGAGGATAAAGAAAACTGAAAAGGAAAGGAAAAGTAAAGTAATTCAACATCATCAAATATATTTTCATTGTACAAAAGAACAGTAATATGACCATAAATAATAAAAAAATGTTGATTGAGTCCTATCATATATTTCAGGCCTTTTAGTAACAAACTTTGAGTATCATCCAAAACGACATGTAAGTGCATATAAGATAATTTGTTAAAATGTTTATTTACATGAACCTTGGTCACTATGCCCCAGTTGATGTTTAAAAGTTTTTTATAGGGACACAAATTTCACACATGACATTGATCTTTGACATAATTTCTGTAACTATAAATTCTAGTGATACATTTTATTTTTATATAGTAAAATGTATGTAAGCATACTTTATTGCTGATGAGCTCTACCTTCTTATTTATCATTTTTATTTCACAGTTCACAACATCATAACTTTACAAAGATAAAATGGAATACACGCTTCTATACATCACTGATTCAATGCTTACATTAACAGAAATGTGCCATTGGCCAAACTAAGTTTATGAAACCTTTTATTTGTTAGAATATGTGAAAATATACACTAGAAATTTATAACAGAACAATCCAGACTGTCTCAGTCAATTTCTGGTTTTCATCAGATTTTGCATGTTCTAAATCAGTTGTAAAACAAAATTATCAGCAAATTATCAGCAAATTATCAACATTACCTTTCTTCCTTCAAAATCTTGCTAAAAGCTCGATTTATGTTGTACTGTTGCAGAAGTGACGATAGCACTCGGCATGACAACCCGGGATACACTGCTGCCTCCTAATAATAGAAGATAAAATGTGTAAGGGAGTATTTTACCTCTTTTCATTTTTGATATTATGTATGGCAAAATCAACATATCACTGGAGCAATATACATGTACGCATGTCCAGGTTGATGGGATGGCAAGTCAACAAATGATCAGATTAGTGTTTGTTTTGTGGCAGAGTGCCTCCAGTGCATGTCCACACACAACACTGTTGTGTGTGAATGTGTATGGGGGTGAAGAGTGGTGGGGCAGAGGCGTTTTGAAAGTTATTTTACGAGTTGAGCCTAGTGGAATCATAAAATGAGAGCTACATTAGTGACAACTTTTAATTGAATTTGTTCAGTTAAGACAAAGTGCAAGTCCTCAACTTCAGCTTCAGGATCTCATATCTCATATTATAAAGTGCATCAAAATGATACTAGTTGTCATGATTGGGTTATTTTTTTTTTAATAAATTCTGATATTTGATTGTACCTTCCCAATTCCAGTTGCTTCACAATGCTCATGAGAATGGAATAAGCTTAAGTTAAGTTTAAGTTTATTGGCCAAGTATGTTCACATACAAGGAATTTGTCTTGGTGCTCCGTTCGCAAGTGACAACATGACATACAGTTACAATTAGGAATTACACATAACAACATTAAACATTAATAATAAAACATTATCGATTAAACATGTGAATATAAAATAAAATACCAGAGCAAAAGGAGGCTACAGATTTTTTGTTATTGAATAGAGCTACTACTCGTGGAAAATAGCTGTTTTTATGTCTGGCTGTGGCAGCTTTGACAGTCCGCAGTCGCCTTCCAGAGGGAAGTGATTCAAAGAGTTTGTGCCAGGGTGAAGGGGTCAGAGATGATCTTACCCTCATTTCGTGGCCTTGTAATGTACAGTTTGTCAATGGAGGGATGGTTGAGTAATAACTAACATCATCATCACCTGCAGCAGCAAGGCCTTCGTCCGCAGGTTTCACTGGCCCCACGTCTTGGCCTTCGTGTTTGTGTTGCAGCGCCTTAGCATAAACTTTGCTTTCCAGACTTTCTTCCACTTCTATCCACTTAGCTGCACATTCTTGAGACTTCTTAAAGCTTTTTCTCACTAAAGCAATGACCTTGCTTTGGGTTTTTGACGACATGTATTGCACAGAAGACCAAAGAACCTAACCCCCTCCTCACTAACTGAATCTTCCGTCACACGAGCATCCAACGAAATTCTCTCCGCCACAATCCCAGTGGGTTCCCTGAAACAAAGCGCGTGATTTGTCTATTGGCGTCCAACTCAAAGTCAAACGTGCTTTGATTGAACAATTGCTACTCGGAAAATTGAAAACATTTTGGAGGTTTATTCCATATTTTAAAAATAGGCGTGATTCTTCTAGCTCCGATTAATCTGAATAAAAAAACATACGGAGGAAATCCGATTATACATAGTGCTATATGTATGTGGAAACAATTAAAACCCACTCTAAAATTGGGTCATTTATCGCTTTTTATCCCGATTGCAATTAACCCTTCTATTAAACTGTCTGTTTTAGATAGAGGATTTGTTCAATGGAAAACCCATGGAATTAAAACGGTGGGAGAACCTTTACCAAAAGGCATTTTTTTCTCATTTCATGGAACTACACAGAAATACGAGTTACAAGCTAATAGTTTTTTTTAGATATTTGCAACTCAGAGACTAGTGGGGCAAATGCAGGCAGATGTAGTATAATGTGGATAAATGTGAGGTTATCCACTTCTGGTAGCAAAAACAGGAAAGTAGACTATTATCTGAATGGTGGCAGATTAGGAAAAGGGGAGATGCAACGAGACCTGGGTATCATGGTACACCAGTCATTGAAAGTAGGCATGCAGGTGCAGCAAGAAGTGAAGAAAGTGAATGGTATGTTAGCATTCATAGCAAAAGGATTTGAGTGTAGGAGCAGGGAGGTTCTATTACAGTTGTACAGGGTCTTGGTGAGACTACACCTGGAGTATTGCGTACAGTTTTAATCTCCAAATCTGAGGAAAGACATTCTTGCCATAGAGGGAGTACAGAGAAGGTTCACCAGACTGATTCCTGGGATGTCAGGACTTTCATATGAAGGAATACTGGATAGACTCGGCTTGTAACTCGCTAGAATTTAGAAGATTGAGGGGGGATCTTATAGAAACTTACAACAATCTTAAGGGGTTGGACAGGCTAGATGCAGGAAGATGTTGGGGAAGTCCAGGACAAGGGGTCACAGTTTAAGGATAAGGGGGAAATCTTTTAGGACCGAGATGAGGAAAACATTTTTCACACACAGAGAGTGGTGAATCTCTGGAATTCTCTGCCACCGAAGGTAGTTGAGGCCAGTTCATTGGCTAATATTTAAGGGGGAGTTTGGATGTGGCCTTTTGTGGCTAAAGGGATCAGGGGGGTATGGAGAGAAGGCCAGGTAAGGATACTGAGTTGGATAATCAGCCATGATCATATTGAATGGTGGTGCAGGCTCGAAGGGCCAAATGGCCTACTCCTGCACCTATATTCTATGTTTTCTAGTTTCATGTTTCTATGTAAAAACTACATACGCAAGACTATAGATTATGGGTCCAGAAACCCTTGATGCATGTTTGAATAGACATCCCAATACAAATAAATTAATATCTTATATTTATAATATCCCTCTAGATTCTGAGGTTCCGTCTTACAGAATCATATAGATGAGCATGGGTAAGACGATTTGGCTCAATCCATAATAAAAGGCACATGGGACTGAAAGCTTACAATATATAAATCACTGTTCGTTAAAATGCTAGACAGCCCTTGATATAATTCAAATATTATATAGACTACATTATTCGAAGGTAAAATTAAATAGGGTTTTTCCAAATTTCCCCTCCCTGTGAAAGATGCAATTTCAAGAAGCCCGAACTGTAAGCTGTATAAAAATTCAAAATTTTTTGTGTTTGATATTTTTTTTAATTATTTCTGAAGTTATCAGTATCTGACTGGACACAGACCCCAAACTAATAAATTAGGATTATCAGAACATACACACAGACTTACAATAAGTCAGAGATAATTCATGATTGCAAGGCTAATAATAATAAAAAAAAATAATACTAACATTTTGGAAAAAAACAGTAGCCCCCACAGTTTTTGAAATGTGGATCACGGAAATGACTGAGACCTTGCATTTGAAAAAATAAGATTTGGTCTTAATTGACAAACCAGAATTTTTTGTTAGAATATGGTCTCCATTTATTGAATTATTTGATAAAGTAAATTGGTTTAACACAAAATCAGGGTTGAAACCTAGTTTGGGACTGGATGAGTTATACTCAACATTTCCCGGATCTATCTCCCATAATCTTGTTATTGTAATTTCATTCTGCGTCTCCTTTTTTCTTTTTTTTTTCCCCATCTCTCTCTATTACTTTCTCTTATCTTTTTCTCCCTTTTTCTTTATTCTTTAAAAACAAAATAAAAGCTATGTAAGAAATCTGTAATTAAATTGTCGCTTACTATTATTTGTATACATGCTTCTAATAACAATAAATAAATCAATTTAAAATAAATAAAACATAAGTGCAGGTTTTGTTCTTGATGAGTTTCTGATATAATTTCTGTAATATTTTTGCACAATATGTTATAAATACAGGTAGATATGGGATGTGGGTCACAACATGAAATGAAAAGGCACCTTGTCCATGCTTTAAGCAGCTTCTATGAAAGAGATGCAGTTAACATGCCAAGTCTAAAAACCTTCATCAGAACGAATCAAAGGTTATGGAATCAAGGTGGATAGAAGGAGTTGATGTACTGAGACAACTAGTCAATGCACCCCTCCTCCACCCAAGTCGTTGTACTAGCTTCAAAGCCATTTTGTTTTGAGTCTCATTGGCTGTGTACTGTTTTCACCACCTTGGCCATGGCTCACAATGGCCTGTTTTTACCTTTATCATGGTTATTTTTTTGGATATCTTTCATTCATTTGTTCTATATCTCGCTATATCACTGTCTTAATATCTCCTCGATTCCCTTTTCCTCTGACTCTCAGTCTGAAGAAGGATCTTGACCCAAAATGGTCAACTATTCCTTTTCTCCAGAGATAGAAAACATAGAAGTATAGAAACATAGAAAATAGGTGCAGGAGGAGGTCATTCAGCCCTTCGAGCCAGCATCGCCATTCATTGTGATCATGGCAGATCATCCCAAATCAATAACCCGTGCCTGGCTTCTCCCCATGTCCCTTGATTCACTAGCCCCTAGAGCTCTATCTATTGCTCTCTTAAATCCATCCAGTGATTTGGTCTCCACTGCCCTCTGTGACAGGGAATTCCACAAATTCACAACTCTCTGGGTGAAAACGTCTTTTCTAACCTCAGTCTTAAATGGCCTCACCTTTATTCTAAGACTGTGTGCCCCCTGGTTCTGGACTTGCCCAACATTGAGAACATTTTTCTGCATCTAGTTTGTCCAGTCCTTTTATAATTGTATATGTTTCTATAAAGATCGCCCCTCATCCTTCTAAACTCCAGTGAATAACAAGCCTAGTCTTTTCAATCTTTCCTCATATGACAGTCACACCATCCCAGGGATCAATCTCGTGAACCCACGCTGCACTGCCTCGATCACAACGATGTCCTTCCTCAAATTAAGAGACCAAAACTGTACACAATAATCCAGATATGGTCTTACCAGAATCCTATACAACTGCTGAAGAACCTCTTTACTCCTATACTAAATCCTCTCGTTATGAAGGCCAACATTCCACTAGCTTTCTTCACTGCCTGCTGTACCTGCACGCCAACTTTCAGTGACTGGTGTACAAGGACACCCAGGTCTCGCTGCACCTCCCCTTTACCTAACCTAACCCCATTGAGATAATAATCTGCCCTATTGTTTTTGCCGCCAAAATGGACAACCTCACATTTATCTATATTACACTGCATCTGCCACGCACTGCCCACTCACTCAACCTGTCCAGTTCACCCTGCAACCTCCTAACCATCCTCTTCACAGTTCACACTGCCACCCCAGCTTTGTGTCATCCGCAAACTTGGTAGTGTTGCTCATAATTCCCTCTTCCAAATCATTAATATATATGGTAAATAGTTGCGACCCCAACACCAAGCCTTGCAGCACTCCACTCGCCAATGCCTGCCATTCTGAAAAGGACGCGTTCACTCCTACTCTTTTGCAAGATGCTGTCTGCCCGCGGAGTTCCTCCAGCTTTTTATATCTCCTACTGAATGTTTAGTTTAAGGAACTAAGCAGGCAGCTTACAGTATGTTTCTCTCAGAAAGACAATGTGATGATAAGGAGCCAAAAGAAGCATCTCTCCAATAATTTATGCCATTTCTTATCCAGGAACAGTTGAAATTGCAAACACAGTCATCCTTGATAAGGAGTTGGTATCAGTATTAGGTGGTGCTTAGAGTTTATCAAGGTTATGGCATAAAAAAGCTAACATATACATGCTTTAGGAGGCAAGAATAAATTTCTAATTAACCAGAGGTTCATACAATTATTTAACCCATTGTGCCATAGTCCGATTCCTGGAATAAAAAATCTATCTGATTAGTCGCTCCCTTGTCTATGTTCCTTCCTCACTCCCCTGCCAGATCTCCCTTTTCCTGACAATATTTGAAGCCTGTGTGAAGTTATCACTAGTTTATTTTTCTGTACCTTTCTTCAGAAATAAACAATAAAAAAAAATGCACTCAGTCAAACTGCACATCGCTAAATGTTAATTAAACAAGCTTGAGCGGAGCACCATGTGCACGTCAGTTTGAGGAACATCTGTTCCCTATGTGCACCATCAACCTGCCATTCTCTCCAAGACTGGTATCTTGGAACATTTCAGAGATTAAGTTACTCAAGTGGCAACCATCTGGAGTCTTCGATCTGAAACGTTATCTCAGTTTTCTGCCCCTGACTTACTTAGTGCTTCCTGCAGTATCTAGTTTTGTGAACAAACGCTGCGAGATAACAACATTTCCAAATGGTGGCTTTAAAATCACAAGATGTCTTGTACTTCCAAGCACTCATTGTCAAGGTATTAACGCTATAATAAACTCTCATAACGCTTCAGCTTGGGTTTTGGTTTTTTGGAACTCCTTCTTTGGACACAAGAAGTCTGCTGCTGCAGAGAGCAAGCTGTGATCTCTCAGGCCTATGAGAGTCCAAGTAAATATAATTATACCTGCAGGCAATAATACCCAAAGGGTGCGATAGCGACTGAGCTTGACTGAATTCTCATGGCGAGATTTCAGAGCGAGTTATGGAAGAAGCTCCGCGTCATTCCTTCCTCGTGATCTTTATGCCTGATTTTACCTTGCCAAGTAATCCCATCAGACCTTTATGGGTGAAACTTTTCCAACCAGACACTCATTGTGTACCTTACGTGTTGTGAATGTCGGCACACCAATTTCCCTCCGGGGTGAGTAAAGTTTTATATGTATCGTATCGTATATCCTCAATGAACATGTGTCTAGTATTCCAAGCTGGCATTCTGCTTCCTGATTAGATTAACTGTGGCCGTGTTTAACTCCTCCCCTCTCCTCTACTCTCACTACATCAATGACTGCACCTCCACTGACTCCTCTGTCAAGCTTCTCAAGTTTGTGGACGACACAACCCTGATTGGACTGATCCAGGATGGGGAATAATCTAGTCTACAGACAGGAAGTGACATAGACGGCATTGCAACAACCTGGAGCTCAATACTCTTAAGACAGTGAAATTGATTGTAGAGTTTAGGAGAGCTCCCACTCCCCTCAACCCCAATCACCATCAAAAACACAACAGTCACATCTGTGGATCTTTTAAGTTCTTGGAACCATCATCTCCAAGGACCTTAAATGGGGGGCCACCATCGTACTCCACAGTCACAAAAGGCACAACAGAGGATGTATTTCCTGCGGCAGCTGGAGGAAGCAAAAGTCTGCTACAGCGAATGATGGTCCAATTCTATATCGGCCATCGTAGAGGTCTGTCCTCACCTTCTCCATCATGGTCTGGTTTTGGCTCAGCCACCAAGCACGACATCCGAAGGCTGCAGCGAATCGTCCTGATCAGCTGAGAAGGTTATTGGCTGCAACCTTCCCTCCATTGACAAACCTGTACACTGCAAGGGCAAGGAAGCGAGCGGGCAAGATCATCTCTGACCCCTCTCACCCTGGCCACAAACTCTTTGAATCACTTCCCTCTGGAAGGCGACTCCAGACTGTCAAAGCTGCCACAGTCAGACATAAAAACTGCTTTTTTTCCACGAGTAGTAGCTCTACCCAATAACCAGAAATCTGTAGCCTCCTTTTGCTCTGGTATTTTACTTAATTCACATGTTTAATCGATAATGTTTTATTATTTATGTGTCATTCCCAACTGTCACTGAATGTCATGTTGTCACTTGCAGGCTGAGCACCAAGGCAAATTCCTTGGTCAATAAATGTATTAATTCATTCAGGATGATAACATCTCAGCTCACCTACCCCACTGCCTGTGCTATTTAAAGAAATCATCTTGCACGTCAAGCATTCTTAGCACTAGCCTTCGGTGGAGCTTTGCTATGCCTAAATGTTCCAGCAAAAATGATGCTAAATCCAATGTATTTTGATAATATGCACGACACAATACGATATGATAACGGTAAAAAGTTTATTCATCCCTGGAAGGAAAATTGGTCTGCCAACAGTCACAACACGCAAGGTACACAAAAACGTGAAAAGTAAAAGTGAAAAGAAAATGAAAAAGACAAGCAACTGTTGTCTGGCTGCCATGTGCTCAGCCTTCCACCGAACAAATGAACAAGCAAACAAATGAACACAGACTTATCCCTGGGCAGAGGATTCTAAACTGGAGTGCACCCCCTCCCCTCCCTCACACCGTGTCCCCCCTTTTGTTCTCCCACCGTCCCTCACGACGGTCCCCCCATGCAGGATCCCCATTGTCTTCCCATCCTCACGCTCAGCGACCATTGATCGCGGGTCAACCACGAGGCCCCACTGCCACCAAGGTTCCCGTTGTCGCCGAGGACCCCGCTGCTGCTAATGGGCCTGTCAAATCAAGTCAAGTTTATTCTCACATACACATACAAGATGTGCAGTGAAATGAAAGTAGGCAATGCTGCGGAATGTGCAAAACTACAGAACAGTATGGAACAGAATCAATATTTACATATTAGAAAAAAAAACCCTGCGATTAGAAAAAGTCACACACAACAGTACATTGGTACAGTAAATTAGGTCTCTGGTGAGATAAGAGTTTACAGTCCTAATGGCCAGTTTGAAGAAACTCTGTCTCATCCTCTCTGTTTTCACAGCATGACAGCGGAGGCGATTTGCCTGACCGTAGCAGCTGGAACAGTCCGTTGCTGTGGTGGTAGGGGTCCCCCATATGTGTTTCTGGCTCTGAATCTGCACCTTCTGATGTATAGTTCCTGCAGGGGGGCGAGTGTAGTTCCCCATAAGTGTGTTCGGCCGTACACAAACTACTCTCTTCAGAGTCTTCTTGTCCTGGGCAGAGCAATTCCCAAACTAGATTGTGATGTTGCCGTGACAAGATGCTTTCTACAGCCCTCAGAGTAGAAGCACTGGAGGATCCTCAGAGACACTCTGAATTTCCTCAGCTGCCTGAGGTGGTAAAGGCGCTGCCTTGCCTTACTCACCAGTGCTGCAGCATGTGATGTCCATGTCAGATCCTCTGTGATATGGACTCCCAGGTATTTAAAGCAGCTCACACCTGTCCACAGTCGCCCAAAGGGCATTTTATCTCCAGTGGCGTATATATCCTCAGGTGTTGTGCCCTTCTAAAGTCTACAATCAGCTCCTTAGTTTTAATGACATTCAAGAGGAAGCTGTTGTCCTGACACCAAAGTGCCAGATCCCGGTAGGCCTTCTCAATGTTATCGGAGATCAGGCCCACCACCACCACAGTGTCATCAGCAAACTTGATTATAGAGTTGGAGCTGAACCTGGCCACACAGTCATGTGTGTACAGGGAGTACAGTAGGGGGCTGAGGACGTAACCCTGGGGGCATCCTGTGTTCAGGGTGAGGGTGTTCGATGTATGTCTTCCCATCTTGACTACCTGGGGCCAGGCGGTGAGAAAGTCCAGGACCCAGGCACACAAGGGAGTGTTAAACCCAAGTTCCAGCAGCTTCTCAGGATGTCTGGTGGGGACCTCGTATTGAAGGCTGTCCCACTTAGGCGACTTTATAGGCGAGTGCAAGAGACTCTGCGCTAGCCTCATGATCGCCACATGGTCACCACATGGTCGCTGGTAGTCTCTGGTGACCATGTTCCTTCATGGTCGCGAGGAGTTCCCGCATTCTGGGGACAAGTCGCGTCCTCAGTATGGTCGCTGCAAATTTTTCAACATGTTGAAGTATTTTCTGCGACCAAATATTGGTCGCCATGGACACAATCGATAATGCTGTAGTCGTAGGTGCAATTGTAGTGGGGGGTCTCCTAGCAGTTGGAGGTAGCCTAGGTAGTCGTAGGTAGTTTTAGTTAATCGCCTTTGCTGATCGGTCATTTTCATTGGCTCAATGGGAAAGAAAATGGAAGCAGGAGTTTTCAGAACCAACGATAACCGACAGGGGGGGGGTAAAGGGGGGGGGGTGGGGGGGGGGGGGTTAAAATGTCCGCCAAACTTCACAGCTGTGTATCTCTGGCTTATTAAAAGTTTCTGGCTTCTTAAAAGGTGTCTCCACTCCTTCTCCACTCCTTCTCCACTCCTTCTCCCCCACTCTTTTAAAGGACTTACCATACCACTAGCCGTCTTAATTACAGCGCCAACCACTCTGTTTCATCGCGGTGTGTGTCTGTATCACCTTGGCTTTGCACCGTGTGAATTTCTGACAGCACTCCCCCCACTTGTCCTGGCCCCGCCTTTGTGATGTGCTTGTGTGTGTGTGTTCCACTCTGAAGTCTCCATTCCAGTTCCCGGTTTTTCAGGTGACTGCCGGCAACTTGACAGCCGCCGATAGTCTGCTGAAAAATCGCCTAAGTGGGACAGGCCGATAAGGCTCCCGCTGCTGCCAAGGCTCCGTTGCTCACCACAGTCCTGTGTGCGGCCAGTGGGTAAGTCGGGCCTTCTGGGGCACGTTCCAATCGGCGGCGCGGATATCCTCGGTTGTTCGCAGTTGTTTGGCAGGTGGATCGGGCCTGCGCTGATCCCCGGGACAACTTACTGGCAATCACATAATTAACTCTTTATGTGCCTCATGTCACAATGTCATACAGCATGGGAAATAGGCCCTTGAACCAACTTTCCCATGCTGACCAACGTACCCCATCCGTTCATTCCCACCTGCCTGCATTTGGTCTATATCCTCGAAACCTTTCTAATCCATTACCTTTCCAAATCTTCAAAATATACTTTTAAAACTGTGGTGGTGTGTGTGTGTGTGTGTGTGTGTGTGTGTGTGTGTGTGTGTGTGTGTGTGTGTTTCTATGTGTGGGTATCTCTCTCCTCGAAAACCATACGCAAAATCGCAGAGATTTTTAACATCTTTGGTAGGGATTTAACTTATGAGTTCAGAAATCCACTCCTGGTCAATTATTTCCCCAGATTTTGAATAAAAATTGATCATTTTTAATATACCACGCCGCTCACCAGCTGCTGACGTCACAATGCTCACATGCCCACCAATCCAGGTCCATCTATAACCATAATAACCATATAACACAATTACAGCATGGAAACAGGCCATCTCAGTCCTTCTAGTCCGTAAGAACACTTACTCGTATGCAGTCCCATCTACCTGCAATCAGACCATAGCTCTACATCCCTTTCCCATCCATATACCTATCCAATTTATTTTTAATGATAAAATCAACCTGCCATCCACCACTTCCACTGGAAGCTCATTCCTCACAGCTACCACTCTCTGAGTAAAGAAGTTCCCCCTCATGTTAACCCCTAAAACCTTTGTCCCTTCATTCTCAAATCATGTCCTCTTGTTTGAATCTTCCTACTGTCAATGGAAAAAGCTTATCCACGTTAACTCTGTCTATCCCTCTCATAATTATTAAAGAACCTCTATCATGTCCCCCCTTAACCTTCTGCGCTCCAAAGAATAAAGACCTAACTTGTTCAACCTTTCTCTGTAACTTAGGTGCTGAAACCCAGCAACATTCTAGTAATCTCCTCTGTACTCTCTCTATTTTGTTGACATCTTTCCTGTAATTTGGCGACCAAATTGTACACCATACTCCAGAATTGGCCTCACCAATGCCTTCTACAATTTTAACCATACATCCCAACTTTCAAAACTCAATGATCTGATTTATAAAGGCTCGCACACCAAAAGCTTTCTTTACCACCCTATCTACATGAGATTTCACCTCAAGGAACTATATACAGTTTATGTCTAAAATCCCCCTGTTCAACTGCTTTCCTCATTCACTACCAATTAACCATTTACATCCTATTTTGATTTGTCCTGCCAGATTAGCACCTCACACTTCTCAGCATTAAACTCCCTCTGCCGTTCATTCATCCCACACTCCAAATGGCCTAAATCCCTCTGTAGACCTTGTGAAAATCTATACTTTCCTTATCCACAACACCACTATCCTTAGTATCACTGCATACTTACTAATCCAATTTAACCACACCATCACCCAGAATCATTGATGTATATACAAACAACAGTGGACCAAACACAGATCCCTGAGGCACCCCACTAGTCACCGGGCCTCCAACCAGACAAACAGTTAATCACCCTTTACTCTCTTGTATCCTCCCATATCAACCCTGTTGAAACCATCTTGCAACTCCACTATTAAAACCCAACAATATAAGATTTAAGCGAGAACTAACCAGTTTGAAGTTTGGATCATCATTTTATGAGTAGTTACGATGTGTGGTAGATGAAGAAGCCCACAGCCCGCATGCGCGTCAACTTTCAAGCAGCAGTGTGAAATCACAGATAACAGTTTTTGTTTGAACTGAATAAGAAGATACGTAGAAACAATAACTAACCATTGACCTTTATTAGAGAGGGCTGGGAACAGGATGGGTCATGTAATCCCTTTCATGTAGCTTCCTTATAAAATAAAATCCAACTTCAAACTGTTTTCTCAATTAATCTTACCTATTTTAACTTCGGATTCACGTAGTGACTACATGCAATATTCAAAGCTCTGTGATATCATGCCGTGAACACGAGTCTATGCGTCAACACTACATCAGTTGACAAAGGTGGGAAAGGAGGGGGGGGGGGGGAGAAGGGATAGTTAAAATTAGTAATGCAATCAGACTTATGACATAGATTTAAAACTCTGATGCTTTTTAAATGAACAAAAGATCACAATAGTGACCCCTCTCATCCAGGAGGGAAACCTAAAAACAGAACTATAAATAGTGGTTGGCAAAATGAATTCCCTGTCGGCAATGGTTTTTTTAAAATGTTTGGAAGTTCGCTCATTTCACCATCCTGCAGCCGCAAGGAATGTCCATAACACTCGCTGCTGATGTTTGTTTGCAGCCCTGTGGATTGGAGAATTGAAACATCAGTATCCACTCCTGACAAGCCAGAAACCCGATTTAAACCCAACCCTGAGAAGGTCCTGTACTGTTCTTATGAGGTTTTTTTGTAACTAACAAACATTGCTATTTAAGAAGCCGCTAAGGCTCTTGGGGACCTTAAAGTACTGATGTAGATGATGTGACCACACACAACCCGAAGGTCCTGGATATAATTCATGAAAACGAAGTTTGAGACCGGACGCTACCTGGTCAACGACTGCATGACTAAATCATAAACAATATATTAATTAAATAATTAACAAATGTTTATATTATTTTCAGATGTAAACCTCCAGTCCAGTCGCAGCTGAAGCTACGACTGGACCGTTGCGCTGAAACCAGCGCCATGAGCATAACCCCCTTTGTAAGTGAGTTTTGACAGAGATGTAAGCTGGAGCCCACCGCGAAGCAGCAACAGCACCACGTTAACGTCCCATATCTCCAATACCGGGGCCGGGTGGATATTTGAGTTGAAAGATACCCATCATAAACCTGGATAGCATGTGAGACCCGACAAGTGGTGCCCCTACCCAGCAACAAGTATGACACAACGCACTTCTGGCAACCATTTATGGCAATTAACTCAATCCCTCATCCAAAAATATAGTTATTGAAGAAATTCCAACACATCTGTTAACTTGCCGTGTCCATACGTTATGTATTGACCTGTAACAAATACTTACCCATTTCCTTGCTAAAGGAAGATTTACTGTTTCTTGGTACTACCTCTCCAGGCCGCAGAGGTCACGTCCCAACCATACAAATCTGACAGTCCGAGCCCCGGAAACGTCTTCACAGAGTCTGCAAACAACAAAATGGCTTTGATCATGCAGTGGATGGTTTCTCCCCAGCACGGGGTGAACCAGCATATTTTTGCTTTGGAACGGCATACAAGGCTCTTATATCATTCCCGTATCAGTGGTAACCATGCAGTGTATCCAGTTCAGGCACTACCAAAATGCCTGACGCGACTCTTGTGTTGTGATTATTTGCAGCACCGCTGAATGAGGCAATAATGGAGGGAATGCCTAGACGAACATTCCTCCCATGGTAAGCGAGAATGCACCAACGCCACTGCCTCTGCATCTGACTCCCATGCTTGTACGGTGTTTATATACCAGAGCAACAATGTCATAAACACTTATGATCCAACATCCATTCTGAGTTGTCATTAATTTACGAGATCTGGTGTCCGCCACCATATTATGCCTTCAGGCAAGTATGTACTGAAATCAAAATGTTTCTTCCATACACTAGTGCCAAATCAGGTTGGCCAATTATCACAGGATACTGACTTGATTCCACCCATTGATAATATATGCCACCCTGTATGTTGTCACTCTGTAGTTGAACAAGCAGATGATAGCATCTTCCCACAAAAAGCCTTCAACCCATAGAGTGCTTCCCAGCAACTCTAAGCGGTTAATCCATGTAAATAAATAATTGATGACTCATTCACCATTTCCATCTGCCACCGGCAGCTAGCGATGGTAATATTAGCTCCATATCCTAGAGCACAAGCACCATTTTCTAAATATAACTGAAGTTTGTTGAGCAAACTGTTACAGGAAGCAATGCCGAATATTGGTCATCCACCATTTGTAGCTCAGAAATGGTTTCAGCAGCAATCTCATAGTCTGTTAAAGCAACCAGGGGCATTGTATTTGCGTGCATGCTTTCTTTGCACGTTGTAAAATTTGATAAAGCAAAGAACTCAAACTGTGCAGCTGGAGATCAGCCACTAATTTGCCAATTATACTGCTACTTGTCGAATGAATGTTGCCTTAACAATCAATTGTTACATCTCTATTAATACTAATCTCTTGCCCAAAGGCAAGTCACAGACCAATGTGAAAAAAGCTAATGGTAAATCCCACATAATCAATAACTCAACTTGGATTTAACTGGATGTATTAGAAACCCAAACTCTCTACCACGAGTTTAGTGGCTGAAACACTAATTTAGCCAAGATTCACGTTTTTTTCCTCTGATTAGGATATCATCAAGTATGCCAACACAATTTGATTTGAGCTCGAAGTAGCCCATAAAAAACTATACTGATTCAACGATTTTTGTAAATAATCTTCTGATTAACCCATAGCAACCACTTTAAACTGCCACAGTTGCACCATCCAGCAAAGTTCAAACAGCCGCGATCCCAGTGATGTTACCGATAGAAACATCATTGAAATCGGTTCATCCAAAAAGCATCTTTGA
The DNA here is from genome assembly GCA_035221665.1 of Okamejei kenojei. Lineage (NCBI taxonomy): Eukaryota > Metazoa > Chordata > Chondrichthyes > Rajiformes > Rajidae > Okamejei > Okamejei kenojei. The sequence goes on from CM069153.1 coordinate 7,173,143, forward strand.
AACCATTTGTAAGGCATAACAAAGTTTTTCCATTTTTGAAATTCTATACTGCCACAAAGAGTTAAGTTGAGTCCAAATCAAGGATGATTCAGCTATCCTCTACCTTCAATGTCTTTGTAAATATATAGACAAATGTTGGTTCCATGACTCACTTCTCATTTACCCCTGTTGTGTATTGGAAATTTCAGCTTGTACATCCAACCTTCCTGTTGAAATGAACAAACGTCTCAATAGGTGTATTCAGAGTGGGTGGAAATGACTAGGAAGGATATCGATTTGAAGCCCTTGTATACTGTTAAACTATAAACGATCAGATTTATCCAACACCATTCATTCAAAACAAGTGTAATCTCCCACCAACCTTGTAACTGATCCACACACCCTAGGTGTCCAGAATGAACCAGACCCACCTACCTTCCATGGTACTGTGGAGTATGTTTCTATTCCATCCCCGATGATTGGGGGGAAGAGCAGATTGAGTGGCTGAACTGCGCATCTTCGACAGGTCCCGGCCTGGTCCTTGGCCTAAAAATGACCTGCAGATTTCGGGCCTTCGAGCTGCCACCATCATCAGCGAACCGCCTTGCTGCAGAGGAAGCGTAGGGTGCTGAGCCGCCAGAATGATTGAAGCTTTGCTTGTCGATGAGTCTTTATCAGCCTGACAGCTTCCTTCGTCGTCAGTCCCCTGGACCTGCTTCGCAATCTTTCTCTCAAACAAAAAATTCGGCAGCTCTACGTTGCCGCCAGCACAGTCCCGCAAACTTGGGGTTCAGGGCAGGTCTATGGCATTTTTACGAAAATCAGTTTTAATTTCAAAATATGCGTTTCATTATGATGGGCCAGGGCATCCTGTTGCACATCAACAAGGGACCCCCCATCCACAGACCTCAAATGGCCGTGAGGCATGCCTTAAGCCAGCAAATTCAGGATTCTCTGGAGCTCCACAGCCGAGGCTTGGATGCCCCCATCACGATGGTAACCCCAGATGGAGCTGTTTCAAAAGCCGGCACGTTTAGCGAAGCACAATTAGCAGTGTGTGTGTACTTTATAATGTTTCCACCATAACCTGTTCCGGAGCTGGTCGATGCAAGTGAATTAATGCTCGTAGTTAATTCCTCGCCCAGCGGCTCCCCTATTTGCGAGGTATCGCAACTTTGAAGCCCAGGCAGGCCCATTCTGCTTCCTTGTGCATCCTGGTATGCACTCTGGACATACCTCTGAACTCACATGCTTCCGCGTTTTGGAGTCAGTCATCCACTGATGAACCGGCATTCCCCTCCACAGAGAGGGAGATTTGTAAGCAGCACCCTGAAACAGGTGCTGCTGCAGGCCCCCGAGGAGACCCTGCGCGCTGATATGGCCCTGATTCACGGACCAATATCATGATGGAGCATCACCTTTGTGGGATAAGCGCCCGAGACGTTATCCATGCTCCAACTGAGTCAACGTACCCAAAATAAAAAAAAAATAAACCATAATAATAGAGCGAAAATAAAAAAAAACACCCTGTTTGTCGTAGGAACCCTCCTGGCCTGACTCATCCCAGTCCAAGCCTCTCAGACTCCGTTTGGGCTGCACATCCTTTTGGCTGCCGAAGTCTGAAGTCGACTGATCGCACTGTCAGTGACTCGGTAAGCGAACCCCACGGCCGCCGGCTACCCGCAATTCCGTGGTCACCGTAGCCGGTTTTCCCTAGATTTTCGCCCCGGATTTTCATAAGCCAGCAGGAACTCTGTAAAATGAGATTCCTGCAAAACCAAAAATGAAATAAGTTCAAAAACGTACCTGCAGCGTTTGAAACTTACCGCTGGGGAGCGACGCTCCTGCCAGCCAGTCATGCGCAATGGTTAGACGTAAATGGCGGCGCATGCGGGCCTGGCGGCTCTTCTATTCACTCCCACGTGACCTCGAAGTAAAATTGAACCTTCTTAACCAATCTTCCATGTTGGCACAATTGTCAAAGCCTTACTGAAGTCGATAAAGACAACATCCACTGCTTTACCCTCATCAATTTCCCTAGTAACCTCTCAAATATTCAAGAAGATTAGTCAAACATGACCTTCCAGGCACAAATCCATGTTGACTGTTCCTAATCAGACCCTGTTTATCCAGATGATTATATATATTATCTCTAAAATAACCTTTCCCATTAATTTGCCCACCACTGGCGTCAAACTAAGATGTCTATAATTGCTAGGTTACTCTTAGACAATGGAATACAAAATTTTCCCTTTTTAAACAATGGAACAACATGCGCAGTACGGCCAATCCTCCGGCACCATTTCCGATTTCTAATGACATTTGAAATATTTCTGTCATAGCCCCTGCTATTTCTACACTAACTTCCCTCAATGTCCTTGGGAATATCCTGTCAGGACCTGGAGACATTATCACTTTATATTTTTTCAAAAATGTCAGCACTTCCCTCTTCTTTGATCCTCATAGTTTCCATAGCAACTCTACTTGTTCCCTTACCTCACATAATTCAATATCCTTCTCCTTGTGAATACCGAAGAAAATAAATTGTTCAATATCTCCCCATCTCTTTTGGCTCTGCAGATAGCTGTCCATTCTGACTCTCTAATGGACCAAATTTATCCCTTGTTATCCTTTTGCCATTAATATAGCTGTAGAGACCCTTTGGATTTACTTTCACCTTACTTGTCGAAGCAACCTCATATCTTCTTTAGCGTTTCTAATTTATTTCTTAAGATTCTTTTTACATTCTTGATACTCCTCAAGCACCTCATTTACTCCCTGCTGCCTATAAATTATTGTATCCCTTGAAAACCATGGCTCTTTCCAATTATTACTCTTTCCTTTCAACCGAACAGGGACATAAAAATCCTATACACCTGCCTCCAGGCCCCCCCCCCCCCCCCCCCCCCCCCCCCCCCGCTGCTATGGATTAAAATGCGCAGAAAGATCAAGAAAGTTCTGCAGAACAAACATTCTACAGCTCCGTTCTGCTATAGCCTCTTTGTTCTACAGATCTCGGGGCAGCGACTCCTCACGTGCTGAATTTACTCCTCTCCGCTATAGGATCATGTGCTTAAACTTCTCACCACTGTTGCACAGATCGTGAAGCCCTGCGCGCTCATTCCAGCTGTGGGTTTCCAGAGTCAGAAGCCGCTTCTCTCTCTCTCTTCATTCACTTCTATTGCCATTTCTGGGAGCTATGAATGTTACTTATCCAGAACGATTGCAGCAGGATCTGGATCGATTGGCCAGGTCGGCGGAGATAATTGTGAGGTGTTGCATTTTGGACATCGAACAAGGGCAGGTGAGTGTAGGCCTCTGGGTAGTGTTGTAGAGCAGAGGGATCTAGGAGTATAAGTGCATGGTTCCATGAAGGTCGAGTCGCAGGTAGCTAAGGTGGTCAAAAAGGCCTTTGGCACTTTGGCCTTCATCAGTCAGAGTATTGAGTATAGAAGCTGGGAGGTCATGTTGCAGTTGTTCTTCTTTCGTGTCCATCTTCCATGTTTCAAATGTTGACATCACTGTCATCGTCTGTCCTGAAAAGGACGCAAGCTTCCGGCCGACAATCAGTGGGAGCCATCACTTGTTGCAATAGGTGATGGTGGTAGCAGAATTAGCTCGTGATACTTCTAGTTTCCTGTCCCGCGACGTGGACGCTTCCGCTATGGGGTCTTGCAATTGTATAAGACATTGGTGAGACCGCATTTGGAATATTGTGTTCACTTCCGGGCAACATGTTATAGGAAAGATATTGTCAAGCTTGAAAGGGTTCCAAAAAGATTTACGAGGATGTTGCCAGGACTAGAGGATGTGAGCTATAGGGAGAGGTTGAGGAGGCTGGGTCTCTATTCCATGGAGTGCAGGAGGATGAGGGGGGACCTCACAGAGGTATAACAAAATCATGAGAGGAATAGATCGGGTAGATGCACAGTCTCTTACCCAGAATAGGGGAATTGAGGAACAGAGGACAGGTTCAAGGTGAAGGGGAAAAGATTTAATAGGAATTCAAAGGGTGGATGGAACAAGCTGCCAGAGAAGGTAGTGGGGGCTGTGAATATCCCATTGTTTAAGAAACGGTTGGGCAGATACATGGATAGGACAGGTTTGGAGGTTATGGACCAAGCGCAAGCAAGTGGGACTAGGATAGCTGTGACATTGTTGGCCGGTGTGGGCGAGTTGGCCAAAGAGCCTGTTTTCACACTATCACTCTATGACTCTATGACTCTACTCAGGCTCCTGACATTTATTGATGAAGTTAGATAATAAGTTCTATTTTGGTAGAGTATTTCGTGCAGTTCTGGTCGGCTCATGACTAGAAAGATGTGGCGGCTTTGGAGATGGTGCAGGCAGGGCATTACCAGAATGCTGCCTGGATTAGCTACACAGAGAGGTTGGATAGATTTGGATTGTTTTCCCTGGAAGTTGAGGGGATACTTGATAGAAGTATATAAAATTATGAGAGCCATGGATAGGGTAGACAGGCAGGACTTTTTTCCCAGGATTGAAATGTCCAACACTAGAGGGCATAGCTATAAAGTGAGAGGGGGAAAGTTTAATGGAGATGCGCGGGGCAAGTTTTTTACACAGAGAGTAAAGAGTGCTGGGTGGTAGAGGCAGATATTATAGCAGTGTTTAAGAGACTTGTAGATAGGCACATAGAAATGCAGGGAATAGAGAGATATTGATTATGTACATGCAGATGAGATCAATTCAACTTGGCATTATGTTCGGCACAAATATTGTGGGCTGAAGTGTCCATTCCTGTGCTGAGTGCATTTTAAATGTGCATTGATACTGTTCAGCATGGGAATAATGAGAAAGTCCATCTTTCACCAGCAAATCAGGGGAAATCTCAAATAGTTTCCTTTTATTTCAGCTAATGATGGATATGGTGCAGAGAAAGTGTTTGACCAGGCTAGCAAACAGAAGGGACAAATGGAAAACATTACAACTCCTTTGGTTTAACCAAAATGTTGATTATCAGAAAGAGGGCATTATAATTTAACAATTCCCTAGATGATTTAGTGGGCTGTACTGAAGATGATATAGTGTAATCCACAGAGATACTGAGATGACGGAATTTGAAATATTAAATTGAGATAAGCTTGTTTGAAATGTTTGTGGAGCTTCCAGTCAACCAGATATATAAATCCCCAGTAATTAAAGCTTACTGGGTTTTTTTGGAGGAATACATTTTTCAAACAATTATGATGTTTTTTGTCTTGTGTTAATGTCCTTTGAGTCCCTGCTGGCTGTCTGGAATAGACCTGAAATGTTGTTATCTGCAAATCTTGAAAGTAAACGGAATCATTTGGTAAGATTGGGGAAAGCCTAAGCCTAACCCTAATCCAGCACACCCTAACCCAATTTTACTCCATTTTGCTGTATTGATGTAAACAGATGCTGTGGTAAATTTGTACATGACATTGTCCCAGAAATGGCAATGTGTAAATGTTCATTCTTTTTATTCAGGTTTTTGTGGATGGATTATTGATGACCAGGAGTATTTCCATTAAACCGTGCCACAGCTTTCTTGTGTAACCATGGGCAAATATACCGTACTGTGGGACTTGAATCCATGTTGTCCTATATTCAAGGTGATATGTGAGTGATACAGCCATTACTTTCATTTTCCTTAACTTAATATTTCAGGATTTGAGTAGTGATGGCAGGGCCAGCATTCATTATCTAAATTAGACACAAAAAGCTGGAGTAACTCAGCGGGACAGATCTCTGGAGAGAAGGAATGGGTGATGCTTCATTATCTAAATATGGCTTGAATCTGAATCCTGACAATCCCCAACCAAGGTCCCGTGCTGAGACAAGACTCTATTTTGACCACAACTCTTGACTCAGGATCCATGGGCAATGACCCCATGATGGAGTGTGCAATGGAATGTGTAGAGTGGATATTCCATATCCCAGTGGCTTAGCATATTGATTTAGCAGGGATGTGAACTGAATGGTTGTTGGTGCACTGTACAGTGACCTTTTAGAGAATGTATTGCATAGTATCCTGATGTCTGCCTGATTAAGTATGACAAAGGCCAACTGGGAATCTAATTCTAATTCAAATAATCAGAGTAGGACAAAGGTGGATGAGTACAAATTGATAGGCCAAATTTGAATTGATATACACCTAGATAAAGTGGAAATAAAGACCCTGGAAATATCTATGAAGCTTTTTGACTGCTGCAGGTACAGTAGCATCAGCCACATCGTGAACATAATGAAAGAATAGCATTGTAAGTCATGGAGTCATGGACTCATAGAGGTATAAAGCATAGAAACAGGCCCTTCAACCCAACTCAGCTATGCTGACATAAAGCCCAATCTCAGCTAGTCCCATTTGCCCATGTTTGACTCACTCTGGGTAAAAGATTCTGTGCATTCACACTATTTATTCCCATCATGATTTTATACACATCTATAAAATGACCCTTCAGCCTCCTGTGCTGTAATGAATAATGTGCTAGCCTACTCAACCTCTCCTTATAACTCAGGCCCTCTCTTCCTGGCAACATCCTTCCTCTAGCTGGGTGACGAAAACTGAACACAGAATGTGCCCATACCAACATCTTGTACAACTGAAACATAACATCCCAACTTCTAAAATCAATATGTGGAGGAAGGAACTGTAGATGCTGGTTTAAGATAGACACAAAATGTTGGGGTAACTCAGTAGGACAAGCAGCATCTCTGGTGAGAAGGAATGGGTGAGGTTTTGGGTCGAGACCCTTCTTCAGTCTCAACCAGAAACGTCACCCATTTCTTCTCTCCATAGATGCTTCATGTCCTGCTGAGTTACTCCAGCATTTAGTGTCTACCTTCTAGAAATATTACCCTGATGAATGAAGGGCAATGTACCAAAACCCCTTTTTACCACTCTACCTATTTGTGATGCCACTTTCAGGGAACTGCAACACCCCCCTGCAGGTAACCCATTATCCCATTATTCCCTGCGTATCCATATACCGATCCAAAAGTCTTTTAAATGCCACTAATCAATCTACTTCAACCAGCAGTGCATTCCAGGCACTCACCATCCTCTGTGTAAAATTATTTTCCCTCTGCATTTGCAAAATACACCTCATATTTGTTCAGATTTAACTCCATCTGCCATTTCTCCACACATTGATGTAGATGATATATATATACATATCGATGTATACTTTGTCAGCCTTCCTCACAGTCCACGGGCCCCAGCCATCTTGGAGTCTGCAAACTTTCTAACCAACCCATTAATATCTACATCCATGTCATTTGTATATATCATAAATAGCAGAGGTCCCTGCATAGATCCCTGTTGTAGAAAATGTATTGTCAATCTTGTAATGGTTCAGAAAATACTTTGTTGGCCGGTGTGGGCGAGTTGGGCTGCAGGACCTGTTTCCACACTATATCGCTCTATAACTCTATGACTGTAACTCCACTGGTCGCAGACCTCCAGCCTGAATCATGTCCTTCCACCACAATCTATGTTTCTATGTTTAACCCTCCGTGTTCTATAAATAAGCCAATTCCCAATTATGACAAATTCACAATTAATCTTCTGGATCAGCCTCCATCAAATGCCTTTCTAATGTCCATGTGGACAACATCCAACACTCGACCCTCATTGATCACCTTCATCACATCCTCGAAATACTCCATCAAGTTGGTAAGACATGACCGTGTACAAAGCTATGTACAAAGCCATGCTGTTTGTACCTAATTAACCAATTATCTTCCAAATGTGAGTAAATCCTATTCTGAAGAATCCTCACCAATATTTTTCCTACCACGAATGCAAGGCTGACGGCCTATAAATCCCTGGATTCCCTCTACTTCCTTTTTTAAATAAAGGAACAACATTAGCTACTCCCTGTAGATCAAACAGTATTGCTGAATTGATCCGTGTCTGGTTTTGCAACTGATGACTTGATCCATAATTCATGTAAGGGTTTCCACACCACCACCACCTGGTGGCATGCGGGAAGCCATGCTGCTTGTAGTTTAACTTACGAACCGGAGCCTACAGTACTCATCTCTGTATGTATACAAATTAAAGCACTTGTTATGTTATATAATGCCTCTGTATCATAAGTACTTTGCACACTCCCCAGTCCTCTGGGACCATGCCTGTGGCTGGAGATCTTTGTCAAGGCTCCCGTAATCTCTTCACTTGCCCATCTTTATAGCTTGGGATAAATCCCATCGGGTCCTGGAGATTTATCGATCTTAATGCTCTCCAAGAGCCCCAACTTCACCTCTTTCTTAATCTCAAACAATCCTCATTAGAATTCTCCATACATATCTCACTGTTTCTCCATGTCCTTCTCCTTAGTGAAAACAGCTGTAAAGTACTCATTTAGTACCCTCACCTCCATCCCCATACTCCAAGCACAAATGCCCTTCTTTATCCTTGAACAGTCCTACTTTCCGCTGGTTGTCATCTAGTTTTTAATATAGGTATACAAATATTTGGGATTTTCTTTAAGCTGACTTGCAAAGTCATTTCATGTTCCCTTTAGGCCCTTCTAAGTTCACCCATTTAAGTTCTTTCCTCCTTTCTTTACATCCCTCAAATACACCGTATGATGCTAACCTCTTAAACTTTGCATAAGCTTCCTTTTGCTTTTTGATTAAATTTACAACATCTTTGGTCACCCCAGGTTGCCTTAAGGGCCTGTCCCACTTTCACGAGTTATTCACGAATTCTCCTGGGTTTTCCCCTGGATTCAAAATCGCAGAATGTTCGTAACGAGTCCATAGGAGGTCGTAGGAGTTCGTAGATATATCGTAGCGGCCCGTTATGCTAGCCGTAGGTACACATAGCATCAGGTAAGTCAGGACCTTTTTCCAGCCCGATAAAAAATATCCACGAGTAAAGAAATGGTCAGGATGAAAGAAATTGCAACTTTTTACTCATAAGGAGATCATCGAAATAGTCATGTGAATTCGTAGACATACTCGTAGGAGTTTGTGAACAGATTAGTGGAAGGCCATAGGAGTTCATAGATTACCACGATCTTGATTTTTTTTTTAGGTCCTTTAAACTCGGCAGAGGTTTTGAATTAAGTCGTGAAAGTGGGACAGGCCTTTAACTTTGCCATTCTTATCTTTCTTCCTTTGTGAAACATCCCAACTTTCAACACCGATTCAACAGACTTTAAAGCAACTACCACATATCAGATGTAGACATCCAATAAAAATTGCTTCCAGTGTACACTCCTGCCTATTACTGCCATCATTTGCCTTATTCCCATTTACCACCTTTCCACAGGGCCATTTTTTCTCCCTATCCAAAACAATCTTAAAACCTAGTGAGTTGTGATCACTATCCTCAAAATGGTATAACACTGAAACACTGATCACCTGGTCAGGTACATTTCCAGTGTGTTCCCTTTGTGGGTTGGACTAACCGCCGCTGTTTCAATAAACCTTTTTGGTTACACCTCACAAATTCTGTCCCGTCTAAGCTTTTGGCACTGAGTAAGCCCAGTCAATATTGGAAACATTCCAATTACACAGTTGACCATTAGCACAACTCCTCCACTCTTTTGCTTTCCTCTCGATCACATCTGCTCTGATGCTGCTCTCAACTGACTCTGTCCGACGGTATCCTAAGGAGCATACCAGTTCTCCAGGGGAATGGCCCCAGAGGTTTCCTGCTTTTCTATCTTACCTGTCGTCACCCATCTACTTGCTACAGGTACCTTCAGATGGCCCAGTGGTGCAGCAGTGCATTCCTTCCATCTACTTTCACTGCTGTTATGAGAATCTGGTAAGGTCCCTCCCTGCGAACCTTTCCTTACCCATTTCTTTATAGGGACATTGTCTCCAGGTTTCACTTTAGTTGAAGCTGCTAACAAAGGCATCTCGCTGTAGGCTGCTCTTACTCTACAGTGTGGGTCTCTTAATGCACTGGTCAAAGCTAGAATGTAGTCGGTCATTTCATAGAAACATAGGAACATAGAAATTAGATGCAGGAGTAGGCCATTCAGCCCTTCGAGCCTGCACCGCCATTCAATATGATCCTGCCGTGTGATATACAATATCCTGCTGTAGGCAGAATTGATCCCACTTCCTTATATAGGTGATATATTGCTGCTGTGTACTATCCCTGCAGGCCGACGTGAGAACATCCACCGTCCGATGAGACAGTCCTCTCCCCAGGTATGGCCTCCTTAAAATCTGCAAATTAACAGATCAATACGATCCTATAAAGGATGTTGATCCCCAGTGACTGGATTTACCAGTAGATTTTTATTCTTGGGCATAAGCATGTAAGGCTCCCTAGCCATTTGTAATACAATGGGAAACCATGCTCGTGTAGGCCAATCTGGCACTACCAATACCCCTGAAGCGGAGTCCTCCTTGATCTTTTGCAAACATCTGCTGATGAGACAGAATGAAGGAAATACATACACAAACATTCCTCCCCCAATGCAGCGAAAATGCATCCACTGCTACTGCCCCAGTATCTGATTACCATGAAACATATCTAGGTAACTGATGATTTAATCGAGATGCAAACAAGTCAATATCTGGCAATGCATACTGATCAATCATTTGGTTAAACACATCCTGATTTAACATCCATTCAATGTTGTCATTAAACTGACGTGACCTCTTCATCGTCTGTCAAATATTATATTCCTTACCAGCATCTTTCCTTGCGGCCTTGTTGTCCTCGACTTCTTGTAGAGAACCTTTTTTGCCTTGCTTCCAGCTGGCTTAATGAGGGCCATGGTTATAACAACCTCATAACAGTCTTTGACCCTTTTTGCAAGGTTACCACCAAACAACAGATTTCGTGGTGGTACACTGGTCGGTTTGCACAACTCGCCAAATTCGGGTTAGCACTGGCCTAATAGCGGCCCTCCCGACATTATTAATTTCAAAATGCATTACAAAAGAGTCCCAGTTCATCCTGGTGTGCTTCAACCATATAATTTGTATCAATAACTTTCACCACAGCTGTAATACCTGCTTACAACAGTTTAAGCACTTTTTTAAAACTTCATCTCCTGGGCCCTAGCAGGCAAACCCATCTATGCAAATTTGGTGATTAACCACCGGTACCTTCAGGAGATCACAATTAACAGGAGCTTTATAGTTTTTTTGCTACTTCATCCATAGCTAGCTCCTGTAACTGGTGGGAGAGCATATACTGAATGGCTTCGGCCAATTCTACATCAATCGCCTTTCCTGCCTCTCTACACTCAGCAAACTTCCCAGCAATGTTCGGAATTACCTCCAACCGAACACCTTGCTCTCCCCCAGCATAGAAACATGTGTCAGCAAACGGCCCTGATAGAACATCCTCCTCACAGGCAGGATAGTTCTGCAGCCCTGAAACAGGTGCTGCTAGCACAAGCTCTCCATCAGCCTGGCTTGGGCACCACTCCTCCTCACGGAGCTGGAACATCCTCCTCACAGGCAGGATAGTTCTGCAGCCCTGAAACAGGTGCTGCTAGCACAAGCTCTCCATCAGCCTGGCTTGGGCACCACTCCTCCTCACGGAACTGGTCCCTGTCGAGCATTCTTTTGAAATAGAATCTCGATGTGGGAGAGCCGTGAGCAAACGGACTCTCCTATGGAGGGTATAACCTCCAGGCCCGACTCATCTACGGGCCACAGAGACTTGCCAGTGGCCTTCCTCCCTACTGTGCAAGCCTCCACTGCCCCCCGGCAGTGGGTCCGCAACCACTGGCTGTGTAGCCAGCACCGGACCAGGTGTACCAGACGGGCCTCCATCCTCAACACTCTCCTGGTCACTCTCCTTTCTACCCCCGGAGCGCCTCGCCGACACCTTCTTCACTTTCTGCAACATATCTACTCCCAACTGTCGCAGAAAATGACCTGTGGTAAAGTATTTCAACAAACCTTACCTCCGTTTAAACCTGTTAACGAAACTGCAGATGCTGGAGAATCGAGGGTGAAGTCTGAAGAAGGGTCTCGACCCGAAACGTCGCCCATCTCCTTCGCTCCTTAGATGCTGCTGCATCCGCTGAATTCTCCAGCTTTTCGTGTAACCTGTTTAAACTTACCGCTCGGAGGAGCGCTGCTGCTCCAACCGTTCCCGACTGCACCAGCGTCTGACGTCATGACGCACCAACGGCTGTACGGGCTTCTATTCACGTAGTCACTCACGTCACTCCGAAGTAAAATGGGTTATTAGTTATCAGAGTTTTGTCCGAGCCAGGTTTAATAGCCTGATGGCTGTGGGGAAGTAGCTATTCCTGAACCTGGTCGTTGCAGTCTTCAGGCTCCTGTACCTTCTACCTGAAGGTAGCAGGGAGATGAGTGTGTGGCTAGGATGGTGTGGGTCCTGGATGATACTGCCTTTTTTGAGGCAGCGACTGCGGTCAATCCCCTTGATGGAAGGAAGGTCAGAGCCGATGATGGACTGGGCAGTGTTTTCTACTTTTTGTAGTGTTTTCCACTCCAGGGCGTTCAAGTTGCCGAACCAAGCCACGATGCAACCGGTGAGCAACCTCTCTACTGTACACCTGCAGAAGTTAGAGAGAGTCCTCCTTGACAAACCGACTCTCCGTAATCTTCTCAAGAAGTAGAGGTGCTGGTGAGCTTTCTTAATAATTGCATCTGCGTTCTTGGACCAGGAAAGATATTCAGAGATGTGCACGCCTAGGAATTTGAAGCTCTTGTCCCTTTCAACAATCTTGATATAAACGGGACTGTGGGTCCCCATCCTACTCCTTCCAAAGTCCACAATCAGTTCCGTGGTTTTGCTAGTGTTTGAGAGCCAGGTTATTGTGCTGGCACCATATGGACTGTTGCTCGATCTCTCTTCTGTACTCCGACTCATCCCCATCAGTGATACGTCCCACAACAGCGGTGTCGTCAGCGAACTTGATGATGGAGTTCGCACTGTGACTGGCTACGCAGTCATGAGTATAGAGTGAGTACAGCAGGGGGTGAGCACGCAGCCTTGAGGTGCACCCGTGCTGATTGTTATCAAGTCTGACACATTTCCACCAATACGAACAGACTGTGGTCTGTGAATGAGGAAGTCGAGGATCCAATTGCAGAGGGATGCACAGAGACCCAGTTCTGCGAGTTTGGTAACCAGCTTGGAGGAGATAATAGTATTAAATGCCGAGCTGTATTCGATGAATAACAGCCTGACATATGAGTTTTTGTTGTCCAAGTGGTCCAGAGTGGAGTGGAGAGCCAGTGAGATCGCATCCACCGTTGATCTGTTGTGGCGGTAAGCGAACTGCAGTGGGTCCAGGTTTTTGTCCAGGTAGGAGTTGATTTGCGGCATGATCAACCTCTCGAAGCACTTCATCACCACAGGCGTTAGTGCCACAGGTCGATAGTCATTGAGGCACGTCACCTTGCTCTTCTTGGGCACTGGTATAATTGATGCCTTTTTGAAGCAGGTGGGGACCTCAGACCTCAGAAGAGAGAGGTTGAAAATGTCCGTAAAAACTCCAGCCAGTTGGTCCGCACAGGTTTTTAGAACACAACCAGGTATACCATTAGGTCCAGGCACTTTTCGAGGGTTCACCCCTCTGAAGGATTTCCTGACGGCGCCCACTGTGACAGACTGAAATACCATCACAGCGAATGGGGGCTCGGGAAGGCACATCGGTGTTCTCCCTATCAAAGCTTGCGTAAAACGCATTGAGCTCGTCAGGGAGTGATGTACCGCCGACATTCAAGCTGCCTCCTGATTTTCCCTTATAGGAGATGATTGCATTCAGGCCCCACCACAGCTGCCGAACATCTGTCTCATCCTCCAGCTTGGAGCAGAAGTCCCTTTTGGCCTTTTTGATGGCCTTACCAAGGTCGTATCTGGACTTCTTATAGACCACTGTGTCATCAGACATGAATGCCCGGTGTCTGGTCTTCAGAAGAGTGCGGATCTCAAAGTTGATCCAAGGTTTCTGATTGGGAAACACTCTGAAGGTTTTTGTAGGGATGCAGTCCTCCACACATTTCTTAATAAAATCTGGTGTTTGTTGACCACGGCGTGCAGCTCCTCCAGTGCCAGACGGACGTCTGCCTGGGTGGGATGTAGACCGCGGTCAGGATGATGGAGGTGAATTCCATCGGAAGGTAGAAGGGACGGCACTTCACTGCCAGATGTTCGAGGTGTGGAGAGCAGGAGTTGGACAGGACTGCCATGTCTGAGCACCATGCAGAGTTGACCATGAGGCAGACGCCCCCTCCTCTCCCTTTCCCCGATGCCAGTGTACGGTCCATGCGGTGGATGGAGAACCCTTCAGGCTGGACCGCTGAGTCTGGGGAGCTGGGGGTGAGCCATGTCTCTGTGAAACAGAACACAGAGCATTCCCTCAGCTCCCTTTGATAAAGCAGTCTTGCCCTTAAGTCATCCACTTTATTTTCAAGGGACTGTACATTTGCCAGTAGGATAGTAGGGAGAGGGGGTCGAAGTCCCCTGCGCTTCAGTGTGACCGAAGTCCTACCCGCCGGCCACGTTTCCGGACACAATGGTGGCTTCCCCTTTGTTTCCAGGTACTGAGTTTACTGTACCTGCTGTTTCTGCGGACCAGCGCTGGAACGGGGATTCCTTCACAGACGGCAGCTCCAGCTCCTTCAAAGTCGGCAGCTGCAGCTCCAGCTTCATCGTTCCTGGGAGATCCAGCCCGTTGGCTCTGGAGGTCATCCCGGGGTTCCAAGGTACAGTACCTGGGTTCCTCAGTCGGGTCGGGTGATTTCCAGCGACTGTGGGAAAGTTTAAAGTCCGCGGCTGCTGGAGATCACGAAATTGCGAGAGCCTTGAGGTGCTCAAGCAGCTTGTCTGAAACTGCACCGTCTTCTGCCGTTTTCCTGATCCAGGTGAGTTGATTGAAGTTGTATTTAAGCCTTTTAGGTTCTGGAGCTCCGCAAAAGTCGCCGTAGGCAGGCGCCATTTTTCAAAGTTTTCAGAAGACTTTGAAGCACAGCGCAATTGCTGCTGGATCCCCAACTGTTCACAAAATTCTGTATTGGATTGTGCAATAAAGCATGGACCATTATCTGAACTAAGTCGAATAGGGATACCAAATCTAGGGACAATTTCTCTCATTAACACCTTGAAAACACTGAGTCAAGCACTGGACCACTAAACGTTATTTTATGAAACAATAACGAATCCCCCAGACAATACCTAACCACACCGCGGGATCGATCCTTGTCTCTGCTTGTCGAAGCCCTTCAGCCTCGTGCAATCAGATACTTCCAAAAGGTTACGCAGTCCCAAGCTCTCTTCCAGAAGATCGACAACGAACCTCGTGGGAGTTACCTTTTATATGTCATCGAACACTGTGGGGCAGATCTACATGGGGGTGGTACCCCTACAAACCAATCACAGATATTGATTACATTGAAGTGTTATTGACTGTTCCCCAACCCAATTACAAAGAACCCCATTACAATGATTCTACAGAAGCTTCTGGAAGGAAGTCAATCAATCAAGTAATGCAACATTCTCCTGGGGAGTATAAACAATTCAAACAAGGCTTCACATTTCAGCCAATCATCAAACAATAACATAAACACCTTGCAACATTATTAACAGTATTTACAATCCTTTTGCAGCCAGCCAATCATGCTAATCCATCTGCAACACCCTTGGGTTTCTCTGTAAAGTCCTCATACATTTTAATAAATAGAGGGGACATCTGGATCTTTCCTTATCCTGCATATCAATCTAGGGTCCTGACTAACTGGCGCCAATCCATAGACTGCAGCTTTTCACAGACAGAGGCCCAGCAGGTCTTGCAGATGCAAAGGTCCTCCATTTTATATATCTCTATTTTGGCCAATATTCACCCCTCATCAACCTTTTTGGTCACGTCTTCAAAAAAATCAACCTGATTTGTGAGACACGACCTCCCACATCCAAAACCATGCTGACTGTCCCTAAATAACCCTTGCCCGTCCAAATGCCTATATAACCTATCCCTCAGAATACTCTGCATTAACTTTCAAACAATGGAATAATTTGTTATATGTTGAATGTTACTAATGCAAAATTAATTTACTAATTACTAATTATTAGTTACTAATTAGTTACTAACCGGTTACTAATCTTGGAGAAAACGTAATATGTCGTAAAATTAGGCTGGGCACAAAATGACTCAGCATTACATGGTGGCGTAACGGTAGAGTTGTTGTCTTACAGCACCGGACACTCGGGTTCGATCCTGACTATGGGTGCTGTCTGTACGGAGTTTGTACGTTCTCCCCATGACCACGTGGGTTTTCTCAGAGATCTTCTGTTTTCTCCCACACTCCAAAGACGTAGAGATTTGTAGGTTAATTGACTTGGTGTATGCCTGCCTTCTCCCCATATCCCTTGATTCCACTAGCCCCTAGAGCTCTATCTGACTCCATTGCCCCTGTGGCGGGGAATTCCATAAATTCACAACTCTCAGGGTGAAAAAGTTTTTTCTCACCTCAGTCTTAAATGACCTCCCCTTTATTCTAAGATTGTGGCCCCTGGTTCTGGATTCTCCCAACATTGGGAACATTTTTCCTGCATCTAGCTTGTCCGGTCCTTTTATAATTTTATATGTTTCCATAAGAACCCCCCTCATCCAGTGAATACAAGCCTAGTCTTTTCAATCTTTCCTCATATGACAGTCCCGCCATCCCAGAGATCAATCTCGTGAACCTACGTTTTTTCCTGCCGATATGGGGTTCAAATTCATCACAAACCGCAACGTTCCAATCGATCGCGTTCCACAAAAACCCACTCGCAAGATGATTAAAATGGCCATTAATTTATGGGAATTCAACATTAAATTCATTTGGCCTATAAATTAATGACAATGAGATTTAAAAATCATGTTATATTGTGAATTCTTATGTGAATGTTATTTGGACAACTAATCATCCTCCATGCTGTCAAGTTTCAGTGCTGATTGAAGATGTATTTGAATCACGTACTGAGTACAGAGGTCATTTACATGGTGTCAGACGTGGAGGGGTGCAAGGCATGTGGGGACAGGTGGTGGACATTGCAAAAGGCGGCTGGAACTGGAGCAGTGGAGCTTAGGGACCAGCAGGTGGTGGGCGAGGCTCCCTCACAGCAAGCAGGTGCTGTCGACTTCTCCGGAATACCGCTCCCTCACAGTCAACCAGGTAAGACAGTGGCTCGTCAGTCGGGTTGACAACAGTGCTAAGATGGGAATGTCCAGTTGAAGTTCGTAGGCGGACGACCTGACCCGGAAGTAGAGGCTTGAGTGGCCTGCTGGAACTGTCATATGACCGTTTCTGGATATCGTGCTTCTCTTGTAGACGTTTCTGGATAGTGGCGGGCTTCAGCACCTGAGGAACCAGTTGCTGTTGTGCGATGGGTACCGGAGGCCTCGTCAATCTCAACATCAGTCGCTGTGCCGGCGATCCCAGGGTTCCGTCCCTGGCAACGTTTCTGAGATTCAGGAGATCGAGATAAACGTCTGACTTTGAAATCTGTGCTCGCTCCAGCAAGTGTTTGGCGCTTCTGACAGCGCATTCAGCGAGTCCATTACTCTGTGGATACTCGGGACTGCTCGTGACGTGCTGGAAGTTCCATCGGTCTGCGAAAAGCTTGAACATGTGGCTGGTGAACTGCCGACCGTTGTCGGTTCTCAGGCTGACGGGAGCGCCAAAGGTAGAGAAGTGCCTTTTCAGCTTCGGGATGACCATCTCAGATGTGAGGGAGGTCAGTTGGTCTATTTCAAACCAATTAGAAAAGGAGTCGACTAGAACCACATAGTGCTTCCCGCACCATTTGAAAATGTCTGCCGCCAGCGACGTCCAGGGCAGAGCTGGTGGAGGTTGTTTCTAGTCTCCGATTGGAGTCGTGGGTTCGTATCCCACTTCTGACACCATGTAAATGACTTCTGTACTCAGTACGTGATTCAAATACATCTTCAATCAGCACTGAAACTTAACAGCATGGAGGATGATTAGTTGGCAGTACATCCTAGCTGCTCCAACTGTCGGTGCTGGGAAACCAGTGTTAGTATAAGTATTATAGTGGGGTGGAGTTAGAGATGCTGGCTGGTGTGCGATTGGTTAAAATGCAACATCAATCTACAGTGTCAAATTAAATTTCTTTTTATGCTTTATCTGATGGGATAAATTGCAGACTTGATTTTTAAAATCTCAAAATGTTGTAACATTATAACATCAATATAACATTAATGTGTGGGGATTACTGGTCGGCGCGAACTCGGTGGGCTGAAGGGCCTGTTTCCACAATGTATATCACTAAACTAAAAACTAAATTACACAGCTGGCTAAGTCCGTAGTCTTTAAAATTACAGTCCTTTTCACCTCTTTGTTCAAATCATTTTCTTTTCTTCATAGTAAAATATTAATTCTCTCTGTTTCTACACCAAGGGCTGTTTCCACTGATGTTGATTATTTTTTGGAATTTTACAGAATCCTTGCCAAAGTGACCATGCGTTAGTCAGGGCCAGCAGTCCAATTAACTAAGAAAATATGAGATAGTTGAGTGTACAAAATCATGAGGGATGTCAGGACTCATATGAGGAAAGACTGGATAGACTTGGCTTGTACTCGCTAGAATTTAGAAGACTGAGGGGGGATCTTATAGAAACTTACAAAATTCTTAAGGGGTTGGATAGGCTAGATGCAGGAAGATTATTCCCGATGTTGGGGAGGTCCAGAACAAGGGGTCACAGTCTAAGGATAAGGGGGAATTCCTTTAGGACCGAGATGAGGAAAACATTTTTCACACAGAGAGTGGTGAGTCTCTGGAATTATCTGCCACAGAAGGTAGTTGAGGCCAGTTCATTGGCTATATTTAAGAGGGAGTTAGATGTGGCCCTTGTGGCTAAATGGATCAGGGGGTATGGAGAGAAGGCAGGTACAGGATACTGAGTTGGATGATCAGCCATGATCATATTGAATGGCGGTGCAGGCTCGAAGGGCCGAATGGCCTACTCCTGCACCTATTTTCTATGTTTCTATGTTTCTATGAGAGGAATAGATCAGGTCCAGAGTAGGGGGATCTAGGACCAGAGGACATAGGTTCAAGGTGAAGGAGAAAAGATTTAATAGGAATCTGAGGGGTAACATTTTGCACACAAAGGTTGATGGGTGTTTGGAACAAGCTGCCAGAGGATGTAGTTGAGGCTGGGACTATCCCAATGTTGAAGAAACAGTTAGACAGGTACATGGATAGGACAGGTTTGGAGGGATATGGACCAACACAGGAGGGACTAGTGTCACTGGGACATGTTGGCCGGTGTGAGCAAGTTGGGCTGAAGGGCCTGTTTCTACATTGTATCACTCTATCAGTCTATGACTATGAGTAGGTGATTTGTTCCCTTGTGGCTGTACCACCATTCAACAAGATCATGGCTGACTGCTTCTTTACACTAACCTCATCCTTCATGCTGACAAAGTGCTCAGGATGGCAGGCTGAGACACTAGTGGCTCTTGAGCTGACATTACCTATCCGAGTACTGATTTAATTTCAGCTGTCGGGATTGCACTGCGAGAAGGAGAACACTTGAAAAGACAAATCTCACAGCAGGTGGTCTCAGCTACTGGGATTTCCCTGTGAGAAAGGGAGCATTTGTAAAGGCAAGTCTCACAGCTGGTGGTCTCTATGAGCCGATTCAAATAAATTTGGAATTGAAGCACAGGCACACAATGGCACAGCAGTAAGTGCAGTGCAGTGGCGCAGAGGGTAAGGGCAGTGCAGTAGCGCAGAGGGTAAGGGCAGTGCAGTGGGGCAGCAGTAAGGGCAGTGCAGTGGGGCAGCAGTAAGGGCAGTGCAGTTGCGCAGAGGGTAAGGGCAGTGCAGTTGCGCAGAGGGTAAGGGCAATGCAGTGAGGCAGAGGGTAAGGGCAGCGCAGTAGCGCAGAGGGTAAGGGCAGTGCAGTGGGGCAGAGGGTAAGGGCAATGCAGTGGGGCAGAGGGTAAGGGCAGTGCAGTGGGGCAGAGGGTAAGGGCAATGCAGTGGGGCAGAGGGTAAGGGCAATGCGGTGGGGCAGAGGGTAAGGGCAGTGCAGTGGGGCAGAGGGTAAGGGCAGTGCAGTGGGGCAGAGGGTAAGGGCAGTGCAGTGGGGCAGAGGGTAAGGGCAATGCAGTGGGGCAGAGGGTAAGGGCAGTGCAGTGGCGCAGAGGGTAAGGTCAGCACAATGGAACAGCGGTTAAGTTGCTGCTTTCCAACGGCAGCGACGTGAATTTGATCCTGACTACAGGTGTTGTTTGTAATTTATCCCATCAGATAAAGCATACAAAGAAGTTTAATTTGACACCTAATTCACTTTCATATCTTCAGTATTAAAAAAGTTATGGCCATTTTCATACTCGGAAATTAGCATCTTGTTCCCCATTGCCTTTCCATTGACTTAACACAAAAGTTGTGATCAAGAACAGTCAAAAGCCCATAACTTTCTTAAAAATTAAGAGAACTGAAATAAATTTTCAGTTATTATAGTTTGAAGCATTCTGAAACTAATATGAAACAATCTTACTTGGATGACCTGAAATTAAAGCATATAATAGTAAGATTAAACGAGAACTCACCTGTTCGAAGTTTGATCGTTATTTTACGAGGAGTTACGATGAGGGATTACGTGAAGAAGAGCCCGCCTCACGCTGGTAACGGCATACTTCAAAGCAACGGCATGAAAAACACAGAACACCAAAGCCGGAGTAACATAGTAAGGCTCATAAAAAGACTTAGAACCACCATTTGATCATTTATTTTACGAGGGTGGGAGTGGAGGGCACGTAATCCCTCATCGTAACTCCTCGTAAAATAACGATCAAACTTCGAACAGGTGAGTTCTCGTTTAATCTTACTATTTTACTTCGGAGTCACGTGAGTGACTACGTGAAGAGTTTTAAAGCTTTCTGTGTTTTTTATGTCGTAGAATTAATCCGTACGACAGTCCGGCTAAGTAAACACATACATGAGAAAGCAGACAAAAGTTAGATCTTTTTCACAATTAAATTTTTTAATGGTTGAAAAACCATATAATACCCTCCTTATATTTGAGGGAAAAAATGATTACAAGTGACAAAAGATATCAGTGACTACACAACTGATTATAGCAATTAATAGCAAACAAAGCAGGTGATTATAGTGCTCCCAACACCGCGTGTCCAAAGCTTGTCATAGTGTGAACAGGTTTGTTGTAGAACTTTGAAAAAGTTTCTTCTTTACTCCACCCTGCGATTTTTAAAATATGCTCGAGAGGTACGTCCCGCCCCTTCGCCGCGGACGTAGCTGCCGCCCTGGTGGAGTGAGATTTGAAGACATCAGTGTCTACTCCCGCTAAAACCAACACCTGTTTCAACCATTTTGAGATAGTTTGAACTGAAGCTTTTGTGTGTGGCTTTTTGTGCGTAAGCAGCAATGTCTTTTCGTTTCCTCGAAAAGTGTCCGTAACTTTAATATATTGGTTCAAATGTCTAACCACACACAAAGCAGGCTCAATATGAAAAGCTTGAAAGGTTACCTTTGTTCCAGATCTCCCTGGTCTACTTTGTTTGATCAGATCGTAAACATAGAATACAACGTTATCTGTAGTCACATGCATACAGTCTAAAACGCAACATTTGTAAAGTTTGCACTCTTTGGGCTGAGACCAGTGCCATTAACATGACCAATTTCAATGTTAACCTATCCAATGTCAACCCTTCAATTGGCGTCCATTCTCTAAGTAGAGCAAGTACTATGCTCACATCCCAAATCTCTGTATATCTAGGTTTTGGCGGATTCATGTGAAAAATTCCTTTCATGAATCGTGATATTAATGGATGCGACCCAATTGACTTCTCACCAATCATAAGTCCTAAATAGGACGACAAGGCACTGCGTGCAGTGTTAATGGCACTGTAACTTAAATGTTGCCCAAAGTGCAAATTGGCAAGGAATTCCAAAACATGAGTAACATTCACAGATTCATCAGAAATATTTGACTGTGTGCAAAAATCTTCCCATTTCTTAATATGTGTCATATATTGTTTCTGTGTGCTATGTCGCCATGATGCACCAATAACTGTCAAAGTTTGGTCCGACAATCCCAGTTCCTGTAGTGGTCTGGTCAAAACCTGCAGATTAACAAATTCATATATGCATATAATGGGTAACCTTCATTTGTTACTGGATTAGTCAAGATATCACTACAGTTAGGAATCTGCATATATGGTTCTTTAATCATATTTAGCATAACTGGGAACCAAGGTTGAGTTGGCCAATTTGGCACTACCAACAATCCGGAAGCTGAATCTTGCTCTATTTTCTTCAAGCATCTCTGGATCAGAGCAAATGGTGGAAAAGCATAAAAGAACATTTTTCCCCAGTGTAATGAAAATGCATCTACTGCAACTGCGTCCGGATCGTGTTCCCAAGACACATAATGAGGCAATTGATGATTAAGCCTGGATGCAAACAAATCAATTTCTGGCAACCCAAATCGTCTAACAATATTCTTAAATATTGCTGGCTTAAGCATCCATTCCGTATTATCTTTAAAAATCCTGGACCTTCCATCTGCTACCACATTGTCTTTACCTGGAATATAGCTTGCTGAAATCCATATCTGCCGACCAATACACCATTGCCATATCTCATTGACCAGACAATCACATGATACTGATCTAACTCCCCCCATGTGATTAATGTAAACCACAGCCGTTTTATTGTCTAATTGTATTAACACATGCAGACCTTGTTTAGCAGAACAATATGCTTTAAGCCCATAAAAGGCCCCCAATAACTCCAAATAGTTAATACCATACTTTTGGAGAAACACTTGCTCTTCAGTTTTCCATCTACCTCCACAACTGGAAGATAAATCTGTGGCCCCCCCATCCGAGAGCACTAGCATCTGTTTGCAAAACCATTTCAGGCTGTTTAATCATGATCTTCTTAGCAGCTTGTGGGACATTTTCAACCCACCATTGCAATTCCAATACTGCTTTCTTTGTTAATTGCATAGGTCTGTCAAAGTGACCTGCCTTATCTTTAAGAGCCCTTACTTTGTCCCTTTGAAGATTTTGATAATGTAATGGCCCAAATTCCACTGCCGGAAAAGCTGCCACTAGTGTACCAATGACTTTTGCCACTTCTCGGATGGAGGGATAAGGTTTGTGAATGAGGTAATTACACATTTGCAAAATATCATTTGTCTTCTTTGCTGGCAACGTAACTAACATAGTCACTGAGTTAATTACAAACCCCAGAAAATCAATTGATTGAACTGGCTGCAGCTGGGATTTAATTGGATGAATTAAGAATCCAAGCTCTTTAAACAAAGCTTTAGTAACTGAAATTGAGTGCTCAGCTGACTCTTGACTATCATTAATAATCAGAATATCATCCAGATAAGCCATTACAATGTGTTTCTGTGCTCTTAATTGAGCTAAAACTGGTTTCAACAGTTTTGTAAAGAGTCTAGGAGCTGAACTTAATCCATTTGGTAAAGTTTTGAACTGCCATAATTGCCCCTGCCAATAAAACTTTAAGTATCTCCGAAAAAGATGATGAATTGGTACAGAATAATAGGCGTCTTTCAAATCAATCTTAGCCATATAAGAACCTGCTGAAATCAAATATTTTGCAGTTTTAAATGTCTCCATCTTAAAAACGTTTGTATTCTACAAACTTATTTAGATCTGTAAGGTCTAGAATAATTCTACAACCACCATCTTTCTTATCTCTGCGAAATATATTAGAGACAAATTGATGCTTATGTTCATAAGTTTTTTCAATTACCCCTTTTTCGGATAATTTGCCAATTTCCACATCAATCTCCATTCTTTCTTCTGGAGAAAACACATAAGCATAAGCAGGTTTATTCTGTACAGGAGGATTGACCCCTTCTTTAAAAATAATAATAGCTCCTGAAACTGCTTGTAATATAAATCGATCAGAAGTAATATTAAGCCAGGCATTATAAAATCCCTCCAACTGGAGATTCATCCACAGTTTCTTTAAGGATAGAAGTCTTTAATACCTCTCCATAGGAGCGTGATGGTCTCCTCTTTCCCGAATGCAGGGAAGCAGTGGCCTGTGTAGCACGATAATACCTTCGTGACAAATTTCTGCCTCTATAACGAAAATCAAAACTCCTTCGGGCCGAAAACCCTTTTCTTTGTCCAAAGACAAAAGGCTTAATAGTGCTAAAATATTTAGCTTCTTCATCCAACTGCTTCAGTTGTTTCGGCAGATTTTCTCCAAACAAATATCCAGGAGCTTGAACTCCACTTTCTTGACACAGGCTTTGCATATCTAGGGTGAAATATGGGCCGAATCGCCATTTTCCTCATGCAATTGATCTCATAAAACGAATTGCACATTAAACCCAAAGTATCTTTTTGAATCTTGTCCATTTCCACATTCTCCATTTGCCTGCCAAATGCCGTGATGGCAGCCGAAAATAATTTTAGCACCTTTTGAAATTTCATTTCTTGGGCTCTCATACTTGGAGTCATAGATGCCCATACCATCGGATTCACCGTAGGCACTTCCAATGAGGCACAATTGCCTGGTGCTTTATATAATTCTGATAATTCATTCATCACAGTATTATGAAGCTGGTGAGATACCATATAATTTATATTGGCAGCTAGGCTTTCTTCCATAGCCTCACCACTTCCTTCGGGTATAGCAAAACTTTGTGCTATCTTAGGCAGATCAAGCCTTTTCTTTTTACTTTGTGGCGTGCTTTCAAAAATCATTTCAAATTCAGCAGGGTCTGCCTTCTGCAGCCCTAATTCCATCGGGATATTATCCCATGAGACTTCTTCCAGCCCAAATCGTGGGTCTGGAGTATCATATTCCCAACTTGGCCCACAGCCATATTCATCATATTGAAACCCCTCAGGGATTTTCTGGGATTCATGAGGGTACTGTGACCCTTGTCTCATAATAGTTTGGAGAACTTTCTCCATATGCTCCATTTTTAGCCACATAGTTTTATTATCTGGAGGTCTTTCAAAATCAGAATCATCAGAAACCACGGGCCTCACAGTTTTCTTTTTGCATTTCTTAGGAACATTTTCCTCCGTGGTTATAATTTCCGGAGAATCTGGAAATTCTATATCGGGTAAATCAGTGGCCAACGGTATCGGAACCGGGTCCACTCTAGCTTCGCTTCCCGTATATTTACTTTCACCCCGGGAGGCTCTTTTCACCCGCGAAGCCTTCCTTCCCGATTTCTCCATTTTGTTAAAATTTATCTTGTGCTCAATCAGCACGTTAACGTCTAAAATTTTTACTTTTAGTTTCGCTGTTGGAACCATCCAGCGTAACCTAAAACCCGCGCCGATGTAACTTCACTTACCTGCGGGCCGTTCCGACCGCTGCGAGGAGCTGCTCCTTACCGCAGCTCCTTCTTTCGCCGTCAGCGTCGACGTCATGCCGTTACCAGCGTGAGGCGGGCTCTTCTTCACGTAGTCACTCACGTGACTCCGAAGTAAAATTGGTTAGTTACCCAATTGTAGCTACAAAAATTCAATTACTAGATCTAAACATCTATCCATTTCTTAAGAAAATATTAACATTTTTTTAAAGCCTAAGTGTCCAAATAACATTCACACAAGAATTCACAATATAACATGATTTTAAAATCTCATTGTTATGAATTTATAGGCCAAATTGAAGGAATTTAGTGTTTAATGCCCATAAATAAATGGGCATTTTAAACAGCTTGCGAGTGGGATTTTCTGGAACGCGATGTATTGGAACGTTGCGGTTGCGGTGAATTTAAATCCAATATCGGCAGGAAAAACACTGCCGGTTCATATGGGGAATAAATCACCGTTTCGCAACATGAAATATTGATTAAAGTCACCTAAACTAGGAAGTTTATATGGAAAAATAAACAGCTTTCACTTTCCTGTCCCCTACATAAAATCGGTCCCCGTTGTCGGCGTTCATGGCATTAGGAGCTATTTTTTATTTTACTACAGCGTAGAAATAGTCGGGCGATTAAAAAAAATTTAACTTATCGGCAGTCGGAACGAATCTCCAGAAATAGCTCGCACTCCGAGAAAATATAATTCCGGTGGCAAGGGAAAAAACGCATTTTAACCCCGCCCCTCCCACTTAAAGGCACCAAAGTCGCGCACACGGCCAGCGGCAGAACTGCAGCACCGCTAAAGGTACGTTTTGTAACATACCTACACAGTGGTGTCACGGAAATCGCTGTCAAAACATGTGGGGGGGGGGGGTGGGACACAATTTCTTGGCGGACGCACGCGCATACACACACAAGGTTTCGGCCGTGGGTCCTATGGCCGGTAACATCGGCAACTGACCTGGTTCGTGAACGACTCCGAACTCTGGCAATAGCAGTTTTGTCCGCCCTGAATCGTGGGGCTTCAATCGGCCGGTTTGCGGGAGCTTCAACATCGGGAACTTCGATCACCTCGACGCAGCAATTTGACCGTGGGGCGATGGGAGATCCCGAGGACGATTTTAAGCTGCTCGGGCCGGGCAATGAAAAAAATGGCTGATTCAAGCTCCGCTCTGATCTTTGCTCCACCAGGACGTCTCTCTCCTCCAATCACCACACTCTATCCTCAGTCCCACCCCCTCTACTTCTGCCTCTGACCGACACCTCCCTCCTCCAATCATTGCGCTGAATCATCATGACCCCCCCCCCCCCCCCCCCCTCCACCCACTGCCTGCTGACCGACATCTCTCTCGTGTGACAAGTCTGCCAAAGGCATGCCTTTTTAAAACAAAAGGGTTGCAGGAATTTGGAATGGGCTGATGGAGAAGGTAGTTGAGGTAGGTTATCATAACATTTAAGAGTCATTTGGATAGGTACATTGATGTGATAGGTTCAGAGGGCAGGTGGGACTAGTGTAAATGGAACTTGTTGGTCTGCATTGGTGAATTGGTCCGAAGGACTCTTTTCCATGAAGGACTTTATGACTATGAATATATTCATATTTATCTGATCAGGCCCGGGAGATTTATCTACTTCATACATCATAGAAGGTCCAGTACCTACTTGACCATCATATCGATTGTTCTCAAGACATCTCTTATAACTGTCCCAAGATCCCCAGGCTTCCTGTATTTCTCCACAGTAAAAAGAGAGGGGGATACGCATTGAGGACCTTGCCCATGTCCTGCAGCTCACTTTGGTTTCTGAGCCGCCCTATTCTCTCCCTAGATACTCATTTTCCCCTAATGTACTTATAAATCTCTTTATTTTTTCCTTCATATTACTTGCCAGAGCTATCTCTTGTTCCCTTTTTGGCCTCTTAATTTCCTTCTTCTGTACGCTCCTCCGTTCCCAAATCTCCTTAATGGGCCAGTCCCACTTAGGCGACTTTTTAGAGGACTGCCAGCGACTGTCATATTCTTGTTGGATCGTCGAAAAATAAATGTATCAACCCCATCCTATGACTATGTCTAAGACACCTACATCAATCTACGACTTAATCGCCGATATACGCTTGTGACAACTGGCGACCCAATAGTGGGACGGAAGACAACCACCTTAGACTCACAGACGACTACACTCATGACCAAGATTTAAGATTCAAGAGAGTTTATTGTCACGTGTCCCTGATAGGGCAATGAAATTCTTGCTTTGCTTTAGCACACCAGAACATAGTAGGCATGACTACAGAACAGATCAGTGTGTCCATACACCATTATATAAATATATACACACATGAATAAATAAACTGATAAAGTGCAAATAAACAGATAATGGGCCATTTTACTTCGGAGTCACGTGAGTGACTACGTGAAGAACCCCATACAGCCGTTGGTGCGTCATGACGTCAGACGCATTGGTGCAGTCGGCCGGTTGGAGCAGCAGCGCTCCTCCAAGCGGTAAGTTTAAAAACGGGAGGTACGTTTTTAAAAGTTTTCCAGTGGTCATTTTCTGCGATGGTTGGAGGTCTGTTGTAGAAATGTTGCAGAAAATGAAGAAGGTGTCGGCGAGGCGCTCCAGAGGTAGGAAGGAAAGTGACCAGGAGAGAGTTGTTGATGGAGGCCCGTCTGGTACACCTGGTCCGGTGCTGGCTGCACAGCCAGTGGTTGCGGACCCACTGCCTGTGAGCAGTGGAGGCTTGCCAGTAGGGCGGAAGGCCACTGGCAAGTCTGATAGGCCCGTAGTCCCTGAGTCGGGCCTGGAGGTTATACCCTCCAGAGAGTCCATTTGCTCACGGCTCTCCCAGGTCGAGACTTTATTGCAAAGAATGCTCGACAGGGACCAGCTCCGTGAGGAGGAGTGGTGCCAAACCAGGCTGAGGGAGAGCCTGTGCTAGCAGCACCTGTTACAGGGCTGCAGGACTATCCTGCCTGTGAGGAGGATGTTCCATCAGTGCAGTTCGCTGACAGTGATTCTATGCTGGGGGAGAACAGTAAAGGAGTTCGGTTGGAGGTAATTCCGAACATTGCTGGAAAGTTTGCTGAGCCTAGAGAGGCAGGAGAGGCGATTGATGTAGAATTGGCAGAAGCAATTCAGCTATGGAGTCAGCAGGTGTTACAGCTGTGGTGAAAGTTATTGATACAAGCAATATGGTTGAAGCACACCAGGACGCACTTGGATTCCTTTGTAGTGCATTTTTTGAAATTAATAATATCAGGAGGGCCGCTATTAGGCCAGTGATTAATCCGAACTTGGCGAGTTTGTGCAAACCGACCAGTGTACCACCACGAAATCTGTTGTTTGGAGGTAACCTTGCAAAAAGGGTAAAAGACTGTCATGACAATGTTAAAACCATGGCCCTCATTAAGCCGGCTGGCAAGCAAGGCAAAAGGTTTTATCCGTATCGGAAAGGCACTAGTGTGGATGCAGGAGAAGGAACGAGCCGTTCAGGTTTTCAATATCGGAACTGGCAGGCTGCCAGTATGAAGGGGAAGGTGCCTTTCTCTACAAGAGGTCGAGGACAACAAGGTCTGCAAGGACAGATGCAGGTAAGGAATATAACATTGACAGACAATGAATTAACTGATGTTCCTGTTGAAATTGGGGGAAGGTTAAAATTGTTTCTCAAACAATGGCAGCAGTTGTTCATTACTTAGCAGTATTGAAGGGGTGAAAATTGAATTTTACTCTAAGGACAGTCTACCTAATCAACATGTTCCTAGTCGAAAACTTATATTTTCAGATGAGGAAAATGTGCTTATTCAAGCAGAGATTCAGTCGTTATATAAGAAAGGGGTAATTGAGCCTTCTGTCTATCAAAGTCGACAATTTGTGTCAAGCATATTTCCCAGATCTAAAAAGACTGGGGGATGTAGAATTATTCTGGATTTATCGAGTTTGAACAAATTTGTTTGTTATAGGCATTTCAAAATGGAAACCTTTACCACGGCCAAACATCTAGTGTCCAAAGGGTGTTATATGGCAACCATTGATTTAAAGGATGCGTATTACTCAGTGTCTATTCATGGTGATGATAGAAGATATTTGAAATTTATTTGGATGACTCAGTTGTGGCAATTCAGGGCATTGCCTAATGGATTAACTTCAGCTCCTAGACTATTTACTAAATTGGTAAAACCTGTGTTAGCATTACTCAGAGCTCAGGGGCATGTGGTAATGGCCTATTTAGATGATATTTTGATTGTTGGAAAGACTCATGCTGAAGCTCAATCATCAGTTTCAGTTGTTAAATTCACTTTTGAACAATTGGGATTTGTTGTTCACCCCAGATAAATCTAAATTATCACAGTCCATATTATTGATTATCTGGGATTTACCATTAATTCAAATCACATTTTGGTAATTTTGCCCAGGGATAAATTGAATCAGTATGGTCCTCTACATTATCAACAATTACAATGATCAAAGGAACAGGCACTGAGAATACAAAGGGGCCATTTTGATAGGCCTATGCAGTTGTCAGCTGGGGCAATTTCTGACATACAATGGTGGATAGTACATGTTTCAAAAAGTTTTAGGAAGGTTTTGGTGGATCCACCTTCAATGATATTACAGACTGATGTAAGTGCACTGGGTTGGGGTGCAACGGATATGTCTTCTAGTTGTGGAGGCAGATGGAATGTTGATGAGACATCTCTTCTTCAATTAAGAGGGATTAATTATTTAGAGTTGTTGGGCACCTGGTATGGGCTCAAAGCTTATTGTTCTACCAGGATGGACTTGCATGTGCAGGTTCAGATTGACAACACCACAGCAGTGGCATATGTAAACCACATGGGTGGAGTTAAGTCACAGTCTTGTGATAGACTGGCTAACCAGATTTGGAGCTGGTGTATTGACCAAAATAACTGGCTTTCAGCACTTTATTTGCCAGGAAGATTCAACACTGTAGCTGACACTAGGTCACGTCAGTTTAATGACAACATTGATACATGTTAAATCAGGATGTATTTAACCAAATGATTGTTCAGTATGGATTGCCAGATATTGACTTGTTTGCATCTAGATTAAATCATCAGTTACCCAGATATGTTTCGTGGGAACCAGATCCTGGGGCAGTAGCAACGGATGCGTTCTGGGGAGGAATGTTTGTGTATGTATTTCCTCCATTCTGTCTCATCAGCAGATGTTTGCAAAAGATCAAGCAGGACTCCGCATCAGGGGTATTGGTAGTGCCAGATTGGCCTACACAAGCATGGTTTCCTGTTGTATTACAAATGGCTAGGGAGCCTCACCAATGATTATTCCCAAGAATGCCTCAACTCGACTCCTCATAAAATAAAGATCAAACTTCAAACTGGTAAGTTCTCATTTAATCTTACTATTAATGTTCAGTGTTTTGTCCGAGCCGAGTTTAATAGCCTGATGGCTGTGGGGAAGTAGCTATTCCTGAACCTGGTCATTGCAGTCTTCAGGCTCCTGTACCTTTTACCTGAAGGTAGTGGGGAGATGAGGGTGTGGACAGGATGGTGTGGGTCCTTGATGATGCTGCCAGCCTTTTTGAGGCAGCGACTGCGATAGATCCCCTCGATGGAAGGGAGGTCAAAGCCGATGATGGACTGGGCAGCGTTTACTACTTTTTGTAGTCTTTTCCGCTCCAGGGCGCTCAAGTTTCCAAACCAAGCCAAGATGTAACCACTTAGCATTCTCTCAACTGTGCACCTGTAGAAGTTAGAGAGAGTCCTCATAACATACCGACTCTCCATAATGTTCTCAGGATGTGCTTTCTTTATAATTGCATCAGTGTTCTTGGACCAGGAAAGATCTTCAGAGATATGCACACCCAGGAATTTGAAGCTCTTGACCCTTTCCACCATCGACCCATTGATGTAAATGGGACTGTGGGTCCCCATCCTACCCCTTCCAAAGTCCACAATCAGTTCCTTGGTTTTGCTGGTGTTGAGGGTCAGGTTATTGTGCTGGCGCCATTTGGTCAGTCGGTCGATCTCTCTTCTATGCTCTGACTTGTCCCCATCAGTGATATGTCCCACAACAGTGGCGTCGTCAGCGAACTTGATGATGGAGTTCGCACTATAACCAGCTACACAGTCATGAGTATTGAGTGAGTATAGCAGGGGGCTGAGCACGCAGTCTTGAGGTGCTCCCATGCTGATTGTTATCGAGGCTGACTCATTTCCACCAATACGAACTGTCTGTGAATTCATCTACGACTCAAGCTACGACTTGGCATCAAGCTACCACTCTGTAGGCATAAAGATCACCACCAAAAACAATGATATTTTACTATAAAATGGCTTGCAGGTTGGGGTTTTAAAGTCATTCAAAGCCACGTATGCAAGGGGGGAGCTCATGGAGAAATTGCACTCAATACAAATATAATCCCTGCTGCTTGCAGCAACCCTTTTGTTTGAACAAGGGTGAAGAAGAAGCCCAAGAAGAGGTCTCAATGGGTAAAGCCACTCTTCCAAAGGAGATGCAGTTTGGGCCAGTATGAAAGCCTGATAAATGTGCTACATGAAGAAGATCTGGCTGCTTTCAAAAACTTTACTAGAATATCCCATTGAGCTCTTTCAGGAGCTGAAGGCAATGGTGGGCACTCTCCTGGAAAAAAAGGAGACCTATATGAGGAAGCCACTGGATCCAGGCCTGCGCATAGCCATCATCCTCCACTACCTGGCCTCAGGAGACTCATACAAGAGCCTCTCCTACAACATTCTTGTGGCCCACAACACCATCATCAAGATTGTCCGAGAGACCTGTGAGGCCATCATCATGGCTTATGAAGATGAACTGCCCTAGTACAGCAGATGAGTGCAAGAGAGTGTCGCAGGGCTTTGATAAAAGCTGGTACTTCAAGCACACATGTGGGGCATGGACGGCAAGCATGTGGCATCAGGTGTCCACCCAAGGGAGGTTCAATATACTTCAATTACAAGAAGTTCCATTCAATCGTACTCCTAGCTGTGGTGGATGCTAGTTTCTGTTTGTGGATGTGGGCACACCTGGCAGTTTCGCAGATGGTAGCATTTGGAAAGAGACCACCACTGGGAAAGCACTGGAAGAAGGAAGAGCAGGCTTTCCTGATCCAGAACCTCTGCCAGGAGAAGACAACCCTGACATCCACTACACACTGGTTACTGATGATGCCTTCCCACTCAGGTCATGAATGACGAAGCCATACCCTTGCAGGCGGATGTCAAGCGAGGAGAGGATCTTCAATTACAGGCTGTCCACGGCTAGGAGAGTCGTGGAAAATGCTTTCAGCATCCTCACCAGAAGATTTAGATGCTTGCTGACGATGGTGAAGCAGGAGCCCAAGAATGTGGAGACAATTATGTACGCAGCATGCGTCCTCCACAACCTGATTCATACCAGAGGTTCAGCAACAGCAGCAGCAGCCATGGAGGAGGGTGACGGAGTGGACAACCATACAGGAAACATCATACCAGACTCGTGAACAACTGGAGTACAGGCTGCACCTATGGTGTCACTGGAGAGATTGCCAGGAAACTCCAGCAAAAAGAGTGCCAAGGAGCAGGGCCGGATTTACGTAGAAGCTTCACAAGCTTAAGCTTAGGGCCTCGAGATCAATGGGGGTCTCGGCAGGGCCGGATTTACCTATAGGCTCCCTAGGCTCAAAATAGGGCCTCAAAAACTAGGGGGCCTCCGGCCAAGGTGGTTTTTTTCCAGAGTAATAAAAATCCCGATGAAAAAAAATTTGGAGCACTATCAGTGTTTCCACTTTGATGGAAATTACTCAAAATTCTGATTCCGGCCCGCTGGAAGTTTTGGGAAAAAAAATTCTGACCACCCGAGCGATGCAAAATGGCGCTGTCTCTCCGAGTGTGCGCAGTGGGCCCGGGCTCAGATCTCCATTTGCACTCCACACAATCACCTTGATGCCTCGTGTCTACCAAAGATCCTAGGTGTCTACTCCAGGTAAGTAGTGGAATATTGCGTTGCGGCAGTGCCCGTTTCTCTGGGCCGGGGGGGCTGCGGTGTCTGCGGCGCGGAGTTGGAGCCTTGCAGCGTGGGAGGGAGAGAGAGAGGGGGAGGGTGGGAGAGGGAAGGGGGGGATGTGAGATGGGGAAAGGGGGGTTGAGACACTTGGGGGGGGGGAGAGAGGGAGGGGAGGGGGAGAGAGGGAAAGGGAGGGGAGAGAGAGATGGGGAGGGAGAGAGAGGTAGAGGGAGGGGGAGAGGGAAAGGGGGATTATCTTTAGTGAGAATGCAAAATTAAGGTAGGTTTTAGCGCAATTATATTTTCTCCTCCATATGAATAATACAAACAATTGGAACTTTCTTTTCCTAGATAACAATACTGAAAAATATGTATTCCATAGTTTGCGACTTTCATTTTGCATCATATTTTTAATGTGCACACACTGACACAGTTGAACAGTAACAGGCAATCAAATCAACACACAAAACATTTTCTAAAAAAAGGTTTTATTTACTGCAAAAGCTTACAGTATTTTATTTGCAGTGTTTGCATGCTCCTTTATAACATTTTATATAACATTTTACAGTACAACTTGATTATTAAAACAAGGACAGCTTCAATTCTTGATTAAAAAAAATATATACAACAATGACCCCAATCATCCCATTCCAACCACTCATTACTCTTGACTCAACCAACATTTCTTCTGAAACATTGGTCATAAATTTGGTGCAGAAATGCTCCAAAAGAAGGCTCAGAATGCAACAAAGAGCATCTAAAACCCCAGAGCAAGGGCCTTTGAGCTTTGCACTTGTGATATGCGCTGCATGCACTTATTTCACATAAAAAATGTCTAATCCTGCCATGCCATCCCCCTTTTTGAAAAGCTTCATACGGGCCTGGTGTATAATATTTTTGACACTGTCATAGGCCTTTCTTACATATGCTATCACAACGCACTGTAGTCTCTAAACAACACTTCAATAATTTTCCTTGCCCTCCATTTCAGAATAATAGTGTTTTAAGCCGATAACTAGACACTAGCACTGGCAATAAATAAAAAGCGCAGCATTCCAGCTCTTATCTCATTGGCCACGCTTGGCTGCACATCGGTGTCAATCTGGTGGACTCTTCCATCTTCCTCTCGTCGTGGGGGTGGGGAATTGGGAGGGGCCTCACAAGTGGAATAGCTTGGGGCCTCTGTTAATCTAAATCCGGCCCTGCCAAGGAGCAGCGAGATCATCTCTGCTCTTACTACAACTCAAAAACCATGGCAGAACGACATGATTTGAAGAACAGCAGCAAACATCCCACATCACAAACAGAAGTCCACCACCCCAGGGGGAGAGTCCACTCAGACCACAAGATAATTCCAGTTTTCAGGTACGTCCACATCCTGCCAAAATAGTTTAATTTTAAATGGTGGACTTGTTGAGTTTGTGTTTCTTTAAGTTAAAAGAAAAATTTAAAAATGTGTTTTAAATGCAATGCATTGCTTGCCTTTGTGTTTGTTTGACTAATGAAAATATATTTTTAAAAGATAATCTTTTAAAAGCATTGCTTGTTTCTGTTTTTTCACAAAACCTATAAAAATATTCTGCCTGAAAATGCAGGGCATTACTTGTGTTTTCGAGTTAGATTCATCAAAAAGAATAAAAATAATACTATTTTAAATGCAGTACATTGCTTGTTTTATTGTTACATTCATCAAAATGTATAACAATGATACTATTAAATCCAGTGCATTGCTTGCGCTGAACCTTCTTTGTTCACGGAGCCATGTTCCACTGTCTCATCGACTGAAAGAGAAATTGCGCAGTGACCGCGCACTGGAATGACAGCGCACCACGTGCAGCTGTTTACATACCTTTTCTTTTGCAATGAGCCAATGAAAATGATCGGTCAGCAAAGGCGATTAACTTAAACTACCTACGACGACCTATAACCACATGGCGACCCCACTACAACTGCACCTACGACGACAGGATTATCGAGTATCTCCATGGCGACCAATTTTTGGTTGCAGAAAATGTTTCAACATGTTGAAAGAGTTACGGTGATCATACTGAGGCCGCGACTAGTTCCCAGAATGCGTGAACTCCTCGCGACCATGAAGGAGACTCACCAGAGACACCAGCGACCATGTGACGACCACGACTCTCCTACACTCGCCTAAAATGTCATCTAAGTGGGACAGGCTCATTAGGATGCAGCTGATTCCAGCTGCCTATACCTGTCCCCTGCTTCCTTTTTGTCTGACCAGAGCTTCAATTTCTCTCTTCATCCAATCTTCCTCACACCTGCCTGCTTTGCCCTTAATCAGAACATGCATGCCCTAAACTTGTCATCACAGTTTTAAAAACTTCCAATTTCCAGATGTTCCTTTGCCAGCAAACAGCCCACACCAATCACTTTACCAAGTTCTAATCTACTACCATTAAAGTTGGCCTTGCTCTAATTCAGAATCCCGTCTATATTGAGAAAGTTAAAATCCCCTCCTATCGCATGCATTTGTCATGCATTTAAGATGACATAACTTCGTAACGTCATTACTATCCTAAAAAGGTACGGTAGAGTTGTAGTAACTGGTCCTAAAGTTTCCCACCACCCCCTCCTCACTGACAGTTTAATCCTTTTCCCTATCTCGTCCCCAAAGAGGAGGTCCAGTGTTGTGCCTTCCCTCGTGGGATCATGTATATATTGACTAAGAAATTTAACAAATTCCAACTCATCCTTTACACTATTATTGCAACCTGTAATCTTCCACTACCTCTAATTCACGCGGACTACTGGGATGCCTTTAATACAGTGTCATCTTTCTCTGGAACACCAATGATTGCTTTGGGCCTACCGTCTGTGCTCATGCAGAACCTGTCAATTTCATCAACTTCACCACCACTTCTACCTATTTCACTTGGTCTGCCTCTGACATTTCTCTCCCCTTTCTTGATCTTTTGACTCCATCTCACTTTCTGACTCCAACTCATGACATATTTACTGACTCCCACAGCTATCTGGACGACACCTCCTCCCATAATATCTAATGCAAGGTTACCATCCCTTCTTGCAGTTTCTTCATCACCACCTCATCTGCTCTTAAAATGAGAATTTTCACTCTAGGGAATTTGAGATGCCCTTTAGCACCCCCCTTCACTATACATGGCGTAAACAATCTACCCCACCACCACAGTTGTGGATTAAGCCCTCATTCACGTTTCCTCTGTTCCCAGTCGTTCTGCTCCACCTCTCCCCACATACACAACAGGGACAAAGTTACAGCCTGTGCATCCAACACATAATTCTTCAATATTTTCGACAGCTTCAACATGATTCCACTACCAGTTACAACTGCCCCCCCCCCCACCACTTCTGCAGAGACCACTCTGTGTGACTCGCTAGTTTGCTCATTCATCGCCATCTGCTCCTCTTCCTGCAACTATCGGAGGTGTAACACCTGTCCATCCTCCCTTATCTCCAATCAGGGACCAAGACAGCCCTTCCAGATGAGGCAGAGGTGTGCATGCATCTCCTTGAATCTCACTATGGCATTTGATCCTCTTATTGCGGTCTCCTGTACATTGGTGAGACCAAACGTAAACTAGGCGGATAGTATCACCACACTTTTCTCTCGTAACTATCTCATCTGCCAATCCAACTCTCCTGTCGTTTACCATCTTTTACACCATTCCTTCCCCTTATCTCTTTCTACCAGGTATCTCGCCTTTATTCAAATATTGAAGCAGGTTCCCAGCCTGACAAGCTGTCTGTTATTTTTCCACCACAGAAGCTGCCGAAAGCCCCTGTCCCACTTGGGTGACATCCACCGCGACCTCTGGCGACCTTAAGCGACTTTAAAAAAAATCAAGGTCACGGTGACCTACGACCTCCTAGGACCTTCCATGACTATGGGTATGACCTCCTATGACTATGTTGAAGACCTCCTTCGACTACGAAGAAGACCTCCTTTGACTATGTTGAAGACTGGCTTCGACCATGTACGTTTTACTCGAGGATGGTCTCTGGCAAATTTGTCCGTGAATAAGCACGACCCCCTTCCACCTCAGAGGACCACACCGAAAACCAACAAAGACCAGTGACGCGTGTCCACGGCTCAAATGATCACCTGATAAGATGATGTCCTGTCTGCATTTATTTCACCCTAAATAATGGCTCCCAGGTTGTTTAACAAAAAAAATCATTCTGAACCATGCAAGCAAGGAAGGAACTAGTTTGGAGGATGTTAGTAAAAATACAATGACTGCTGTTTGCAGGAGCCCTTTTGCTTCAGCAGCCTTTCTAAGAAAGGCAGAAGGGGAAGAGCAAAGGTGAAGAGGAAGCACAAGAAGAGGTCTCAATGGGTGAATGGAGATGATGTGATGGACACTCCCAGTACACCAGAGGACAGGAAGACAATAGACAATCAGTGCAGGAGTAGGCCATTTGGCCCTTCGAGGCAGCACCTCCATTCAATGTGATGAACCCCGTTCCTGCCTTCAGCCCATATCCCCTGACTCCGCTATCTTTAAGAGCCCTATCTAGCTCTCTCTTAAAAGTATCCAGGGAACCTGCCTCCACCGCCACCCGAGGCAGAGAATTCCACAGACTCACAACTCTCTGTGAGAAAAAGTGTTTCCTCGTCTCTGTTCTAAATGGCTTACCCCTTATTCGTAAACTGTGGGCCCTGGTTTTGGACTCCCCCAACATCGGGAACATGTTTCCTGCCTCTAATGTGTCCAAACCCTTAATAATCTTATATGTTTCAATAAGATCCCCTCTCATCCTTCTGAACTCCAGAGTGTACAAGCCCAGCCGCTCCATTCTCTCAGCATGTGACAGTCTCGCCATCCCGGGAATTAACCTTTTAAATCTACGCTGCACTTCCTCAATAGGAAGAATGTCCTTCCTCAATTTAGGGGACCAAAACTGCACACAATACTCCAGGTGTGGTCTCACTAGGACTCTGTACAAATGCAGAAGAAACGCTCTGCTCCTATACTCAACTCCTCTTGTTATAAAGAACAACATTGCATTCGCTTTCTTCACTGCCTGCTGTACCTACATGCTTACTTTCATAGACTGATGAACAAGGACCCCCAGATCCCATTGTACTTCCCGTTTTCCCGACTTCATGCCATTTAGATAGTAATCTGCCTTGCTATTTTTGATAGCAAAGTGGATAACCTCACATTTATCCACATTAAACTTCATCTGCCATGCATCTGCCCACTCCCCCAACCTGTCCAAGTCATCCTGCATTCTCATAGCATCCTCCTCACAGTTCACACTGCCACCCAGCTTTGTCCTCAGCAAATTTGCTGATGTTACTTTGAATCCCTTCATCCAAATCATTGATGTATACTGTAAATAGCTGCGGTCCCAGCACCGAGCCTTGCGGTACCCTGCTAGTCACTGCTTGCAAATTCTGAAAGGGACCCGTTAATCCCTACTCTTTGTTTCCTATCTGCCAGACAATTTTCTATCCATGTCAGCACTCTACCCCCAATACCATGTGCCCTAATTTTGCCCATTAATCTCCTATGTGGGACCTTATCAAATGCTTTCTGAAAGTCCAGGTACACTACATTCACTGGCTCTTCCTTGTCCATTTTCCTAGTTACATCTTCAAAAAATTCCAGAAGAGTGTGGTGCTGGGCTTTGACCAAAGATGGAACTTTAAGCACACATGTGGGGCAGTGGATGCCATTCTTATCCCTGTCCCCCTCATTTTCCTTTTTGTACAGGATGGCATTCTGCTGGAACCAATCCTCAAGGTCCCCCTCCTGCTACCTGGTGAAGGTGTAGGGCATAACCTTCCTCCAGCCCTTCATCACAACCAATGGGGCATCTGCCTCTGATGCTGTCAGACACTGGAGAAAGGGCTGCTTTGCTGCCTTCAAATGAGGCAGTGAAGGATGGGGTGGTGGTGGGGACATATACTACCACCCTGGTCTCCTCCTCCAGGGGTCTCCCATGCAGGGCTACCTCCTCCTGCACTATCACCTCCTGTGGCATCACCTCCTGCCACTCCTCCTCCTGGGCAACACCTGCATAGCAGGTTTTTTGAGGGTTGTGCCCTCCCCCTGCGCTGCTGCCTTTTTGGTGCCATCTCTAAAACACAAGTCTCCTCTCCAAAAATCTCTCTAGCTATGAATGAACATGCCTTGGAGTGAATGAGTTCTGCTGACGTTCTGCTGTTTAAATTACCTTTTTTTTCCGCTGACCTTTTTTTCACCCCGGAGCTAATACCTTACACTACCATCTACTATGACTGTCTTCGACACGACCTAGGACTAAAAAATAATCGATTTTTCCCACAGCGACCTATTTTTCGTCGCTGTCAATTTTTAACATTTTGAAAAATACGCCGTGACCTAGCTGAAGCCTCGACTAGGTGGAGACCACTCTCGACCATGAAGGAGAGTGACAAAGACATCCTATGACCTCGTGGCGACCTTGCCGCGACTATGGGTGGTGGTCGCCCAAGTGGGACAGAGGCTTATCTTAAGGGCCTGTCCCAGCAGCATGCAACTCCATGTGATGAGCGTGACCTAACGTGGTCGCTTGAGCCGTCCGGCGTCGCGGGGCCGGTCCCACTTCGATCGGCAGAGCCGTGCGGAATTGTGCGGAGTTCGTCCCGACATCGCGCGGGGCTCCGAAAAACTGACCATGCTCAAAAATTCCGCGCGGCAACGGCTTGTCGGCTCGCAGTCGCCTCGACACATTACTCACCGCCTCGACGTCGTGCCTCCGTGACCCCCTCTGTGCCCCTCTCTGTGTGTCCCTCTCTGTCCTTGCGAACTTACTTTTCAGACTTCACTCCAAGTTCGCCTCACTTTGCGCCGCGTTGCGCCATTCACCCCACCTCCGCGCGGCCCCCGCTGCCGGTTTGGTCGCGCTCTTCGCATGCAGGCGCATGCCGTTGGGAACGGCCCTGCACAGGGATCACCCGACCCCCGCGCGGCCCCCGCTGCCGGTTTGATCGCGCTCACCGCATGGAGTCGGATGCTGGTAGGACAGGCCCTTTATTGTTCCACAAGCACCTTCTGCTTTGTTCAAGATTCCAAAATCTTCAGTCTCTTGTATCTACAAGCTGGCAAATCTCATTTGCACCCTCTCCAGTGCAACATGTTTCCTATAGAGTGGCAACCAGAAATACACAGAGAACTCCAGCTGTATCACACAATGTATATTGCAATGTAGTCCAACCATCAAGAACTGAACTCTTCCATGACTTTTAGTGAGGTGAAGAATAAGCAGGGAGCTAGCTGTTCATAAGTATTTACATGACTTAAATCTATGCACTTGAAAAGGAAATATAAAATTGTGTGGGCTTGGTGGAAGAGAGTCAAGGGTCAAGAGAGTTTTATTGTCGTGTGTCCCAGATAGGACAATGAAATTCTTGCTTGCTGCAGCACAACAGAATATGTAACCATAATACAGAACAGGAGATAAAAGTTCAGTGTGTCTATATACCATCGACGTACACAATAAATAAACAGGTAAAGTGCAATAGGCTGTTATTGTTCAGAACTCTTTTGATGTTGTATTTAGTAGCCCGATGGCTGTTCTTGAAACTGGATGTTCCACATTTCAA
Organism: Okamejei kenojei; assembly: GCA_035221665.1. Taxonomy (NCBI): domain Eukaryota; kingdom Metazoa; phylum Chordata; class Chondrichthyes; order Rajiformes; family Rajidae; genus Okamejei; species Okamejei kenojei. The sequence goes on from CM069153.1 coordinate 7,213,973, forward strand.
GCTCCTGTAACTTCTTCCCGATGGCAAAGGAGAGATGAGTGTGTGGCCAAGATGGTGTGGGTCTTCGATGATGCTGGCTGCCTTTTTGAGGAAGCGACTGCAATAGATCCATTCCAATAGGTCAGAACTCATAATGGACTGGGCAGCGGTCACAACGTTCTGCATTCATTTTCCGCTCCTGGACATTCAAGTTGCCAAACCAAGCCACCAGAATGCTGTCTACTGTGCACCTGTAGAATTTTGAGAGAGTTCTTCTTGACATATCGACTCAGGAAGTAGAGGCACTCATGTGCCTTCTTTATAACTGCATCAGTGTGCTGGGACCAGGAAAGATCTTTGGAAATATGCCCGCCCAGGAATTTGAAGTGACCCTTTCCACTATTGTTGATATAAACGGGATTGTGGGTCCCCATCCTACCCCTTCCAAAGTCCACAATCAGTTAGAAACATAGAAACATAGAAAATAGGTGCAGGAGGAGGCCATTCGGCCCTTCGAGCCAGCACCGCCATTCATTGTGATCATGGCTGATCGTCCCCTATCAATAACCCATGCCTGCCTTCTCCCCATATCCCTTGACTCCACTAGCCCCTAGAGCTCTATCTAACTCTCTCTTAAATCCATCCAGTGACTTGGCCTCCATGGCACGAAATTCCATAAATTCACAACTCTCTAGGTGAAAACGTTTTTTCTCACCTCCGTCTTAAATGACCTCCCCTTTATTCTAAGACTGTGGCCCCTGGTTCTGGACTCGCCCAACATTGGGAACATTTTTCCTGCATCTAGCGTGTCCAGTCCTTTTATAATTTTATGTGTTTCTATAAGATCCCCCCTCATCCTTCTAAACTCCCATGAATACAAGCCTAGTCTTTTCAATCTTTCCTCATATGACAGTCCCGATCAATCTCGTGAACCTACGCTGCACTGCCTCAATCACAAGGATGTCCTTCCTCAAATTAGGAGACCAAAACTGTACACAATACTCCAGATGTGGTCTCACCAGAGCCCTATACAACTGCAGAAGAACCTCTTTACTCCTGTACTGAAATCCTCTTGTAATGAAGGCCAACATTCCATTAGCTTTCTTCACTGCCTGCTGTACCTGTAAGCCAACTTTCAGTGACCGGTGTACAAGGACGCCCAGGTCTCGCTGCACCTCCCCCTTACCGAACCTAACCCCATTGAGATAATAATCTGCCCCCTTGTTTTTGCCGCCAAAGTGGATAACCTCACATTTATCTATATTATACTGCATCTGCCACGCATCTGCCCACTCACTCAACCTGTCCAGGTCACCCTGCAACATCCTAACATCCTCTTCACAGTTCACACTGCCACCCAGCTTTGTGTCATCCACAAAACTTGCTAGTGTTGCTCCTAATTCCCTCTTCCAAATCATTAATATATATGGTAAACAGTTTTGTCCCCAACACCGAGCCTTGCGGCACTCCACTCGCCACTGCCTGCCATTCTGAAAAGGACCCGTTCGCTCCTACTCTTTGCTTCCGGTCTGCCAACCAATTTTTCTATCCATGTCAACACCCTACCCCCAATACCATGTGCTCTAATTTTAGTCACCAGTCTCCTGTGCGGGACCTTATCAAAGGCTTTCTGAAAGTCTAGATACACTACATCCACTGGCACCCCTTCATCCATTTTACTTGTCACATCCTCAAAAAATTCCAGAAGATTAGTCAAGAATGATTTCCCTTTCATAAATCCATGTTGACTTGGACTAATCCTTTTAGTTATCCAAATGCTCCATTATTACCTCTTTAATAATTGACTCCAGCATCTTTCCCACCACTGAAGTCAGGCTAACTGGTCTGTAATTCCCCGTTTTCTCTCTCGCTCCTTTCTTGAAAAGTGGGATAACATTAGTTATCCTCCAATCCACAGGAACTGATCCTGAATCTATTGAACATTGGAAAATGATCACCAATGCGTCCACTATTTCTAGAGCCACCTCCCTGAGGACCCTGGGATGCAGACCATTGTTTATGTCTTCCTTAGTGAAGACAGATCCGTAGTACCTGTTCAACTTTTCTGCCATTTCCTTGTTGCCCATAATAATTTCACTCGTGTCTGCCTTCAAGGGACCCACATTTGACTTTGCTACTCTTTTTCCCTTAACATATCTAAAGAAGCTTTTACTGTCCTTCTTTATATTCCTGGCCAGCTTCCCTTCGTTCTTCATCTTTTCAGCATCATCATACTCCTCATACTCTGTACACCTTGTTTTTCCTCAACTTTTCAATTTTTGGCATTGTAAACTTTGTAAAAAGTTTGTAACATTGTAAAGTTTTTGCTCTTCAAACCACACATGACATGCCTTTCTGCCACTACTTTCCCATTAAGAATGTCCTGTAGATTCCATTTCTTAAAGAGCCTAACTTTCCAAATAACATACTAATCCAATTCACACAGGAATTTACAATTAACAATACATTTTTAAATCTCACTGTCATGAATGAATATGCCAGATGGAAGGAATTTAATGTTTAATTCCCATAAATTAATCCAGAAACATCCTCTCAAAATATAATCAAAATTATTTTTTGTTGCACAATACATGCGACTCAAACTGTTGTGAATATTTAGTTTAAAAATAATAGAAAATAGACAATAGATAATAGACAATAGACGCTTGAGTAGGCCCTCCGGCCCTTTGAGCCAGCACCGCCATTCAATGTGATCATGGCTGATCATCCCCATTCAGTACCCCGATCCTGCCTTCTCCCCATATCTCTTGACTCCGCTATTTTTAAGAGCCTCTCTTGAAAGCATCCAGAGAACCCGCCTCAACCACCCTCTGAGGCAGAGAATTCCACAGACTCACCACTTTCTGTGAGAAAAAGTGTTTCCTCATCTCCGTTCTAGATGGCTTACTCCTTATTCTTAAACTGTGGCCCCTGGTTCTGGACTTCCCCAACATTGGGAACATGCTTCCTGCCTCTAGCGTGTCCAAACCCTTAACAATCTTTTATATTTCAATGAGATATCCCTCTCATCCTTCTAAACCCCAGAGTGTACAAGCCCAGCTGCTCCATTCTCTCAGCATATGACAGTCCCGCCATCCCGGGAATTAACCTTGTAAACCTACGCTGCACTCCCTCAATAGCAAGAATGTCCTTCCTCAAATTAGGGGACCAAAACTGTACACAATACTCCAGGTGTGGTCTCACTAGGGCTCTGTACAACTGCAGAAGGATCTCTTTGCTCCTATATTCGATTCCTCTAGTTATAAAGGCTAACATGCCATTCGCTTTCTTCACTGCCTGCTGTACCTGCATGCTTACTTTCATAGACTGATGTACAAGGACCCCCAGATCCCATGGTACTTCCTCTTTTCCCAACTTGACACCATTTAGATAGTAATCTGCCTTCCTGTTTTTGCTACCAAAGTGGATAACCTCACATTTATCCACATTAAACTTCATCTGCCATGCATCTGCCCACTCCCCAACCTGTCCAAGTCACCCTGCACTCTCATAGCATCCTCCTCACAGTTCACACTGCCACCCAGCTTTGTGTCATCTGCAAATTTGCTAATGTTACTTTGAATCCCTTCATCCAAATCATTGATGTATATAGTAAATAGCTGTGGTCCCAGCACCGAGCCTTGCGGTAACCCACTAGTCACTACCTGCCATTCTGAAAGGGACCCGTTAATCTCTACTCTTTGTTTCCTGTCTGCCAACCACTTCTCTATCCATGTCAGCACTCTACCCCCAATACCATGTGCCCTAAAATTTGCCCACTAATCTCCTATGTGGGTCCTTATCAAATGCTTTCTGAAGGTCCAGGTACACTACATCCACTGGCTCTCCCTTGTCCATTTTCCTAGTTACATCTTCAAAAAATTCCAGAAAATTAGTCAAGAACGATTTCCCCTTCGTAAATCCATGCTGACTCGGACCGATCCTGTTACTGCTATCCAAATGTTCGGCTATCTCATGTTTTATAATTGACTCCAGCATGTTCCCCACCACACTGGTCTATAATTCCCTGCTTTCTCTCTCCCGCCTTTCTTAAAAAGTGGGATAACATTAGCTACCCACCAATCCACAGGAACTGATCCTGAGTCTTTTGCCGTGGTAATAGCTAACTTCTTTTAGCTTCGGATGATAGCTAAAATAAAACAATTCCTCAAGTTTAATGATCTCGAAAAGATCATCCATACATTTATCTCCTCCGAAGATTGAGGGGGGATCTTATCGAAACTACAAAATTCTTAGGGGGTTGGACAGGAAGATTGATCCCGATGTTGGGGAAGTCCAGAACAAGGGGTCACAGTTTAAGGATAAGGGGGAACTCTTTTAGGACCGAGATGAGAAAAACATTTTTCACACAGAGAGTGGTGAGTCTCTGGAATTCTCTGCCACTGAAGGTAGTTGAGGCCAGTTCATTGGCTATATTTAAGAGGGAGTTAGATGTGGCCCTTGTGACTAGAGGGATCAGGGGGTATGGAGAGAAAGCAGGTACGGGATACTGAGTTGGATGATCAGCCATGATCATATCGAAGGGCTGAATGGCCTACTCCTGCACCTATTTTCTATGTTTCAATGTTTCTTGTCACTTCCTCTTCAACTCCATCTTTATACTCCCAATTTGTCAATCACTCCCCCCCGCTATTTAGTTAAACCCTGCACGTGCAGTCCTAGCAAACCTGCCTGCCAGAATGTCAGTCCCCCTCCAGTTGAGGTGTAACCCGTCCCTTTTGTACAGGTCACCCCTACCCCAGAAGAGATCCCAGTGGTCTATAAATCTAAATCCCTGCACCAGCCCCTCAGCCACACATTCAGATCCCCTATCTCCCTGTGCCTGTCCTCACTAGCACGAGGTACCGGAAGCAATCCAGAGATAACCACCCTAGAAGTCCAGCATTTCAGTCCACTCCCCAACTCTCTGAACCCATGTTGGAGAACCTCCTTCCTGTTCTTCCCGATGGCGTTTGTGCCTACGTGCACAACTACTGCCGGCTGTTCACCTTCTCTCTCGAGGATGTTCCGAATTCGGCTCGGGATATCCTGAACCCTGGCACCAGGGAGGCAACAGACCATCCTCGCATCTCATCTGCCACCACAGAATCTTCTGTCCGTTCCTCGAACAATGGAGTCACCAATCACTAGGAATCTGCCCGATGTCGGTCTCGCCGGTCGAGTCCCATCTCTAGGATTGGAGCCACCTACATGTCCGCCACTTGTACTGGAAACATCGTCTCCCCGGACAGTTCCCAAGAGGGCGTACCTGTTTTCATTAGGCACAGCCACCTGGGTCTTCTGCACTCCATGATTTCCACCCTTTATCTCCGTCACACACCTTGGTTCCTCCCGTATCCTCGGCGTGACTACCTCACTGTAGGTCCTGTCCAGGAAACTCTTGTTGTGCCAGATGGCCCAGAGGTCATCCAGCTGCTTCTCCAGTGCCCCAACACGGTCCTTTAGGAGCTGAAGCTCGATGCACTTGCCACAGTTGTAGCAGCCAGAGACTCCATCTGTGTCCCTGGGCTCCCGCATTCTGCAAGCCTCACACCGTATCATCTGCCCGACATGTGTTCCCCGCGTTCCATCCTCTCGAGCTTTATGCATAGCCTCCTCTCCTCAGCCTCGTCACCAAAGACTCACACTTCCCTCACAAGGCACTTCCCTCACAAGGCACTTTCCTCACTGCTGCTCCCTAAGAGCCGTCTTGCTTATATTGACTGTTAAATTGCCTAATCTACCAATTTACAAACCAAATTCCTCAGTTTTTAATTGTTTTCCTCCTCTGACCCACTTCTAATTCTCCTCCCACTTGGGCTAGAGCCAATCACTGCTTCTCTTTGCTGCCGTATCTTCAAAATCCACGGAAGCTCTGAGTTAAGTCTATCTGCTTTGCCTCTCTTTTTAAACTGTTTTCCCCCTCTGGCTCACTTCTAACTCTCCTCCCACTTGGGCTAATGATCATGGCGAGAGAATAACACAAAATATAGACAATTTAGACGGCTTATGATATGATTGCCCAAAATAAATGGGCATTTCAATCATCTTGCTTCTGAACGCGATCGATTGGAAAGTTGCATTTGAGGTGAATTTGAACTCCATATCGGCAGGAAAATCACTGCCGGTTCATATGGGACCCAAATAACATTTTTGCAACGTAAAATTAGATTAAAGCCATCCCAAGAAGCAAGATTATATGTAAAATGAACAACTTACCTTTGTTTCGTCCCATTCTTGCAATCCATCATGTTGTAGGTGTTGAGGGCGTTTGAAGTCGCTTTTTATATTACTCCAAATATTAAATTGTCCAGCAATTTAAAAAAAAAATATAGCGCAAACGGAAGTCCGATCGATTTTTCATCAGCAGCTAGCAGCCCGAGGAAGTCCGCCTCCGACAGGCAGTACAAAAAAGCATTTTTGTCCTGCCCCCCTACCCCCAAAGGCGCCAAAGTCGCGCACACGGCCAGTGGCAGAACTGCAGTGCCGCTGAAAGTAAGTATTGTAACATCGCTGCTTCAAATAGTGGCTGCAGCCTCACGCACTCCATATACATGTGGTACACAGACTCTTCCAGCCCGCAAAAGTGGAAGGCGGCTGGCGAGTCTGTGAACCCGGAGAGAAACAGGTTGCAGGGAACAGCTCTGTGCAATACCCTCCACCCCAGGTCCCCAACGTAGAGGAGGAGAATCCCTGCGTAGAGGGCCCCCCTCGCGACCGGAAGGCAACACCAACCGCAACTTGGTTTCCGGACGGTGGACCAGGGTGAGGAAGTGCAGGGTGTGGAGGTGGAGCCCGTACAGGACACGCCTCCCTGCGTCTCAGAGGGAGATGAAGGGTGTCGAGGAAAGACAGCTCACGGGAAGTCTTACAGCAGCCTGGGTCCGATGACTACTTCCGGCTGAGCGGGGGTTTGCCCAACCACAAGTACTCCACACGTTTGAGCCCCCCCGACACCCTGTGGGGCGGGACAAGGACCTGCTGCACTCACTCCCGGGCCGACGCCCTCTGCGGGTGGAGGGGGGGCCCGGTCGACACTAACAGGGTTCCAGAATCTCAACAAGTCCCTGGTGAAACCAGGCATCCCCATCAGGACCGCACGGCTCACGCCCACCATCGGGATCCGCCTACCTTCTTGAAGGCAGAGGCTCCGTTGGAAAACGTGCGTCACCAGCACGTACCACCTGGCAGATGCCCTGAGTACAGGTAACTCTGCAAGGTCCTGAGGCGGAGATCCGCCAACTTGGTGCAAATGCACACCAGCGGCTGACCTCCCTTCTCGATCGGGAGACTCAGGACCGCTGCAGAGACCCAGTGTTTTCCGTTGCCCTGGAAGAAGTCCACCAACTGCTTCTGGATGATCCCAGCAAAGGTGGCTGATGGGACCAATGTGGTCAATCTGTACCAGAGCAAGGAGGCCACGGGTTGGTTAATGACCAACACCCTGCCCTGGTAGGAAAGCACTCAGTGCCCCAGCCGGGTGAAGACTTTCATCTCCAGCTCCTGCCAGTTCACCAGTCAGGTCTCCGCACCGGGACTCAGGTAGACTCCTAGGTAGAGGAGGTGCGTGGTACTCCACGTCAAATACCTCATCTCCTCCAGGAGGGAGTCCATCTGCCAGGGACCCAGAGTCCAGAACATTTCCCCCAGTTGATCCTGGCAGAGGAGGCGGCCGAGAAGACTCGTTGGCACTCACGCATCCTCTGCAGGTCGACGGGGTCGGTGACCATGAGGAGTACATCATTGGCATAGACCGAGAGGACCACCTCCATGTCGGCTCACGTAGAACCATGCCCGTCAACTTCCTCCGAAGCAGACTAAGGAATGGCTCCACGCAGATGGCGTACAGTTGGCCTGACATGGGGCAGCCCTGACGTACTCCTCTGTGGAAGGGAATGGGGGCCGTCAAGGATCCGTTGACTTTCACGAGGCACTCTGCGGTGGCATATAAAATCCGGATCCTGGACACAAATTACGGTCCGAACCCAAACGCCCGCAGAGTCCTCAACAGATACTCGTGATCCACCCTGTCGAAAGCTTTCTCCTGGTCGAGCTAGAGAAAGGCAGTGGGTACTCTGGTCTCCTGAGCCAGGAAGACCAGGTCCCGGACCAGATGGATATTGTCCTGGACGGACCGGCCCTGGACTGTGTAAGACTGATCAGGGTGGATCACTTGGGCCAGCACTGGGCCCAGACGGTTGGCCATTGCCTTGACAAAGACCGTGTAGTCGGTACAGAGGAGCGAGACTGGATGCCAGTTTTTTAGACGGCGGAGATCGCCCTTCTTGGGCAGAAGGACCATGACAGCCCTTCGCCAATACAGGGGCATCTCTCCGGTCGCCAAGCTCTCCCTCAGTACCATGGTGTAGTCCTCCCCAGGATCCCCCAGAAAGTGCGTAGGAACTCTGCTGTCAGCCCGTCCAGGCCAGGGGATTTGCCCCTTCGGATCTGATGGAGAGCCACGGTCAGTTCATCCAGTGTCAGGGGGGCATCCAGACGCTCGACACCCTCCGGGTCGACCATGGCTAGACCTTCCCACAGATCACTGCACTCGTTCCTGCCTGAACTATCTGGTGAGAACAAGGTACCATAAAAGGAACAAACCGCTGTGTTAATGTCCTCTATTTCAGTGACGGAGGAGTCATCAGCGAGCAGCTCCACTAACTGCTAATGGACTCCCCGCCACTTCTCCAGCGAGTAGAATAAAGGGTGAACCGCGGTCCAAATCGTGGAACAATTCGATCAGCGATCTCACGTACATGCCTCGAGATTGCTCTAACTGTAGCTCCTTCAGCGCGTCCTTCTTCTCCTGGTATTCCCACCAGAGGATCGTGTTCCCGACGGTCTGACTTAGATGCAAATCCAAATCGAGCCGCTCGCTCCCAATCTTGGAATCGCGTCTCTTGGTCGACCCTCTAGTGAACTCCTGACAGAAACTCCAGTCCCGCCTAGCCCATGTCCCACCATTGCCGCAGGGAGTGAAATCCTCCCCGCTTCCCCTTCCAGGTATTCCAGAACCTCTCAAACGAGTCCCGGAAGCAGCGATCCTCCAGCAGCCGGTTGTTAAAATACCAATACGCGGACCCTCCCCTCGTGCGCAGCGGGGTAACTCCGCCCACACCAGGTGGTGGTCCGCGCACGGCACCGGCAGCATGGAGGCCGCCGAGACACAGGAGACGTTCGCCCGAGAAATGTACAGGCGGTCGATGCGAGACTCACCCCCCTCTGACCTCCTGGAGAAGTCCCTAGAGTCAAGGTGGAGGTTCCTCCAGGTGTCTACCAAGTCAAAGGAGTCCACGAGCTCCTTCAACGTCTTCACCGACTCCTGGAGACTGGAAGGCTGGAGACCGGAAGGCTGGAGACTGCCACACGGTGGGCCTGAGGGCGTACACGTTGACAAAATGCAACGGCATGCCATCCAGGCACACGGCCAAGTGAAGCAAGCGGCCTGGCACCAGTTCCTGGACCTTTAGGATCTCAGGCCGGAAATTCGGGGTCAACAAAATGGCCACCCCTCTGGAAATGGAGCTGAGCTGGCTCATGAAGACCTCACCAGCCCACTCCAGGAGCCAGGTGGACTCACCTCCTGGGGTGGTGTGGGTTTCCCGCAGGAAGCTCACCGCATATTTCCCATCCCTCAGGGTTGAGAGATGGTTAAACCTGCGGAGAGGCCTCCTGCTGCCATTTATGTTGTAACTGGTGATGGTGATCGCCATGTCAGGTGTACACTAGATCCCCTCACCAGTCCCCCGGTCGCTGACAGCAGCACTGCTCCTCCCCCTACGGACCATAGGTGGATTGGCGGTGGGTCTTACCTTCCAGATCTTTGCTACAAGGGATGTTCTATTGCTTCCTTTATCCTCAGCAGGAACAACGCTGAATCTCGGCCTTGGCATCCCTTTGCAGGTTGTCCAAAAAGAACCTGAGCTGACGCTGGTCGTTCCCCTTCATCCCCTTCTACACCTTGCCCTCTCCCTGTTTTGAGGATGAGTTTCAGCGAGCTAGTGAGCCCTCTTTTTGTTTTTCGGAATAACCGTATACCATTGTATTATTATGCCTGTTGAAGCAGGCAACATGGCTGCTTAGCCAGTCCGACAGTACAAAACCCAAACGAGGTCTTGCTGACTGTTTTAAGACCCGGCTAATGAGCCAAAAAATGAAGGAAGACATAAAAGAACATTCCTCCTTTTGTCACAATGTATTTCTCCGCACTGTTGTGCCGCATATTTTTGCAATCAGTGAATAAACGTGCACCAACATGTCGATATTCGATGTAGCATTGAACCATACTTTCATAATACTTTGAGCTCCAATACCTATTCTGTGTTGTCATCGATCTGAATGGATGATACACCAGTGGCAAAGGAGATTAGGTAATTATTACAGGATACTTTTACTTGATTGCCATGTGACTAACATATGTCACCACCGTAGAGTAGCAACTTGAAGCTGAGCATGTAGAATGTGTATATTCGCTCAATAGCCCCTTACCCATGGGGTGCATCTAGTGTATATATTTAGTTGATACCAACAATTGAAGAATTGGTAACTTATGCAAATCTCCAATACGTGTAACTAGAGATGGTATCGGAACTTCTCACCTTAGAGTCCTTAGCATCAGTTCGTAATAACTGAATTCGACCGACCAAACTACTGGAGCAAGTTCAAGTGAGTTATTGTCATGTTCAGCAATGCTGAATACTGTTGTTTCATAATTGTGACTGAGGTAGCTTCAGCTGATAATAGCATAAGGTTGTTAACAATGGTCTACATGTCCTTTGAGAGGTCGCTACTTTGCATGATATCATTTCCTTGATTTGCTCAGCTTAAACACAGCTACTACATTGCCAATTACTCTTGATGAAATAAAAGTCAGTTTATAACAGGTTGTTATTAACTCCAATCTCTTGCCACCGGGCGGGGTCATAGGCTAATTAATAGTTAAAGGTAAATCCCATTGACCAATGAACAGTTTATCCCATTCCGCAATGTTTTACTGTTATTAGTACAGTTATATTGTCTTTGATAACCTCTGTAATGGGAATTGCATGGCATGGATCTTTGAGAATCTTCTGAATCTGTTGTTAGTCAGGAAAATAAGTTTTCATATTCGGAAAGTTCATATGCCCGACACTCTCCACTTTTCATAATAAGCATGCCGCTCCTGCCTTATTCCCCTCAACCAGATGTTTTTATCCTTTGTGTGTTGTATAACAATTGTTAATATTACAACTTGTGAACGGTGCACTTACCCATGTTTTGGAAGTGCTAGACCCACTTTGTTGAGTAGGGTTGGTAAGGTGCATGGAATTTCTGAGCTATCATGCTGCCCCCTATCTTTTCGCTGTCTGTGGAATATATTGGGCACAAATTGTTGAGGATGGGTTATCGCCCTCTCAATTCCCCTTTTTTTGGGACAACCCGTAATCTATTCTTTTACCTGCTGAGTTTGTGCAGAAACCCCCAATACTCTATTAGGCATATTGTGCACAGGCGGATCAATTCCTGACATAAACTGCATTCGAGCTTGAGACAGTATGTAGTATAAACTGATGAGATGTTATGCAGCACCCGTCATCTTACCCAATTGCAACCTACCCCCCAACCGGAGGTCGCTGAACTTATCGTGGACAGAAAGAATCACCTGTACCTCTACAGTC
>CM069153.1:7230611-7402014 GCA_035221665.1 Okamejei kenojei
CCTGGAAATAGTCTGCACAGTTACCCTGTAGTGTGGGCATTTAAAACTGATAAAGAGTGCTACTTCCATACCTCTGATGTTATGGGTGACATTAATATAATGTCGGAGATGGGTGGCTATACAGAGGCGAACAACAATGGGATATGCCAGGAATTCCAATTTGAGACCGGTTGTTCCAGGTCTATGGTGTTTCAGTAACCCATCAATAAAGAAGGTTACCTTAGTGGGGGTCGAGACCATCCTATCCAATTTCAGTTTGTGGAGGGTCTGGACCCGTTGAGCTGTAATAAGTGCCATCAGCATCACTGCCTTACAGGTGAGTTTAGCTAGTGGGAGTTCCAAAACTGGTGACCAGCTCCTGAGTAGGGCCAACATTACCCCTATATCCCAGGTCATTGTGTATCGTGGCCTTGGAGGGTTGGAATTGAAAATACCCCTCATAAGTTTCCACACCAGTGGATGGGATTCTACTCTGAGTCTGAGGTGGGATGATACTGCACTCTTGCACTATTGATGGCACTGTAGCTGAGGCCCTCATCGTAATGAAGGCCCGCGAGGAATTCCAGCACATCTGTGAAGTTGGCAGAGTCGTAGGTGATATCAGTCCTGGAACAGAAGACCTCCCATTTCCTTACATGGGTAAGGTATTGCTTCCTTGTGGACTCTCTGCACAATGCCGTGATGATGTCCATGGTCCTGTTAGACAGCCCAAATTCCAGTAACGGTCTCTTCAGAACCTGCAAGCCAACAGGTTCAGATGACCATGGCACGGATGACTCTCCCCTGATATGGGATGTGTCAGGAGGTTCGGGCATTTGGGAACCTGAACCCATGGTTCCTTCACCATATTGAGGACCACCGAGAACCATGGCTGAGTGGGCCAGTCGGGTATTATCAGTATCCCTGATGTGGAATCTAATTGGATTTTCCGCAATACCCGACTGATGAGGCAGAAAGGGGGAAATGCATAGAAGAACAAGTTCCCCCAATGTAGCGAGAAGGCGTCCATCGCTACTGCCCCAGGGTCTGGTTCCCAAGAGACATATGTTGGTATCTGATGGTTCAATCTGCACGCAAAGAGGTCGATATCTGTTGTTCCACACTGAGCTATAATGTTAGCAAATATTTGGGGGTTCAACATCCATTCGGTGTTGTCATTGAATTTTCGTGACCTGGTGTCCGCCACTGTATTAAGCTTACCCAGAAGGTAAGTAGCTGAAATCCAAATATCTCTTTCAATGCACCAGTGCCAAATTGTGTTTGCCAATTCATCACAAGATATTGACTTGATACCACCCATATGGTTTAAATATGCCACCACTGTGGTATTGTCTATTTGTAGACGGACATGCGTATGATGCACATTTGTACAGTAAGCCCGTAGTCCGTGAAATGCTCCCAGCATTTCCAAATAGTTGATACCTCGTGATTGGAGAAATGTAGATTCGTGCAAATCCCATCTGCCGCCACAACTAGACGTGGTGTCGGTAGCTCCCCAGCCTTGAGCATGGCGTTAGTTTGCAACATGACTGAAGGGTTCGTAACTACGATGGGATTAAAACAATCTCGGATGCTGCTAATCCACCATCATAGCTCATTTCTTGCTTTGGTTGGCAGCTGCATAGGTCTATCAAAATGCCCAGCATTCATTTTTAGAGTGCTGAGATTTTTGCTCTTTGTAAGTTTTGATAATGCAATGGTCCAAATCGCGCAGCTGGAAATGTAGCTACAAGTTTCCCAATTACCCTGGCAGCATGTCGAATAGTCGGTTTCCTGGCGCAAGCAAGGCTATTACACGCCTCTATAATCTCTGCCGCTTTGTTATTTGGGAAAGTGATAATCATATGATTTGTGTTAATCGTGAATCTCAGATAGTCCATAACAACAGAAGGCGTTAATTTGGATTTGTCTGGATGGATGACGAACCACAGCTTTTGGAATAGTGACTTGGTGGCTGTCACAGCTAATTTAGCTAATTCCAAAGTTTTCCCCACAATCAGTATGTCATCAAGAGCCATGACTATGTGGTTTTGCTTCCGTACAGATGTCAATACTGGTTTCAATATTTTGGTAAACAACCTGGGGGCTGTTGTAAGTCCATTAGGCAGTGCTCTTACTGCCACAGCTGGACAAATTTCAAATATCTGCGGCGATCTTTTACGTATAGGTACTGAATAGTATGCATCTTTTAGATCGATGCAGGCCATGAAGTACCTCTGGAAATCAGTTGCTTGGCAGTTTCAAATGTTTCCATCTTGAAATGGGTATATTGCACAAAGGTATTCAGTTTGAGTTAAGTCGACTATAATACGACTTCCACCATCTTTTACAGTTTTGGTAAAGACGTTAGATACAAACTCAAGAGGTTTCATGTACAGTTTTTTCTATTACCCCCTTGGTATGTAGTCTGAATAGTTCTGCATGTCCTTCCACTTTCTCTTTTTGACAAAGCACAAACTTCCGGCTAGGTACATGTTGAACTGGGGGAAGTTGTTTGTTTATAAATTCAATTTCATAACCTCGAATACTGTGCAATATAAAAGGGTCAGAAGTTATAGAACTCCATGCATTCCCAAACAGACACGACCTACCTCCCACTTGTGAGGTTAAACATGCAGAATTCCCAAGGGAACCAGACCCCCTTACCTCCATGGTTACCGGTGGGGCTTGGCCTTCCATCCTTGGTTCTTGGGAAGTTGTGGTGCCGTGGTGCGGCGTTGACACATTTTCCAAGCGGGTCGCTCTGGGCCTTGGCCTAACAAAGACCTCTGTGGATGAGGCGCGACCTTTGGGTTTGCACCCGTCACCCTATCAGGGTGAAACCGGGGCCTGTTGGGTGTTGCATATGGATGCTGTTGTCGATATGCTGGTGGCCTGCTAGAGGAAGGCGGTTTTATCATGCCGACCACTTTGGCTTCCTCATCTAGGTCTTTGACCTGTTTGGGCAGGTCATCCCCAAACAACAAGCTTGGTGATGGCGTAGCGTTCGTTTTACACAACCTCGCAAATTTGGGGTTGAAAGTGGGCCGGATATAACTTTTTCTGAAGCAATTGATCTCATATTGTGTATTACAAAGCAGGGCTAATGCATCCTGCTGCTCTTCCGTCATGTCCACACCATCGACTGATCTGGCAAACGCAGTAATACCTGAGGTCAGTAGTTTGAAGATTTTCTGAACTTTCAGTTCCTGTGCCCTTATCCCAGGGCTTATATTCCCCCATATGGGTGTACTGACAGTGGGTACATTCAACGACACACAATTTTCCGGGGCCAGGTACTTGCCTGTGGTCTCCGTAATTACCTGTTCCTGAAGCTAGTGTGTGATCAGGTAATTGATACGAGCCGCTAGCCGTGGTTGAAGAGGTTGCCCTTTTCTGGGATGGCTGTGCGAATTTTGACACCATCCCCAGAAGTTCCTCATCCTGCATCCCATCTTCAGTCAACCCCTCTTCAAAGTCAGGCAATCCCTGACTTCTGGCGCTCCCTTTAGAGGAGGGAGAGATGTTGGACAGCCCTGGAAAGGGGCCTGTCATGGACCTGAATGATCCACGGGACACATGCTCCTGCTGGAGTAGGTCCCTCTGGAGCAGCTGCTCCATCATCCACTCCATGCTGGCAATGCGATCGCCGTTGCTATCTGCAAATAGTAGGTCGTCTTCCCCGGATTCTGCTGAATCAATGGGGCCATTACCGCCAGTCCGTACCCCATCGGACTGATGTCTATGGGACTGATGCGGTAAGAAATTCGGTGCCAGCCGCTCCAGCGGGGCCTCACGACTCCTGCGCGGATCTGCCGCCTGTCCGTGGTCTTTTCCGAACTGAGGCGGTGGAGAGTCGGTGCCTGCCGCTGCTGCGAGGCTACACAACTTCATAGAAACATAGAAATTAGGTGCAGGAGTAGGCCATTCAGCCCTTCGAGCCTGCACCTCCATTCAATATGATCATGGCTGATCATCCAACTCAGTATCCCATACCTGCCTTTCTCTCATACCCTCTGATCCCCTTAGCCACAAGGGCCACATCCAACTCACTCTTAAATATAGCCAATGAACTGGCCTCACTACCTCTGTGGCAGAGAGTTCCAGAGACTCACCACTCTCTGTGTGAAAAAAGTCTTTCTCATCTCGGTCTTAAAGGATTTCCCCCTTATCCTTAAGCTGTGACCCCTTGTCCTGGACTTCCCCAACATCGGGAACAATCTTCCTGCATCTAGCCTGTCCAACCCCTTAAGAATTTTGTAAGTTTCTATAAGATCCCCTCTCAATCTCCTAAATTCCAGAGAGTATAAACCGAGTCTATCCAGTCTTTCTTCATAAGACAGTCCTGACATCCAGGAATCAGTCTGGTGAACCTTCTCTGCACTCCCTCTATGGCAATAATGTCCTTCCTCAGATTTGGAGACCAAAACTGTACGCAATACTCCAGGTGTGGTCTCACCAAGACCCTGTACAACTGAAGTAGAACCTCCCTGCTCCTGTACTCAAATCCTTTTGCTATGAAAGCTAACATACCATTCGCTTTTTTTCACTGCCTGCTGCACCTGCATGCCTACTTTCAATGACTGGTGTACCATGACACCCAGGTCTCGCTGCATCTCCCCTTTTCCTAATCGGCCACCATTTAAATAATAGTCTGCTTTCCTGTTTTTGCCACCAAAGTGGATAACCTCACATTTACTCCCACATTATACTGCATCTGCCAAACATTTGCCCCCACTCACCCAGCCTATCCAAGTCACCTTGCAGTCTCCTAGCATCCTCCTCACAGCGAACACTGCCCCCCCAGCTTAGTGTCATCCGCAACTTGGAGATATCGCCTTCAATTCCCTCATCCAGATCATTAATATATATTGTAAATAGCTGGGGTCCCAGCACTGAGCCCTGCGGTACCCCACTAGTTATTGCCTGCCATTGTGAAAAGGACCCGTTTACCCCCCCCTCCTACTCTTTGCTTCCTGTTTGCCAGCCAGTTCTCTATCCACATCAATACTGAACCCTAATACCGTATGCTTTAAGTTTGTATACTAATCTCTTATGTGGGACCTTGTCGAAAGCCCTTCTGGAAGTCCAGATATACCACATCCACTGGTTCTCCCTTATCCACGTTACTAGTTACATCCTCGAAAAATTCCACAAGATTCGTCAGACATGATTTACCTTTTCGTAAATCCATGCTGACTTTGTCCAATGATTTCACCACTTTCCAAATTCCTACAACTTCATTGTAGACCTACCACCAGTCCGCGGTCTTCCGGACTAATGCGGCGGAAAGTCGGTGCCAGCTGCTCCAGCGGGGCTACTCGACTTGTGTGCGGTATACTGCCTGTCCGCGGTCTTCCGGACTGAGGCGGTGAGTCGGGGCCTGCCGTTTGAACGGGGCTCCCTGATTTCTGCACTCATTTGCCGCTAGTCCGCGGTCGTGCGGACTGAAGCGGTAGGGAGTCGGGATCTTGGCTACCCTGCTCCCGCGTGGTCCTCCCGCCAGTTCGCAGTTTCCTGGACTGTAGCGGTGGAGAGTCGGGTCCTGCCGACTGAGCGGGGCTCCCCGACTTCCGCGCTGCCTTCCAAGCCCGAGGTTCGGATGCTGCTGAAAACTCAACGGTCAGCTTGGGATGTTGACCGCTGACTTCGCTCCGAAGCCCAGTGGTCTTCTATGGCATGCTTAAAAAAGCAGCCCTCTTTTTGCTCCGAGTTCTCTCCATGGAGTCTCTGTAAAGGATTTAAAAATACAAAGTACAAAGACCATCCAGCTCAAGGTTAGTAAAAAACTTACCTGGTGGTCCTTTTTAAGCCGCTTTAAGCTTGTCAACTGCAATGCGAGCGACAATAGTCGCGCATGCATGCTGGCGGGTCTTCACAAAGTCACTCACGTGACTCCGAAGTAAAACAGACATCTGCTTAGTGTTGTCTTAAATGCTGCACAAAACCATGTCACTTCGACTGGGCTTCAAGTCATTCCATTAAATGGAAGTGGAGCTTTGTTGAGTATATTTATTTAATATTGGTGAGATAAAGAAACCAGTGAAACAATTAGCCACTATGTTAACTTTATGAAAATTACTTTTTGCAGCCATTTATAGTTATACTGCAATGTTTAAGTGGTGTGCTATCCTTTGCTTGATGCAATCTTATCTGCCTATATTTGAACCAAATGCAAGTTACAACTATGTTACTATGCAAAAAATCTCATCAAATAGTAATGCAGACACGCCAGTTTTCTCAGAGATGCTGGAGATATTGCCATTTTAAACTAAAATCATTGTCTGGTAGATATTACATAACTTACCTTTGTATAATTAATGTGATCCCTTGCCTGTGTCGTTGCAGTACTTGATAATTACTGTGATCTATCAACATTATGTTTGACTAGCCACTATTATGGAATTGAAGATAACAAGTTAATAGTTAATAGTTCCATGGTGCATCCCAAATTTAACATTGAACTTTGTTTTCAATCGCTTGTAGCTTACCTTTTTTATGATGAAATTTTTGATACAAGTAAGTGCATCTTGAATATGCCAGTTGTGGCAATCAAAATTAACGTAGAAGCCCATTAAATGCCACTGTCGTATCTGCTTCCATCACCAACCATGCAGTGCATTCGAAACCCTCAAAAACCTCCGTGTAAAAACTTTCCTCGCACATCTCCATTAAGAAGCTTTTCCCTTCTAACTATAACTAACTATGCTTTCTCGTGTTGGGCCATTTCCACCCTGGGAAAAAGGTTCTGTGTGTCTATCATAATTTTACATATTTCTATCAAGTCTCCCCTCAACCTCTGACGTTCTAGAGTAAACTGTCCAAGTCTATCCGACCTCTACATGAGTGACGAGAACCTTATGCAATACTCCAAATGTGGCCTAACCAAGTCCTATAGCGCTGCACCATGACTTCCTGACTCTTATATTCAATGCCCCGAGCCACCATGTAAAGTAATGAAACAAACACTAATGATGGAGGGTTTACTTGTTTGGGACATTTCTTGTTGTGTATTTTTTGTTGTGTTAAAATTGTTTTTTCAGACTAATTTTCCATAGGGATCAGTTTTTTTTTTAATTATTAAAAAAACATATATATATATTTATTTTATTAGAAGCAATTGTACAAGGAGAAAGTAATCTACATAACAAGTATACAATTGTACAGCGTCAGTTTTAACATTTTATAAACTAATAAGTAAATCGGAAAAAATAAAAAAAGGAAAAGGGAAAGGAAGAAGAAAGGAAAAAGAAAAGAAATAATTTCAAAAAAGATACGAAAAAGAAAAAAGAAAAACCCCTGAACTAACGAGGAAGTGAAAAAAAAGCGGAGATATATCCCACTACCCTTCCCTACGCCCGCTCACCTGACCCTAGCATCTGTTTTGTCAGACAAAACAAGTCTTATTTTTTCTAAATGTAATGTCTCGGTCATTTCCGTGATCCACATCTTCACTATGGGTACTATTTTTTCCAAAATTTAAGTATAAGTTTTTTCACAGTTATTAAACCATAGTCAAGGAAGCGTCTTTGGAATATCGTTAACTTAGGGCAGCCCTCTGACATTCCTAATATTATTAATTTTGAATCTGACTCCAATTGAATTTTTGATTGTTTTAGAAATGGTATTGAGACTTCCGGTGGCGCCATGTTCCAATAACAGACGCTGCACATAGCTCCGTTCCCTAAAATTTGCGACTTTTCATGTTACAATCGGGTCTACTGGTCGGGACAGAATAAAAAAACTTACCGGAGCCTCCGGACGTCGCGCTGATGACGTCATCAGTAAGCGCTGTGAATTTAACGGAGGCTTAAAGCACTTTAAATGAAAAATTCTTCTGGTAAGAGCACTCAGAGAATGGTTACAAAACACTCCTGGGGAAGCCAGACGAAGCCTGAAGAACTTATTTTTGAAGTGGCTTCTGAAAAAAAGGTGCTCTCCGACATGGCTACAAGATCTAAGACAGATCTGGCTAAGGACAAAGAATTTGAGGAATTAAAGCTTTCGGTAAGTGAACTGAAAGATGTAAAGGTGATGGAAAAAAGATGGAACAGATGATGGGAGTGATGATGGAAAAGATAGAAAAGCTGACACTGAATATGACAGCTGGTAATCAGAAAGTTATTGAGTCTGTAAAGGATTCGATTGGTACTATGAATAAACAAATTGACGATATGAGAGATGAACTATTGGAGAGAATTGAAAAGGGTGAAGAAGACACGACAAAGAGTTTTGGCGCTGTGCCGAACACTGTCTCAACTTGTATGTCATCAATGCACGAGATGGAGGAAGAGATGGCAAGAATGGTGGAGGAGATGAAGAATGTGAGGACAGAACAAGACCTTCCTACACGACGGATGGCAACTCAGCTGGCTAAAGTTTCAGACAAATGCCTTGACCTGGAAGCTCGTTCGAGACGCCAAAACCGAAGATTAGTTGGTGTACCAGAGGGAGCCGAGAGAGATAACATTCGGGAGTTCGCTGCAGGCTTAATTAAAGAAGCTCTTAAGCTCCCTAACCTACCAAAAATTGAAGTGGCACACCGAGTTCCTAGATTTAAACACAAATCTCATACTGGTTCAGAACATACATGACAGATTATTGTGAAATTCTGGAACATTTCTGATGTGGAAGAGGTTATGAGTAATATCAAATATGGAGTGCCACTGAAGTATGGTGCAACAATTTTCAGGGATTATCCCTATGAAATTGTGCAAAAGCAAAATCAGTTCTCAAAGGCAAAGCAGGCTCTCCAAGGAAATAAGGAGGTTAGATATGGTGTTTACTACCCAGCTAAAATGCGGATCTCCTACAAGGAACAGCAAAAATTGTTCACAGATCCCGAGGAGGCATACAAATATGCTCTAACCATCGTGGAACAGAAGGAATAGCTGGAAGGGTCGGACAATATGGATACTCTCTCTTTTTGCTATTTCACCCTGAATGGTAGCGTGCTGCCAGAAGAAGGAACTTTGTCTAGTCGTCTTATCGGTGGAATGCTAACTCAAGGACATACTCTCTGTTCCAAGGGAAGGGGGAAAAAAGATAACCACCGAAATGAAATGCTCAACAACAGACTGTGGGCATAGCAATTACTGTTGTATATGAGATTTAATGAATAACCTAAATGGTATAGAATTAACATATATAATTAATATTAACATAGAATATTAACATAGAAATAGTAATGAATGTTAATCAGAAATGTAGAAAGGGTGATTTACAAATTAACATCTATAACTTAACTTAATAAATCTCAAGTAGATTTATAACTGGGGCATGAGGGGCAGATGCGATCTCCTGGCTCAGTTTGAGGAGCCAGTAACAGGTTAACCCGTTCAACCAACATTTGATGGTTTCCGAGGTTAAAGTATACGCTTAACATTTAGTAGATAAAAATGTTAGTTATATCCGGGAATATTGATGTAATAGATATATATACTGTAAATGGTCACTATATTAATTTGATTTTGAAACCAGTACCGCCCCAGTATATTATGAGTAATTGAGGGAGTGGAGCTATTTGTTTGTTTTATATCGACAAAGGAAGTCGATAAAATGTTTTCTCCCACCAACAGGTGGGTTACTTGTTACAGTGCCGACAAGTTCGGACACTGTATTTTCACTTTTATTCGTTTTTTTTAATTATTACCACATTTAGTCACATGTGCGTTTTTTTCTATTTAAGGACAATCGCATAGGGAATCTACTAATTGAACTTTGTAGGGTAAATGATCCCCCAATATCTAAAGACCTGAGGTATGGATGCACCGCAAGATACACAGGTATTAAATCTATTCAAAATGCAAGACGATAACCAAAATAAACTGGGAGGAATCTTATTCTGTAGTTGGAACGTTAGGGGTGTTAACGAACGCATTAAAACGGGTAAGATTCTAGCTCAGCTGAAAGCAGACAACACAGATATATCTTTCTTACAAGAAACGCATCTTAAACTTCAAGATCAAGCTAGATTGAGGGCGAACTGGATAGGGCAAACTTTTCACTCGTCATATACGTTGAAATCTAGAGGAACGTCTATTATTATTCGCAAAGGCATTCCATTTAAACCAAAAACTACCTTAACAGATAAGGACAGGAGATATTTGATAGTTACCGGGGAGATCCATGCTATTCCAATTACCTTGGTAAATATATATGCGCTCAACTTTGACAATCCGCATTTTTTCAATAAAATCTTGAATATAATTGCAGAATATAATTACCAGAATGTCATAATTGGCGGAGACATTAATTGTGTTTTAGACCCTTACTTAGATAAATCTAATCAAAAACAGAGAGGTATTACGAAATCTAAAACTAGCGAACTTCTAAACACATATGTAAAAAACACAAATATATTACAGATATCTAAAGGATTGCAAATCCGACCGGCAGGGATTACTCATTCTATTCAATGGTACACAAGACATATTCACATATAGATTATATTCTTGGTGGATACAAAATTAATACCACACAAATACGATTTCAGATCACTTCCCCACTAACTTTTTTTTTCTAAACAGCCAAACACAGAAAAATCAATATCATATATTTATAACATTTTATTGGGAAAACGATGTCCCAATGGCAGAAATATATAGGCAATCAGGGGTGGAAAACGAATTAGGTCAAATCATTAGACCAGAAGTATGGGATGAAAGTTTACAACAATATACACCACTACTCGTTAAATGCTAGACACTCTCTTATACAATTTAAAATATTACATAGACTACATTATTCAAAATCCAAACTGCATAGTATTTTTTCAAATGTATCTGCCATATGTGATAAATGTCAGCACTTAGAAGCTAACTTAATGCATTCATTTACAAATGTGTAAAAATCACTAAATTTTGGACAGAAATATTTAATATATTTTTCGAATGTTGTTAATATGAATCTGATCCCTGACTCAAAGTTCATAATATTGGGAATATTAGAAACAGATCAATTGATAACAACGAATCAAATAATTTTTATTGATTACAGTTTAATAATTGGGAAAAAATTAATATTGAAATTCTGGAAAGGTCCTACATCCCCCACAATCAAAATGTGGATTACAGGAATGTCGGAGACACTTCATCTGGAAAGATTAAGGCTTGTCCTACTGGACAAGTTGGATATTTTCAGAGGGATATGGTCTCCATTTATTGAATATCTAAAGGGTCAAAATGGCTCAGTACGAGAGCCTGACTGAAGCCTGAATAATGGGAATGGATGAAGAATCATGTATAACAAATCATGGATATATCTCCAATGATGGATTAACTTTTTTAATACTCCACTCATTTCTTTATTTTTGATTTCCTACTTTTACTTATTTTTTCTCTATCTTTTCTTACCCTGCAAAAAAAAAAAAAATGTAATAGAAATACAAATAAGACATAATTGTTAATATTAATAATATTACGAATGTATGTGAGTAGTAATATTCTATTAATATGTACTTACGTCTAATAAAAATATTTAACTACAAAAACTTTTTTTTTCTAAAAATGGAAGGAATGACTAAGAACAAACCGTTTTGGAGGTACAACCCTCAAATTTCAAAAGACCCGCAATGGAGTATATATTTT
This sequence comes from Okamejei kenojei, assembly GCA_035221665.1. NCBI lineage: Eukaryota > Metazoa > Chordata > Chondrichthyes > Rajiformes > Rajidae > Okamejei > Okamejei kenojei. The sequence goes on from CM069153.1 coordinate 7,242,179, forward strand.
TAAACAGCAAATGGATCTTTTTTTCAAAATAAAACGATACGCCAGACATATCACCTACACTATTAATGGAATCTTTTAAAGCATTTTATTCGCGGCGTTATAATTTCATACCAAGCTTTTCAAAATAAGAAAATAAGAACAAACAAAGACAGTTAGAAGAACAAATTAGACAACTGGACATAGAAAACGCTAAGACCCCCACTACGGATAAAGATAATAGAAATAATAATACTGAAATTTAAGTTAAATAATTTATTATCAGAGAAAGTCATAAGATTATTACTAATTACAAGACAGGAACATTTTTGAATTTGGGGATAAGCCCCATAAACTTCTGGCACGTCAGTTAAAAAAACGAGAAAAGGATCACACAATTTCAAAGATCAAATCAGACAGAGGGGCAGTATTGACCTTGCTGAGTGATTATTAATAAAAGATTTGCACAATTTTATGAAGAATTTGTACACATCTAAAACGACAGAGTTACAGAGTTCTTGGATAATAGGTAACCTTCCTAAACTAGAGTTGCAGAAATAATAGGAATTGGGAGCACAAATCTCAAATAAGGAAATAGAAGACACAATAATCTCATTAAAAATGGAAAAAACACCAGGTCCCGATGGATTTAATAATGAATTCTATAAAGGTTTTTATGACATATTTGCACCTCGCCTACAGAAAATGTATACTTATGCCTTCAAAGAACAAATAATGACCTGAAACACTAGCAGAATCCACGATCACATTAATACTTAAGAAAGATAAAGATGTGGAAGAACCCGGATCATATAGAGCTATTGCGTTGTTAAACACAGATCAAAAAATATTAGCGAAAATAATAGCTAGAAGACTAAGCAAATATGCTAGTAAATTAATACATCCGGATCAAACCAGGGTTTATCCCTAAGAGACAATCATTTAATAATTTGAGACGCCTGCTCAACATAATGCATTCACACCAAACTGAAGATCAAAAACTATCAATTATATCGTTGGACTCAGAGAAAGCATTCGATCAGGGTGAATGGATTATATGGTCAGGGTATTGCAAAAATTTCAATGGAGAGAATTAAATTCTATAGAATAAATTGTTATATAATAAGCCAACGGCCAGAATATTAACTAATAATAATTTAATCTACAAAATTTCAATTGTCAAGGGGTAATATACAAGGATGTTCACTATCACCGCTGTTATTTGCCCTTATAATTGAACCCCTAGCGGAAATATTTAGAACTCAAGCCGAATATCCATGACTATAATTACAAAATATTCCAACAATAAAATATCATTATACGCTGATGATGAACATTGTACATCAGAAAAACCTCATATTACTATACCAAATATTTTAAACTTAATAGAGGACTTCGATAATTTTTTCAGGATATAGAATAAAATTGGAATAAAAGTGAAATCATGTCAATAAAAAACCGAAAGATTCTACACATCTTTTAGTTTCCTTTTAAAATAGCTATGGAAAAATTTTAAATACTTGGGTATCGAAATCACTAGAAGATATCAAGACATGTTTGGATGCAAATTATAACCCTCTACTTAAGAAACTATATAACTTGATTAAATTTTGGAAAATGCTTCCGATGTCCTTAATAGGCCGAATAAACGGCATAAAAATGATTTTTCTACCACAAATTTTATACCTGTTCCAATGAATTCCAATACACCTACCCAAAAAGTTTTTTAAAAAACTGGACATAGATATCACTAATTTTATTTGGGATTATAAGTCCCATAGAATATAAAGTTCACACCTGAATAAACCCAAAGCAGTAGGTGGATTAGCACTCCCCAATTTCATGTATTACTACTGGTCTGTAAATATTAGAAATATGATTCAATTGCTGGATAATTCTCCCCAGCTACCGGATTGGATTATTATGGAGAAAGAGGACTGCTCCCCTTGCAATATTGGAGTGATCCTTCTTTCACCAATGACGATGAATAATACAAATTACAAGCAAAATCCAATTATACATAGTACTATTAGAATTTGGGGAAACAAAATAAAACACAAAATTAAGAAATTTATCTCTCTTATCTCCTATCGGTAAAAACCCTTTGTTTAAACCTTCAATTATAGATAAAGCATTTATACAATGGGAAAGTGCAGGAAATCAAAACCTTTGGAGATTTGTATGGAACGTGAAAACTATTAAAACAATGACAACTGAAATACAATTTGGGAAACAATCAGTAATTTTAAATATTTCCAAATTTTGTGACTATCTGAAAAAATACGCACAAGATTATCAGACTTACTGGAAGAAGTAATGAATACAAAGGCTGAATCAGCAAACCTAATATCATATATATATATATATATATATATATATAAAATATTATTCTAAATGCAGAAATACCAACAACAGAAAGTATCAGAAGAGACTGGGAAAAATAATTAAGTATAAAAATTTCCAAAGAAAGAAGGGAAGAATATTTATTAAATGTGCATAAATATTCAATTAATGTAAGACACACTTTAATACAATTTAAAATCTTACACAGATTATACTATTCAAAAATTAAATAAGTAAACTTTTTCCCAATGTCTCACCTATTTGTGATAAATGTCAATGTCAAGAAGCTACTATAGCGCACTCATTTGTCTTTTGTACAAAAAGTACAAAAGTATTTAAAATAAAACTGACTCCAAAAGCAGACTGGATTATCTTTGGAACAACGGAAGGTAGACTTGAATTAAATGTGTTTCAAAATAATCTATTTGAATACGGCTTTATAACAGGAAAAATACTAATCTTAAAATTCTGGAAAAATACTCCTATACCAACAGTTAATATGTGGATTTCAACTATGTTTGAAACACTACATTTGGAAGATATGAGACTCCGACTGGCAGGAAAATCAGACTGTTTCTCTAAGACGTGGTCTGCGTTTATAAATCTACTGCAAGGATAAGGTGCAAGAATACCTCAAAAAAGTACCGGTGTTGGGTCTTGGTAAAGGGGGACGAAAAACTGTCAAGTTGATAGATTCCTTTTGCATGATGTTTATAATAAAGTAACTGGCTTTTCTTTTTTTTTTCCCTTTTTTTTCCCCCTCTCCAGGGTCTATCTCTTAATCTCCTTTCTCTAATGCCCCTGTCTCACTGTGCGAGTTGACCCACGAGGTACCCCGAGTGATAGACTCGTGGCTGCGCACGAGACTGCAAGTGTATGATCAAGTGTGGCCGAGTTCCCACGGGTATGTAATTGCTGCGATGTTGCAAGTTCCTCTCCCGAGTTAGCAAGTTCCTCTCCCGAGTTAGCAAGTTCCTCTCCCGTTACTCTTGAGCCAACCGTGAATGAAGGTATGGTTTAATAAAGCAACAATGTTAAAATACATCTCCATCCTGTGGTTTTGAGTTATTTCAGCGCGGCCGCATCTATTGATATGACCTACAATGGGAAAATGCGCATTCTACCAAGCATTTCTTGTTTTTTTTATGTTTTTAAATACTTTTTTGCAATGGATCTCTATTTTAAATAATTTTAAAAAAGGAAGCAGCCCGGGTGACTGACATTGAGCGGCCGTTGGGACCCGACAGCAGACGCAGACACACACACACACACACACACACACACACACACACACACACACACACACACACACACACACACACACACACACACACACACACACACACACACACAGAGAGATACACACAGACAGCAGCTGGCCAACACTTCAGAGGAAATTAAGCAGCTCGGGTGACTGAGCGGCCGCAGGGACCCGACAGTACACACACACACACACACACACACACACACACAGATAGACAGAGAGGGAGAGAGAGAGAGACACACACACACACACACACACACACACACACACACACACACACACACACACACACACACACACACACACACAGAGAGAGATACACACAGACAGCAGCTGGTCACCACTTCAGAGGAATGAGGCAGCTCGGATGACTTTGAGCGGCCACCGGGACCCGACATCAGACACACACACAGATACACACAGATAGACAGAGAGGGAGAGAGAGACACACACACACACACACACACACACACACACACACACACACACAGAGATACACACAGACAGCAGCTGGCCACCACTTCAGAGAATTAAGCAGCTCGGGTGACTGAGCGGCCACCGGGACCCGACAGTATACACACACACACACACACACACACACACACACACACACACACACACACACACAGAGAGAGAGAGAGATACACACAGACAGCAGCTGGCCACCACTTCAGAGGAATTAAGCAGCTCGGGTGACTGAGCGGCCGCAGGGACCCGACAGTACACACACACACACACACACACACACACACACACACACACACACACACACACACAGATAGACAGAGAGGGAGAGAGAGAGACACACACACACACACACACACACACACACACACACACACACACACACACACACACACACAGATACACACAGACAGCAGCTGGTCACCACTTCAGAGGAATGAGGCAGCTCGGATGACTTTGAGCGGCCACCGGGACCCGACATCAGACACACACACAGATACACACAGATAGACAGAGAGGGAGAGAGAGAGAGAGACACACACACACACACACACACACACACACACAGAGATACACACAGACAGCAGCTGGCCACCACTTCAGAGGAATTAAGCAGCTCGGGTGACTGAGCGGCCACCGGGACCCGACAGTACACACACACACACACACACAGATAGACAGAGAGGAGAGAGACACACACACACACACACACACACACACACACACACACACACACACACACACACACACACACACACACACACACAGAGAGATACACACAGACAGCAGCTGGTCACCACTTCAGAGGAAGAGGGCAGCTCGGATGACTTTGAGCGGCCACCGGGGACCCGACATCAGGCACACACACAGATACACACAGATAGACAGAGAGGGAGAGAGAGAGAGACACACACACACACACACACACACACACACAACACACACACACACACACAGATACACACAGACGCAGCTGGCCACCACTTCAGAGGAATTAAGCAGCTCGGGTGACTTTGAGCGGCCACCGGGACCCGACAATATACACACACACACACACACACACACACACACAGATAGACAGAGAGGGAGAGAGACACACACACACACACACACACACACACACACAGACAGCAGCTGGCCACCACTTCAGAGGAATCAAGCAGCTCGGGTGACTTTGAGCGGCCACCGGGACCCGACAGCAGACACACACACAGATACACACAGATAGACAGAGAGGGAGAGAGAGACACACACACAACTCAGCGGACCAGGCAGCATCTCTGGAGAGAAGGAATAGAGTCGAGACCCTTCTTCAGACTTACCCGAAATGCCACCCATTCCTTCGCTCCAGAGATGCTGCCTGTCCCGCCGAGTTTACTCCAGCATTGTGTGTGTCTATCTCCGGTGTGAACCAGCATCTGCAGTTCCTTCCCAATCCCACACTCTCGGCCCCGGGGGGGTGGATGGAGCATCACACGTGGACACATCCCACCCACCACCCCAGACTTGCCCCTACGGCAGGTCTTTAAGCCGTTCATTGAGACAGAGTGAAGCCACGGGGACAAGTGGCAGAAAGGCCGAAGATAGACACGAAATGCTGGAGTAACTCTGCGGGACAGGCTGCATCTCTGGAGCAAAGGAAAGTCTGAAGAAGGGTCTCGACTCTATTCCTTCTCTCCAGAGATGCTGCCTGGTCCGCTGAGTTATAAACTCCAGCATTTTGTGTCTATCTTTGGTTCAGTCTTACGAGCAAAAGAACAGATTATTAAAGTTCCCACGGTACACTCACGAGACACTAAGATAAACGCACGGGGCCACTACGTTATTACAACGAGTTAAAATGTTTCCATTTTACACTTGAACAGTTAATTTGACTCGTGGAAAAAATCAAACATGTTTGATTTTTTTCACGAGTTAACAAGTTTCCCGAGTACCTGCCGTTAGCGCCACGAGTCGATAAGTTGCTCGTGCGAGTTCCGACGTTCCCGCTACGTGATCACCACGAGTGAAAACTCGGGGTCACTCGTGGGCCAACTCGCACAGTGAGACAGGGGTTTAACTCTTTGACCAAGGGTTTCCCTTTCCCTTTGGCACGCTTTTTCACTTTCACAACCCTTTATCACTTTCTCTACTTTCTTTTTTCTTTTTTCTTTTTGCTAAAGCCTTAAAAAATTAAGGGGTACAATGATTGTAATAATATATATGGGATGTACACTGATGTAACTTATGGTACCTCTAATAAATAAAGATTTTTTTTTAAATGGTATTGAATATTCCCATCCAGAAGTTTTGTATTTTTATACAGGGTACAAAAGAATGGGTTAGGGTAGCTTCTTGGACGTGACATTTATCACAGAGAGGGGAGACAGTTGGGATGATCTTGTTCAATTTTGTCTTTGAGTAGTATAACCTATGCAATGCTTTAAATTGTATCCGGCAATGCCTGGCATTTAAAGAACAGTAATGTATGTATAGTAGGCTTTCCTCCCATATATCTTTTGAAATGGGTAAACCCAGCTCGTCGACCCATGCTCGCCTATAAATCTCAGAAGGGGGGGTTTCAATATTTAGAAGAGTGTCATAAATGTAAGATATCAACTTACTTGTATCGGCAGGTCTATTCAAACAATCGCCTAATATATCTGGACCCATAAGAGGACAGTCTTGTGTATATGTTTTCACATAATCTTGGATTTGAAGGTATCTAAAAAAATATTGCCATTCAAGTGGTATTTCTCCTGTAGTTCATGAAAATAAGAGGGTCCCTTTCTTAAAGAGGTCTCCCACAGTATTGGGGTTTAAACGAGGGATTGTTTGCAATAGGAAGAAGGAGAGACATATTTCTCAATTTAAGACTCAATTTCAGCTGTTTCCAGATACAGATAGTACTATGTATTATCAGATTTTGCTCATATGTTGACATATTCAAATGTATTGGAGATAGGAGGATCGAGCCTATACTAAAAGGCAAGCAATCTTCCCTCTCCATTTTTAATCAATTTCCATGTTGACATGCATCGTCCAACCAGAAAGTTATATTTTTAATATTAGATGCCCAATAGTAAAAAAGAAAATTAGGTGGAGCTAATCCTCCATTTTCTTTGGATTTGCACAAATGTATTTTGTGTATTCTATGGGTTTTGTAGTCCCAAATAAAGTTAGTGACAATAGAATCAATTTTTGTTTTAAAGCTTTTAGGGCAATTTATAGGTATTGATTGAAATAAATATAAAAGTTGCGTAAGGAAGATCATCTTTATGGCATTTAATCTACCAATAAGGGAGATAGGACTTGTTTTCCAAAATTGAATGGAGGCATATAGTTTAGTGATTAATAGTGGGAAGTTTATTTTTAATTCCAATTTATTCTGTATCCAGAGAAAGAACCAAATTGTTCTATAATGTTTAGAACATTTGGAATACTAACTTGGGGATTAGTATTGTATAAAAGTACACCATCTGCATATAACGAGATTTTATTGGTGGTATATTTGGTATTGTATCCATAAATGCCTGAATGATACTCTCGGCAAGAGGTTCTTTGGCTAAAGCAAATAACATTGGAGAAAGGCCACATCCTTTTCTGTTACCCCTAGATAAATAAAATTTAGGTGAAAGCATTTGATTTGTCAGTATAGGGATCAGTTAACAGCAATTTTTTTAAATCCATGGACTGTAATACGTAAAAATGTAACTTTAGTAAAGAAACTTAACTTAGATTAAACTTTTGTTGTTCTAGGTGATCATTGATATGCATTGGGGGGGAATTCAGGAGATGAATTTCAGGGTTACTTGTCTGACCAGGTCAAAACTAAAGTAACTGGCAAGGGAGAAAATGAACAGGAGGCTTTCTGGGGAACATTTTGGGGCCTATAAACCACTCCCATCTGGTATTCTTTACCCTATTACAGATGATGTCACAGTTATGGAAGAGTTGAAGGCCATGTGAGGTGTCACAAATGTAAGTTGGAAGAGATATGGGGGAATAGGATGAAATCAAGATATTCTCTGGATACTTTCAAGAGAGAGCTAGATGGGGCTGTGAAAGATAGCGGAGTCAGGGGATATGGGAAGGCAGGAACAGGGTAATGATTGGGGATGATCAACCATGATCACATGGCTCCAAGGGCCGAATGGCCTACTCCTGCACCTATTGTCTATTGTCTAATGTCTATTTGAAGATTATTTGTGCCCCCCCTTCTCCCTTCTACTCCCCTTCCTCCCCGCAGCCCAAGCCACACCTGAACGCACCTAATTCTCCACTCCCTCTCCCCTTCCACCTACGTTCCTCCATCTAGTTCCACAGCTTACAATCTTTTGGCTCACACCTTCTGTCTTTTCATCTCTGGTCTTTGTTGAACCATCTGCCTGCAAGAACATCCTTCACCTGCATCAACTTATTAGCTAGGATCTGTTCTGCCCCTCCATCTTCCTGCTTTCTTCTCCACCCTCTACAATTAGTCTGAAGAAAGGTCACATCCAGAAAAGACACCTATCGTTATTCTCCAGAGATTCTGCCTGACACACTGTTCCTCTAGTGACAATGATGTGGCAGAGTAGAAGTGAGATTGATCGACTTACCAAATAGTGCCCGCACAGCAACCTGGCTCTCAATATCAGTAGGACCAATGAACTGATTGGGGACTTTGGAAGGTGAAGGGTGAGGATCCACTAACCTGTCCAGATCAATGGGATGATGTGATGGAGCAGAGAGTCAAAAGCTTAAAATTCCTGGTTGTGCACAGCTCTGAAGACCTTTCCTGGACCCAGCACACTGATTCAAATATGAAGAAAGCTCATCAATGCCTCTACTTCCTGCGAAGATTAATGAGATGTGTTATGTCAGAGAGGATTCTCTTGAACTTCTACTGGTGTCCAGTCGAGAGCATATTGACTGGTTGCATCACGGCCTGGTTTGGCAACTTGAATGCCCAGGAGCGAAGAAGACTGCAAAAAGTTGTGAACACTGCCCAGTCCATCATGGGTACTGACCTCCCCACCATCAAAGCGATTCATAGGAACATAGAAAACATAGAAACATAGAAAAACAGGTGCAGGAGTAGGCCATTCGGCCCTTCGAGCCAGCACCGCCATTCAATATGATCATGGCTGATCATCTAAAATCTGTACCCCGTTCCTGCTTTTTCTTCATATCCCTTAATTCCTTTAGCTCAATGAGCTACATCTTACTTTCTCTCATAAAGGCAGCCAGCATCATCAGAGACCCACATCAGCCTGGCCACATGCTCATTTGACTCCTGCCATTGGGAAGAAGGTACTGGAGCCTGAAACAGTTTCTTCCCTACAGGCATCAGGCTATTTAACATGACAACCTCAAAATAAGCTCTGAACTACATGCAGGTGTTGGTTTGTCTTTTTGCACTATTATTGTTTGTTTATGTGTATGTATATGTGTGTGTAAGTATATGTATGCATACATAAACATACATATATACAAGTTTTTTTTAAATTTACTACATTGTTTACAGAATACTATCTTTACTGGAATGGAAGATATGCAATAATTTCTCCTAATTTCCCCTTCGGATGATCATGGCCCAGTCCATCACGGATACTGACCTCCCCACTATCAAAGGGGTTTACCTGCGTCGCTGCCTCAAAAAGGCAGCCAGCATAATCATAAATCATCTACACCCAGGCCACACACTCATTTCACCCCTGCATCAGGAACAGCTTCCATGCAGCCATCAGGCTATTTAACAATAGACAATAGGTACAGGAGTAGGCCATTCGCCCCTTCGAGCCTGCACCGCCATTCACTGTGATCACGCCTGATCATCCACATTCAGTACCCCTTTCCTGCCCTCTCATCATATCCCCTGACTCCGCTATCTTTAAGAGCTCTAGCTAACCTTCTCTTGAAAGTATCCAGAGAATTGGCCTCCTGGGGCAGAGAATTCAATAGATTCATAACTCTCTGGGTAAAAATGTTTTTCCTCATCTCCATTCTAAATGGCCTACCCCTTTTTCTTAATCTGTTGCCCCTGGTTCTGAACTCCCCCAACTTGGGGAACATGTTTCCTGCCTCTAGCGTATCCAATCCAATCCAATTATATGTTTCAATAAGATCTCCTCTCATCCTTCTAAATTCCAAGCATACAAGCCCAGCCGCTCCATCCTATCAACATATGACAGTCCCGCCATCCAGGGAATAAAACAATACAACCCCCAAATAAGCTCTGAACTACAGACACATGGTGGCATTGGTTTTGTTTAGAAATATCTCCATTCATTCACGAATGAATGGAGATATTGGCAATTGCAATATTGTTGGCAATTGCAATATTAATTGAGAAGGCAGTAGTAGTAAGTGGTCTCCCTGAATCACCTGTCCTTATATTGAATGTACCCCCATTGTGGTTTCAGGAAAAGTGTTCCAAGATTTGATGAGAATATGGGTTTCCATTTCGTAAAAATTTCATAAGCACATTGTTTAGGACCAGGTGTAGGCCACTTATTCGGTCGCAGTTCCTGCTACACAATGTAATACTCTTCCAAAATTAATTCCATTGATTTCATTTCTAAACATTCTGTTTTATAGCCATGATCTTTCCAATTTTCTAGATTCATATAACTTAAGAAATAGGAATAGGGTATTTCCCCCTTGTGCTTAGTCTGTCACTTAACACCCTTACTGTTAAATTTATTGTTACCTAACTCCATATTTCCAACTACCATGCAAACCTTTCACTTTCAATAACACTTTGATTAAGAAATGTTGCTTAAATTATAACATATTTTCAATGTATTTGCTAATCTTCCTGTGTCAGTGCTAGATAGAAGGGATTCTGAGTCGGACAGGTGGCCAAAAAACTAAACAAATACTTAGCATTTGTGTTCACCAAGGAGATGGATATAGACTAATATGCAAGGACAGTAACGAGTAACGAGTGACGAGTGTCCATTATTTAAATGTAGAGGGAATCCAGGGTAAGCCAGTGAGCCTCATGTCAGGGATAGCGAAAATCTCAGAGAGGATTCTTCAGGATAGGATTTACTCCAATTTGGAAGAGAAAGGTTTAATTAGGGTCAGTCAGCATGGCTTGGTACACTGCCGTTACTGTCTTGCTAATGTAATTAAGTTTTCTGAGGAGGCGGCGAAGGTGTTCCATGAGTGTAGGACAGTGGCTGTTATCTTCATGGATTTTAGTAAGGCATTTGATAAAGTCCCCCATGATAGGCTGACCCAGAAGATGCATGGGTTTAATAGTAACTTGGTTGTAATGTATCAGAAATGGTTTACTGGTAGAAGACAGAGGGTTGTGGTGGAAGGACAATATTTGGGTTGGAGGTCAGTGGCCAGTGGAGTTCCGTAGGGATATGTGCTGGGACCATGCTGAGTGTAATATATTTATATATATATATATGGTCAAGATAGACTGGTAATTGATTATTAAAGGGTTGACGGTGGATGTGCAATGGAAGGCATATAAAGACTGCATGGATGAACTACAACAATTGTTCATCCCAGTTTGCCAAAATAATAAATCAGGGAAGGTAGTGCATCCGTGGATAACAAGGGAAATCAGGGATAGTATCAAAACAAAAGATGAAGCATACAAATTAGCCAGAAAAAGCAGCCTACCAGAGGACTGGGAGAAATTCAGTCCAGCAGAGGAGGACAAAGGGCTGAATTAGGTAAGGGAAAATTATGAAAGAAAACTGACAGGGAGCACAAAATCTGACTGCAAAATTTTTATAGATAAGTGAAGAGAAAAAGATTACTTAAAACAAATGTAGGTCCCTTGCAGTCAGAAACAGGTGAATTGATCATGGGGAACAAGTACATGGCAGATCAATTGAATAACTACTTTGGTTCTGTCTTCACTAAAGGGCATGTCCCACGAGCATGTGACCTGCATGCAGCAAGCGCGACCAAACCGGAAGCGGGGGTCGCGCGGAGGTCGAGTGATCCCCGTACAGGGCCGATTCCACCAGCATGCGCCTGCATGCGGTGAGCGGGACCAAACCGGAAGCGGGGGCCAAGCGGAGGTCGGGTGAGTGGCGCGAAGTTGGAGAGAAGTCCGTGGTAAGTTCGCAAGGACAGAGAGGGTCACGGAGACACACAGAGAGGGTCACGGGGGCACACAGAGAGGGAGACGGAGGCACACAGAGAGGGACACGGAGGCACACAGAGAGGGGCACGGAGGCACACAGAGAGGGGCACAGAGAGGGAGACGGAGGCACACAGAGAGGGACACGGAGGCACACAGAGAGGGACATGGAGGCACACAGAGAGGGGCACAGAGAGGGACATGGAGGCACTCAGAGAGGGACACAGAGGCACACAGAGAGGGGCACAGAGAGGGACATGGAGGCACACAGAGAGGGTTACAGAGGCACACAGAGAGGGACACACAGAGAGGGACACACAGAAAAGGGACACACAGAGAGGGACACACAGAGAGGGACACACAGGCAAGCAGAGAGGGTCACGGAAGCACGATGTCGAGGCGGTGCGTGCGACGTCGAGGAGGCTGCGGGCTGACAGACCGTTGCACGGTGAGTTTTTCGGAACCCCGTGCGCTGTCGGGACCAGCTCCGCATAACTCCCATACGATCGAAGTGGGACCGGCCACACGAGGCCCGACGGCTCAAGCGACCACGTTAGGTCGCGCTTGCCACATGGAGTCGCATGCTGATGGGACAGGCCCTTAAGGAAGACATAAATAATCTGCCGGAAATAGCAGGGGACCGGGGTTCAAATGAGATGGAGGAACCGAGTGGAATCCAGGTTATCCGGGAAGTGGTGTTAGGTAAATTGAATGGATTAAAGGCCGATAAATCCCCAGGGCCAGATAGGCTGCATCCCAGAGTACTTAAGGAAGTAGCCCCAGAAATATTGGATGCATTAGTGATAATTTTTCAAAACTCTTTAGATTCTGCAGTAGTTCCTGAAGATTGGAGGGTAGCTAATGTAACCCCACTTTTTAAAAAGGGAGGGAGAGAGAAAACGGGGAATTACACACCAGTTAGTCTAACATCGGTGGTACACAAAAGGCTGGAGAAACTCAGCGGGTGCAGCAGCATCTAAGGAGCGAAGGAGATAGGCGACGTTTCGGGTCGAGACCCTTCTTCAGACTGGTCAGGGATCAGGGAAACGAGAGATATAGACGGTGATGTGGAGAGATAAAGAACAATGAATGAAAGATATGCAAAAAAGTATCGATGAGAAAGGAAACAAGCCATTGTATCCTGTTTGTAGTGTGAAAATGAGAAGCTAGTGCGACTAGGGTGGGGGAGAGAGATAGAGAGGGAATGCCAGGGCCCGAGGGCTGAGGGAGAGGTGGGAAGGGGAGGAGACAGCAAGGGTTAACAGAATTGAGAAAATTCAATGTTCAAGCCCAGAGGATGCAGACTCCCCAAGTGGAATATGAGGTGCTGTTCCTCCAACTTGCGGTGTTGCTCACTCTGGCCGTGGAGGAGGCCCAGGACCGAGAGGTCGGATACAGAATGGGAGGGGGGAGTTGAAGTGTTGAGCCACCGGGCGATCAGGTTGGTTATTGCGGACCGAGCGGAGGTGTTCAGCGAAACGATCGCCAAGCCTCCGCTTGGTCTCACGATATAGATCATCTGTCATCTGGAGCAGCGGATGCAGTAGATGAGGTTGGAGGAGGTGCAGGTGTGAACCTCTGTCGGACATGGAAGGACTGCTTGGGTCCCTGAAAGGAGTGGAGGGGGGAGGTGAAGGGACAAGTGTAGCATTTCTTGCGGTTGCAAGGGAAAGTCCCCGGGGAAGGGGTAGAGCGGGAGGGAAGGGAAGAATTGACAAGGGAGTTGAGGAGGGAGCTGTCTTTGCGAAACGCAGACAGGGGGGGAGATGGGAAGATGTGGCGAGTGGAGGGGTCACGTTGGAAAGTGGCGAAACTGGCGGAGGACTATGTGTTGTATTTGTCGGCTGGTGGGGTGAAGGTGAGGACCAGGGGGACTCTGCCCTTGTTGCGAGTGGGGGAATGGGGAGAGAGAGGGCAGTGTCGCGGGGTATGGAGGAGACCCTGGTGCGAGCCTCATCTATAGTGGGGGAGGCGAATCCCCGTTCTCTGAAGAATGAGGCCATTTGTGATGACTTGGTGTGGAACACCTCATCCTGGGAGCAGATGCAGCGTGGACGGAGGAATTGGGAATAGGGGATGGAGTCCTTACAGGACGCAGGGTGGGAGGAAGAGTAGTCCAGGTAGCTGTGGGAGTCAGTTGGTTTGTAGTGGATGTCGGTCAGGAGTGTATCACCTGCAATAGAGATGGTGAGGTCAAGGAATGGTAGGGAAATGTCGGAAATGGTCCAAATGTATTTGATTGCCAGATGGAAGTTGGTGGTGAAATGAATGAAGGTCAGTCAGTTGTGTGTGGGTGCAGGAGGTGACACCAAAGCAGTCGTCGATGTAATGGATGTAGAGGTCGGGGATGGGGCCCTGCACGCCGAGAACAAGGATTGTTCGACGTACCCAACAAAGAGGCAAGCGTAGCTGGGGCCCATGCGTGTGCCCATAGCTACGCCTTGTGTTTGGAGGAAAATGGGAGGAGTCAAAAGAGAAGTTATTGAGGGTAAGGACCAACACCGCTAGGCGGAGGAGGTGTCAGTGGACGGGTATGGGTTGCTCCTCTGGTCGAGGAAGAACCGGAGGGCTTTGAGAACATTCTGGTGGGGGATGGAGGTGTACAGTGACTGGACGTCCATGGTAAAGATGAGAGGATGGGGGCCTGGAGAATGGAATGCGTGGAGCCGACGGAGAGTGTCTCAGGTGTCGTGAACATAGGTGGGGAGGGATTTAACAAAGGGGGATAGGATGGCGTCAAGGTATGTGGAAATGTGTTCGGTGGGGCACGAACAGGCAGAGACAATGGGTCTGCCAGGGCAGTCGGGTTTGTGGATTTTGAGGAGAAGGTACAATCGGGCCGTGCGGGGCTGGTAAACATGAGGCTGGGGGCTAGGGTGGGTAGGGAGCCGGAGCTGATGAAGTCGGTTATGGTGCTCGAGATGGTGGCCTGGTGTTCATCAGTGGGGTCATGGTCCAGGGGTAAGTAGGAGGAGGTGTCCGAGAATTGGCTCGCGGCCTCCGCTTTGTAGAGATTGACGCGCCAGACTACCACAGCACCTCCCTGTCGGCGGGTTTGATAACCCAGTCTGGGTTGTTACGGAGTGAGTCGATGGCAGTACTTTCAGGGCTGGAGATTGGAGTGAGACAGGGGGTGGAGAAGTCGAGGCGGTTGATGCCCTGACGGCGGTTCTGGATAAATAGTTCTAGAGCCGGAAGGCTACAAGGGAGGGAGGGGGTCCAAGTGGAGGGGGTACGTTGGAGACAGGAAAAGGGATCATCAGTGGGGGGCGAGGACTTCTTCCCATGGAAGAACGCTGTGAGGCGGAGACGACGGTAGAAGAGCTCCAAGTCGTGGTGGGGCGCGGAACTCATTGAGGTGGGGATGGAGGGGGACAAAGGTGAGACCTCTGCTGAGGACCGACCTTTTCAGTGTCGGAGAGGGGGAGGTCTGGGGGTATGGTGAACACGCGGCAAGGATGGGGGTTGTGGCCGGGGAAGGCAGGTGAGTGCACTGAGGACGGAGCGTTGTGTGGTGGGGGGGGTGGAGGGTGGTCAGGGGGTGGGGGGGGGCTGTGGTGTGGGTGGGGAAGAGCAGGGGTTACTTGATGGGGGGGGAATGGGGAAGACCCAGTGGAATAGCCACTAAGGTTACTGGGGCTGGGGAGACGGGCACAAGGATCCAGTGCCGTTAAAAACAGAGTGGTGGGAGGAGTTAGCAACGTGGAGGCTTCAGGCCCACTGCAGAGTCCAGTCTGCAGGTGAGGCGACAGCTGCGGGCTGCTGGAGGGCGGCGGAGTGTCGTGGGTCGGCGGACCCGAAGGTAGGAGTCCGCGGGCAGTGGAGTCGGGGTCGGCGGGTGATGCGTTGGAGGTCCCGGTGGACGGGTGGTCGGTCCGACCGGTGAGGCGGTGAGATGAGTGGGGTGTGGTCTAACATCGGTTGTGGGGAAACTGGTAATTATTAAAGATGGGATAGCAGCACATTTGGAAAGTGGTGAAATCATTGGACAAAGTCAGCATGGATTTACGAAAGGTAAGTCATGTCTGACGAATCTTAGTAACTAGTAGAGTGGATAACGGAGAACCAGTGGATGTGTTCAGAAGGCTTTTGATAAGGTACCACATAAGAGATTAGTATACAAACTTAAAACACACGGTATTGGGGGTTCAGTATTGATGTGGATAGAGAACTGGCTGGCAGACAGGAAGCAAAGAGTAGGAGTAAACGGGTCCTTTTCAGAATGGCAGGCCGTGACTAGTGGGGTACCGCAAGGCTCAGTGCTGGGACCTCAGCTATTTACAATATATATTAATGGGCATCTGGATGAGGGAATTCAATGCAACATCTCCAAGGTTTGCGGATGACACGAAGCTGGGGGGCAGTGCTAGCTGTGAGGAAGATGCTAGGAGGCTGCAAGGTGACTTAGATAGGCTGGGTGAGTGGCAAATGCATGGCAGATGAAGTATAATGTGGATAAATGTGAGGTTATCCACTTTGGTGGCGAAAACAGGAAAGTAGACTATTATCTGAATGGTGGCCGATTAAGAAAAGGGGAGATGCAACGAAACCTGGGTGTCATGGTACACCAGTCATTGAAAGTAGGCATGCAGGTGCAGCAGGCAGTGAAGAAAGCGAATGGTATGTTAGCATTCATAGCAAAAGGAATTGAGATTTGAGTATAGGAGCAGGAAGGTTCTACTGCAGTTGTACAGGGTCTTTGTGAGACCTCACCTGGAGTATTGCGTACAGTTTTGGTCTTCAAATCTGAGGAAAGACATTCTTGCCATAGAGGGAGTACAGAGAAGGTTCACCAGACTGATTCTTGGAATGTCAGGACTTTCATATGAAGAAAGACTGGATAGACTCGGCTTGTACTCGCTAGAATTTAGAAGATTGAGTGGGGATCTTATAGAAACTTACAACATTCTTAAGGGGTTGGACATGCTAGATGCATGAAGATTGTTCCCGATGTTGGGGAAGTCCAGAACAAGGGGTCGCAGTTTAAGGATAAGGGGGAAATCTTTTAGGACTGAGATGAGAAAAACATTTTTCACACAGAGAGTGGTGAGTCTCTGGAATTCTCTGCCACAGAAGGTAGTTGAGCCCAGTTAATTGGCTATATTTAAGAGGGAGGTAGATGTGGCCCTTGTAGCTAGAGGGATCAGGGCTTATGGTACGGGATATTGAGTTGGATGATCAGCCATGATCATATTGAATGGCGGTGCTGGCTCGAAGGCCCGAATGGCCTACTCCTGCACCTATTTTCTATGTTTCTATGTTTAATATGTAAATGACTTGGATGTTAACGTAGACTAGGAATGTTACAACAAATCAAGCCTGTAATCTATCCCATCAGATAAAGCACAAAAAGAACTTTAATTTGATACCAAATTCACTTTCATATCTTCAGTATTTTAAAGGTTATGGTCATTTTCATACTCGGAAATTAGCATCTTGTTCCCTATTGCTTTTCCATTGACTTAACACAAAAGCTGTGATCGAGGACAATCAAAAGCCCATAATGTTCTTAATAATTAAGAGAAATAAATGACATTTTCAGTTATTGTAGATTGAAGCATTCTGCAACAAATATGAAACATTTTACTTGGATGACCTGAAATTAAAGCATATAATTAGTTAGTTACCTAATTGTAGCTAATTACAAAATTGACCATTGTGACGGAAATAGTAATAAACACCCAGACGGCCTTGAAAATTCATAAATGTGATATTCTCAAGATCAGAACTTTAATATGATGTAAGTCCATAACAGATAGGTAAAGAAATTACCATTTCTAGCAAAAGACCAAGTCTTTATGGAGAAGATCAGTTGGTAACTTGTACATTGGCATATCATAATCAGCATCATCATACTCCTCAGATTGTAACCAATAAACTCTGTACGCCTTGTTTTTCCTCAAGTTTTCAATTTGGCATTGTAGACTACAAGTTTCTGGTCTTCAAACCACGCATGACATGGCTTTTTGCCCACTACTTTCCCATTAAGAATGTCCTGTAGATCATCACATTTGGAGAAGTCCAAATTCGGATAATCTCTGCGAATGCTGTCTAAATCAGTCTCTTTGCTGTGCATTTGGATTGACAATTTTGCATTTCTTCTGCGGAGACATCTATTTAAAACATAAAGAAGGAAAAAAAACGCTGAACAGCATTAACAGAAACAAGTTATTATTTGCAGTTTTAGAAAAAAAGATAGAAATGATAAAGTTAAACGCTAAAACAAATAAAACAAGTAAATACCCAACAAAAAATTAATATTCATCAGTTTCATCAAATCAATTAAATTCATCAAATCAATTAATCTAAATTCAATTACAAGATCTATACATCTATCCATTTCTTAAGAAAAAAAGCTAACATTTTTAAATAGCCTAAGTATCCAAATAAAATACCAAACTGATCCCATTCACAAAACAATTCACAATATAACATGATTTTTAAATCTCACTTTGTCATGAATTTATATGCCAAATGGAAGGGATTTAATGTTTAATTCTCATAAATTAATCCAGAAACATCCACTCTCAAGATATTGAAAATCATTATTTTTTGCACAATACATCTGACTAAAACTGTACTCTGGATATTTAGAACACTGATCATGGATAGACAATAACACACAATATAGATGGATTTAGATGTTCTTATGACATGTTTGTGCAAAAAAACAATGAATTTGATTATCTTGAGAGTGGATGTTTCTGGAATGATCGATTGGAATGTTGCTGTTGCCATAAATTTAAGCCCATATCAGCAGGCAAGACACAGCCAATTCGTATGGGGCCTAAATAACATTTTTGCATCATAAGATTAAAATGAAATCACACCAAAAATCAGTATAATGTGTTAAATAAACAACATATCTTTTGTTTTGTCCTGATATTGCGATAATAGACAACAGACAATAGACAGGAGTAGGCCATTTGGTCCTTCGAGCCAGCACCACCATTCAATGTGTTCATGGCTGATCATCCCAAGTCAGTACCCTGTTCCTGCCTTCTGCCCATATCCCCTGACTCCGCTATTTTTAAGCCCCATCTAGCTCTCTCTTGAAAGCATCCAGAGAACCTGCCTCCATGGCCCTCTGAAGCAGATAATTCCACAGACTCACCACTCTCTGAGAGAAAAAGTGTTTCCTCGTCTCCGTTCTAAATGGCATACTCCTTATTCTTAAACTGTGGCCCTGGTTCTGGACTCCTCCAACATTGGGAACATGTTTTCTGCCTCCAGCGTGGCCAAACCCTTAACAATCTTATATGTTTCTATAACATCCCCTCTCAGCCTTCTAAACTCCAGTGTGTACAAGCCCAGTCTCTCCATTCTCTCAGCATATGACAGTCCCGCCATCCTGGGAATTAACATTGTAAACCTATGCTGCACTCTCTCAATAGCAAGAATGTTCTTCCTCAATTAGGGGACCGCAATTGCACACAATACTCCAGGTGTGGTCTCACTAGGGCTCTGTACAACTGCAGAAGGACCTCATTGCTCTTATATTCGATTCCTCTTGTTATAAAGGCCAACATGCCATTCGCTTTCTTCACTGCCTGCTGTACCTGCATGCTTACTTTCATAGACTGATGTACAAGGACCCCCAGATCCCGTTGTCCCAACTTGACGCCATTTAGATAGTAATCTGCCTTCCTATTTTTGCTACCAAATTGGATAACCTCACATTTATCCGCATTAAGCTTCATCTGCCATGCATCTGCCCTCTCCCCCAACCTGTCCAAGTCACCCTGCATTCTCATAGCATCCTCCTCACAGTTCACACTGCCACCCAGCTTTGTGTCATCTGCAAATTTGCTAATGTTACTTTGAATCCCTTCATCCAAATCATTGATGTATATTGTAAATAGCTGCGGTCCCAGCACCAAGCATTGCAGTACCCCAACAGCCACTGCCTGCCATTCTGAAAGGGACCCGTTAATCCCTACTCTTTGCTATCCATCCATCCATGTCAGCACTCTACCCCCAATACCATGTGCCCTAATCCTTCAACTCTCTGAAACTGCCAAGAGCTTTAGTTCTATTAAAAACAAATCAAAAGTCTCCCCTCTTTCTTGACTCCTCATAAAGAATCTATACCTGTCAATGGTCTTGTTCCTCACTTCCTCACTGGTTGACATTGTTGTTCGAAATCATTGAGAGCCTGCACTAGCGTAACTTCTTGTACGTTGCTCCCGGCATCTGTGTCTCTAGCGTTTGGTAGAACTCTCTCCCTTGCGGTCCAGCTAGATACATGAGCAGTTTCCTCACTGTCTTGTCATCCTTCCCTTCCATGCTCAAATCAACATAGAGCTCAAACTCTTCCCTCCATTTTCTCCTCTCCATTGGCAGGTCCCTTGCCTCAAAATTCATTTGCCTAGGGGGTTCTAGCCACTCAATTTTCCAGACAAATCCGCCCCTCTATCGATGGAAACAATGCAGGCCATACAATCATCTCTCGGCAGTACTCACTCACAAATGTCGTCCGCCATCGCCATGCACCCAATCAAAACTCTCGACGAATTCTGAAGCAGGCCCCGTTCTGACACTATGTTTCAATATTGTGTTTCCTTACTGTAAACTGCTCCGTTACAACTTCACAACTAATTAACAGAGGCTTTACAATCGAGCCTTGGGTTCAGCCATTTTTATTCAGGATTCATCTTGGTTACTGCCTCATGGGTATTGCATCATCGGTACTGCACCAGAGATGGCATTATTCCCATAATAGCATCTCTGGAGAGAAGGAATGGGTGACGTTTCGGGTCGAGACCCTTCTTCATACTGATAGCAGGGGAGGGAGCAGGACAAAGATAAAATGTAGTCGGAGGCAGTGAGACCGGTGGGAGAACTGGGATGGGATGGAGAGAGAAAACAAGGGCTCTCTGAAGTTAGAGAAGTCAATGTTCATACAGCTGGGGTGTAAGCA
This sequence comes from Okamejei kenojei, assembly GCA_035221665.1. Taxonomy (NCBI): domain Eukaryota; kingdom Metazoa; phylum Chordata; class Chondrichthyes; order Rajiformes; family Rajidae; genus Okamejei; species Okamejei kenojei. The sequence goes on from CM069153.1 coordinate 7,263,221, forward strand.
ACCCAAGTGAAATATGAGGTGCTGTTCCTCCAATTTGCACTGGGACTCACTCTAATAATGTAAGAGACCCAGGACAGTAAGGTCAGATTGGGAATGGGAGGGGGAGTTGAAGTGCTGAACCAATGGGAGATGCGATATGTTAAGACGGACTGAGCGGAGGTGTTCAGCGAAACAATCGGCGAGCCTGTGCTGGTCTCGCCGATGACACCTGGAGCAGTGGATACAGTAGATGAGGTTGGAGGAGGTGCAAGTGAACCTCTGCCTTACCTGGAAAGACTGTTTGGGTGCTTGGATGGAGTTGAGCGGGGGAGGTAAAGGGACAGGTGTTGCATCTCCTGCGGTGCTGGAGAAAATACCTGGGAACGGGGTAGTTTGGGTGGGAAGGGATGAGTTGACCAGGGAGTTACGGAGGGAACGGTATCTGCGGAAAACAGAAAGGGGTGGAGATGGGAAGATCTGGCCAGTAGTGGGATCCCATTGGAGATGGTGAAAATGTTGGTGGATTATATGCTGTATGCGACGGCTGATGGGATGGAAGGTGAGGACAAGGGGGATTTGTTACGAATGAGGGGAGGGGGATCAAGAGCGGAGCTGCAGAACATCGAGGAGACACACGAAGAGCCTCATCTATAATGGAAGAGGGGAACCCCCATTTCCTAAATAATTAGGACATTTCTGATGCTCTGGTATGGAACACCTCATCCTGGGCGCAGATACAGCGTGGACAGAGGAATTGGTAATAAGGGGATAGAGTCTTTACAGGAAGCAGGGTGATATGGTGGGCACATTTTTTATAAGTATGGTGAGTGTCTGGAAAGCGCTGCCGAGGGTGGCCGTTGAAACATATTAGTGGCATTTAAAGGATCTTCATATGGGAACATACATATGCAGAGAATGGAGGGATATGAGTTATGCCCGCTAATTAAGTGATGGTCTTGGAATTATGTTCGGCATTGACACTGTGGGATGGAGGACCAGAGATGAACCTGTTACACTGCTCTCTTCTATGTTTTGTGTTTTATGTTCTAAAGTCTTGATCCATAGTTGCATACATCCATACCCTATTCTGGGCAAGAGTATCCATCCATCCAATCTATTCCTCTCATGATTTTGTACACTATATGATCACCCCGCATCCTCCTACGTCCCAAGGAATAGAGATCCAGCCTCAACTTCTCCCTATAGCGCAGGCCCCCGAGTTCTGGTAACATCCTTGTAAATCTTCTTTTCACTCTTTCAAGCTTGATAACATTTTTACTATAACATGGTGTCCAAAACTAAACACAATACTCTTATGCAACATGATCTCCCAACTTCTATACTAACTACCCAGACTGATGAAGGTCAATGTACCAAAAGCTTTTTTGACCAGTCTATTTACCTCTGATGCCACTTTCAACAAACTTTCAACCTGTACTCCAGAATCCCTCTACTCTACAACACTCCACAGAGCTTTATCGTTTACTGTGTGCAATACCACCCATTTTTATGTCATCTGAAAACTTGCTAAACATGCCATGTATGTTCTAATCCAAATAATATATGTATATGACAAGACAGCAATGGGCCCAGCATCGAACCCTGAGGCACACCACAAGTCACCGAGAAGCAAACTTCTACCTTCCATGAAGCCAATTTTCTATCCGTTCAGCTATCTCTGCTTGAATCCCGCTTCCCGAGGGGAAGCCGCCAAGCCAGCCCTTGTTCATCCTCTACTCATCCCCTACTCATCCCCTACTGGTTCCCTGCTCATTCCCTGCGGCCAGATGCACAGACCTGGTGTTGGTAGGGGGGATGCCACTGAAGACCGAGAGGATGGAGGCAGTGATGACGATGGACATGACAGGCAAGGAGCAAGGTGTAGATCAGTGTCATTCATGTTATGAGTCATACTTTGTACCTACGCCCACTAGTTTAACAGAAAGCTTCTCAGCCCTTTCTCCTTCAGCCTTGAGTTACATATTAAGATGAAAGTTACCTTTGCTGGAATGCTAATAAAGTATTTGGATCTTAATCACTGTGTAACTTCTAAGTTATTCCAACAGCAGAAGCTCGACATGGTGTCAGAGTGTATGGACTCACTCCTTGCTTCATTATATTGCTTTTATTTTAGTTTGTTGTTTTCTCCGGTATATATTACTATGGCTTCTGCTCTCAGAAAACCAGAGATCCTGGTGTTTGACGAAGACCTCGCAGAATGGTGGTGCATATTTGTAGAAGATTTCTCAATTTACATTGAAGCAGCTCATCCTACTGCTGCTCCCGGTGTTTGAGCATCAATTCTTCTTAATCTAGCAGGCACAGAATCTGCCCGGCTTGCCAGAAGATTTCATTATGAACTGGCTAGGTTTGACCTGGCTGGCGTCCAGATCACTCCCGCTGAGTCTATCCGTGACCCTGATTGCCTACTAAGCAAATTTCGACAGTTATGGGAGTTACACACTAACTTGGTCATGGAGAGGCATTTGTTCTATTTCCAAAGCCAGAGACAGAGAGAACCTGTGGAGATACAGTGGCTTGCAAAAGTATTCATACCCCTTGAACTTTTCCACATTTTGTCACGTTACAACCACAAACATAAATGTATTTTATTGGGATTTTATGCGATAGATCAACACAAAGTGGTGCATAATTGTGAAGTGGAAGGAAAATGATACATGGTTTCCAAATTATATTACAAATAAAAAACTGAAAAGTGTGGCATGCAAAAGTATTCAGCCCCCCTGAGTCAATACTTTGTAGAACCACCTTTCGCTGCAATTACAGCTGCAAGTCTTTTGGGGTATGTCTCTACCAGCTTTGCACATCTAGAGACTGAAATTTTTGCCCATTCTTCTTTGCAAAATAGCTCAAGCTCAGTCGGATTGGATGGAGAGCGTCTGTGAACAGCAATTGTCAAGTCTTGCCAGAGATTCTCAATTGGATTTAGGTCTGGACTTTGACTGGGTCATTCTAACACATGAATATGCTTTGATCTAAACCATTCCATTGTAGCTCTGGCTGTATGTTTACGGTTGTTGTCCTGCTGGAAGGTGAACCTCCGCCCCAGTCTCAAGTCTTTTGCAGACTCTAACAGGTTTTCTTCCAAGATTGCCCTGTATTTGGCTCCATCCATCTTCCCATCAACTCTGACCAGCTTCCCCATCCCTGCTGAAGAAAAGCATCCCCACAGCATGATGCTGCCACCACCATGTTTCACAGTGGGGATGGTGTGTTCAGGGTGATGTGCAGTATTAGTTTTCCACCACACATAGCGTTTTGCATTTATGCCAAAAACTTCAATTTTGGTCTCATCAGACCAGAGCACCTTCCTCCACATGTTTGCTGTGTCCCCCACATGGCTTGTGGCAAACTGCAAACGGGACTTCTTTTGGCTTTGTTTCAACAATGGCTTTCTTCTTGCCACTCTTCCATAAAGACCCGATTTGTGGAGTGCACGACTAATAGTTGTCCTGTGGACAGAATCTCCCACCTGAGCTGTGGATCTCTGCAGCTCCTCCAGAGTTACCATGGGCCTCTTGGCTGCTTCTCTGATCAATGGTGTCCTTGCCTGGCCTGTCAGTTTAGGGGGAAGGCCATGTCTTGGTAGGTTTGCAGTTGTGCCATACTCTTTCCATTTTCGGATGATGGATTGAACAGTGCTCCGTGAGATGTTCAAAGCTTGGGATATCTTTTTATAACCTAACCCTACTTTAAATGTCTCCACAACTCTTCATCCCTGACCTGTCTGGTGTGTTCCTTGGGCTTCATGATGCCCAAGGAACATTGTTTGTTCACTAATGTTCTCTAACAAACCTCTGAGGCCTTCACAGAACAGCTGCATTTATACTGAGATTAGATTACACACAAGTGGACTCTATTTACTAATTAGGTGACTCCTGAAGGCAATTGGTTGCACTAGATTTTATTTAGGGGTATCAGAGTAAAGGGGGCTGAATACTTTTGCACGCAACACTTTTCAGTTTTTTATTTGTAAAAGATTTGAAAACCATGTATCATTTTCCTTCCACTTCACAATTATGCGCCACTTTGTGTTGGTCTATCACATACAATCCTAATAAAATACATTTGCGTTTGTGGTTGTAACGTGACAAAATGTGGAAAAGTTCAAGGGGTATGAATACTTTTGCAAGCCACTGTATATGTCAGTGCCTTGAAGCACATTGCCAGTCAATGCGATTTCAGTGATATATGTGATAGCCTAGTCCGTGACTGTTTGGTCTATGGTGTCTGCAATGATAAATAACGTGACGAGTTACTGCGGGATGCTGAGCTTACTCTAGAGACTGCTGAAAACTGCTGTTGCATTGCTGAAATGGCTGCCACTCATACAAATGTTTTAGGGCACTCTGCTGGTCATGAAATTAAAGTTGCCAGCATGTCTTATCAAATCTCCCGCCGTTCTTCTAAATTGCCCGACAACTCTATTGTGAGACTAATAGACAATTGTGTTCGCTGTGGGGGTTCGCATGCTGCTGCTCGTGACCATTGCCCTGCGTATGGAAAATTATGTTGATTTAGTAACAAAAGGAATAATTTCTTCAAATGTTGCCGCTCTCGTAGCAACATAGTTCAAACAAGGCAATCTGTTAATTCACTTGGCCATGAGAACTTGCTCTAGGAATCCTCTCCACCAGCTCCCATGGAGTTGCAGCTTGCTAGCGAAGGTTTTGACTTAGATGTGCATTCACTCTCTGATTCAATACACAACAACTAGACCCTAAGGTCACCTTGCTCATTAATGGCAAGAACCTTTATCTGAAAGTTGACACAGATGTAAAGTGATCTGTCTGGCAGCGTTGAAAAAGTTACGAAAAACAGAGACTGTCACTCCTACGGCTGCCTCCCTTCTCCCATGTGCAGGAGGTCCAGTGACCTATCGGTCAAGTCGAGTTACGCTGCTGTCTTGACTCACGCGTCCACAACCTGAGTTGCTATGTTGTTCGTGAGGATGTGCCGTCTCTGCTGGGTGCCAACGCTTGTCACAACCTGTGACTTGTCTCTTTCAGCCCTTCTGTTTGTCATCTGACTACAACCTGTGACTTTAGCCAACAAATCCAGACACAATACAAAACTTTGTTTAACGACAAGCTGAGCAGGTTGCCTGTTATGTACACAATTAACATTAACCCTGAGATGATCCCAGTTGTCCGTCCAGCACACAAGATTCCCCATGCTATGTGGGACCGTGTTCAAAGTGAACTCAATAGGTGTGATTGCTCCCATCGCTGGCCTCTCAGATTGGGTCTCCACCATGGTCGTGGCGACGAAGAAGAATAAAGATGAAATACGGATTTGTATCAACCCTAATGACTTAAACACAGCTATTAAATGACCTCACTATCCCATGCACACTGTGGACAAGATTGCAGCGCAGATGGCTAAGGCAACTGTATTCACTCTACTAGATGCCAAGAGTTCATTCTGGCAGATTTCGCTGGAACACAACTCCTCCAAGTTAACCACCTTCAGCCCACCGTTTGGGCGATACAGATTTCTTCACATGCCTTTTGGCATAAGCTCTGCCAGTGAAATATTTCAACAATCTATGGAGCCGTTGTTTGCGGGTTACCCATGCTCCATTGTAGTGGATGACATCCTTGTTGCTGGACGAACTGTCAAAGAACATGTTGCTAATCTGACTAAGGTCCTGGATTGCGCCACCATTAACGTCAAGCTAATCCCTCAACAATGCAAATTCAGGGTAAGTGAGGTGAAATACATAGGCCATGCGTTCACTAAGGACGGCCTAAAAACTGATCTGGCGAAAACCAATGCCATCAACGAGCTCCCAGCACCCACAGACGTGCTCGGTTTACAAAGATTCTTTGGCATGGTGAACTACTTGAGCAAATTTATTCCAGATTTCAGTGAAATATCAGCCCCGTTGCACTAGCTTACACACAAAGACACTGCTTGGACCTGGCATGAGCAACAGCAGATGGCGTTCAACACTCTTAAGCAGCAGATGTCTTGTGCTCCTACTCTCACTTATTTTGATCCTAAATGACCGGTCACACTGACTTGTGACACTTCACAACATGGACTGGACGCAGCATGTCTTCAAAATGACGATAGCGATAATAAGCCTGTTGCCTATGCCTCGCACACTATGACAGACACAGTGCAACGCTATGCCCAAATTGAGAAACAGATACTGGCGGGTGTTTTCGCCTGCAAGAAATTTAATGACTTTATCTTTGGACATACGGTCACGTTTGAAACTGACCACCAACCCCTGATCAGCATCTTTAACAAGCCGATTCATGCCTCTCCAGCACGCTTCAACTTCAAAAATATGACATATTTCTGACCTACAAATGTGGTAAGGATATGCACCTGGCTGACACTCTCTCGCGTGCACTCCGGAAGACCTGTGAGGGTCCATTCACGCCGGATGATGACTTTATCGTAATGACTGTTTCCTTTATTCCATTGTCCTGTGTGGAGGATTTGGTTGCCCACACTGCTGCTGACAGTACCTTACGGTCGCTCGCCTCTGCGTGGCTGGCCAGACAAACACTACAACGTTCTGCTGCCAGTTCGGCCTTTCTTTGTCGTCCGTGATGAGTTAGTGCTGCAGGATGGCATTATTGTAAAAGGAAATAAGGCTGTGGTCCCTGCTTCGCTGCACAGCAAGTATTTTGACGCTGTCCATGCAGGGCACCCAGGTGCTGAAGCCACCGTCCTATGGGCAAGAAGCATGTTTTACTGGCCTGGCATGGCTGAATACATTACCGAGAATGTGGCATCTTGCGCAGTGTATAACAGCTTGTCACCTCACCAACAAAAGCAACCACTTCTTTCACATCTGGCGCCTGCTCTCCCATGGTCTACAGTGGCAGCTGACATATTTGAATGGCATGGCAATCGTACTTGTCGATTCGTATTCTGGATGGTTTGACATTGATTTTCTTAGCAGCCCCACTTCTCGCGGGGTACTTTTGAAGCTTGCTCGCCATTTTGCAGACCACGGAGCTCCGTGTACACTGTTATCTGATTTACCAGCCAACACTACAAGGAGTTAGCTGCACGCTGGGGTTTTCGCCAATCACCAGCAACAATGAATATCCACAGTCGAATGGACTAGCTGAACAGGCCGTCAAGAGTGCCAAACAGCTCATGGAACAATCGTAGAGAGCTAATTCTGATGTGCTAATTCGGCAAACCCGAGCCACAGTGCCTGTGGCAAATTAGGCATTGATCCCACAGGTGTTTCCACCATCGGAGGTCCAGTCCAGGTTACCACAAAAGCGTGACATTTAAAACCATGGTTTGACAAGACAAGTAGGCCACGGGGCAGGTGGTTAGTTTGCAAACTGACAATGGCCATGACCGTATCGGTGTAATTTCTGGAACTGCTTCTGAGCCACACTCATATCTGGTCAGTGCCGATGGCGGCACCTACATGCGTAACAGACAACATATCCTGCCTGTGAATGAGCCGACTCCACCTCCCTATTATCCAAACCATACAAGTGTACAGCTGTCCGTGCCCAGTGGCATTGATCCGCCTACACTAGCACAACAACCCACTTCGGGAGCGGCTGCTTTGCCAGTGGCGATGCCCCCTCCGCCTGTGCTGCTGTCCCCTGTTTCATCACCAGGAATGCTGGTTCAATCTGCGTTACCCGTGAAGCCACCAGCTCTGTCCCTGGTGGGGAAAAACTGAGATAGTTTTTATCGCACACGTGCTGGTTGTGTTTGCAAGTCCAGCATGAAGTACCCGGGCTATGTTTGACTTTCCTCCAGCTTATCATCAATTGCTATGCATGCCTTATTTAGTCAATGGTTTTGTACTGACATTTAATTCTTTAAGAGGGAGGATGTTGATCAGTGTCACTCATGTTATGAGTCATACTTTGTACCTATGCCCACTAGTTTAACAGAAAGCTTCTCAGCCCTATCTCCTTCAGTCTTGAGTTAAATATTAAGATTAAGTTACCGATGTTGTAATGCTAATAAAGTCTTTGGATCTTAATCACTGTGTGTGACCTAAGTTATCCCAACAGCAGAAGCTCGACTCAAGGCCAGTAGGAGAGGAAGATGAGGTCTGCCCTATCACACCCTCAATGTTAGCTGCAGGTGTGGAGAGGGACATCAGCTCTCTGGTAAATCCAGACATCCAAGGATGGCAATAGCTGATGGTCCTGCAGCAGCCTAGGGTTTAGTTGCTCATAAGACCTAACACGCAGACTGGACTTTGAAAATGGTACCAAAACCTGATGTCTCATCAACACATTCTAGGCACCATCCTCTGTGTAAAAAACCTGCCCTCCCACATCTCCTTTAAAGTTTGCTCCTCTCACCTTAAAACTATGCCATCTAGTAATTGAGTTTTCCATCCTGGGAAAAGCTTCTGACTCTCCCCTATTTATGCCTCCAATGCTTACTGCTATCAAATCTCCCTGTAATCTCCGTGTTCCAGAGAAAATAAGTCTATCCAACCTCTCCCTGTAGCTAATACTCCATAATCCAAGCATTCTTCTAGTAAATCTCCTCTGCACCCTTCCCAAAGCCTCCACATCCTTACTGTATTGGGGTGACCAGAAATGCACACAATACTCCAAATGCAGACAGACCAAAATCCTGTAAAGATGTATTATAGGACCCTGATCTAACATACCATACATTGACCAAGCATAACGTATGCCTTCTTCACCACTCTATCTACTTGTGATACCACTCTCAGCGAGTTATGGAGTTGGACCCCACAATCCATCTGCATATCAAAAGTCAGGCCATTTAAAGTCATGCCATTAATTGTATATTTTCCCCTTACATTTCATCTACTACACTGCAACACTACACACTTGCTCAATTGAAACTACTTTCTTGATCCATTGAGTTCCTCTAGCAGTTGTTACTTGCTCAAGATTCCTGCATCTGCAGTCTCTTGTGCCAAACATAAGGACTGCCAGTTCCCATAGGGAAATGAGCAATATACTTCTACACTGGATTAAAAATCTTGACTGTTGGTTGGCACCTGGAGCCAGAGCTAGAGTAATTGATGCCACTAGCCGTAGCAGAGGTACAGTGGCTATATGCAAAATACAGTAAGCTGAGGTCGGAGGATCTCCTACCTCCTAATAAAAGAAGAAAGGTATGAGAAGATTTAATAGAGATTAAAGTCATAAGGATTTTTTAGAAAGGAACTGGAAAACAGTTGCTTCCATAAGATAAGCATTTGTATTGCATATTGTGTGTATTTATGGGCTGGGATGCATTCTGGAAGGATTATGGAACATTACTAGGTGTAGAAAAAAATAGGATATTTATTTTAAAATACCAGGACTATGTGAAATGACTGAGGGTGTTGACAATCAGATGGTCAGCATAGACATGATGGGCCAAATGGTCTCCTAGTTGACTCTGGATTTCGTTGTGAATTTAATTTTCTTCTTTAGCTACTTATATCCGTTTCCATGATTACCTTTGGGGAGCGAGGGCCTTTCTTGTAAAAAGGAGGCTGTGGAGATTTGAACATTCTCTACAATGTTCAGACTTCAACCTTCCCTTTTGTCTTCATAGTCACTAATTATACCGTTTGACATAAATTAGCAGTTAGTTGCATCCAACAACCCATTTAATGTCTACCTTATGGATTCATATTCCCCAGCAAATTACCTCTTAATGTGCTTAGCAAAATTAATCCTTTGAACTATCAAACTATTCTTACATGTATAATGTTAACATCTGTATTCTGTTAAAGACATTACAATGTGATGCCACGGTCACCACACATTGTATATATTAAACAAAAGCCTAGTCGCACTTAACTCTGATAGTGAAATAACAGCAGGGGGGATAATTTGCTTTTGATGTAAATACTTAACCACTTATTTATATTCCTTCTGTGACAGATGTTTTTGTGACCTTGCCCCATTTTATCTCTACAAACCTTTCCAGCCTCCCACATATTATTTAGTCTTCTGTACATTCATCTCCTATCTGACGACTGTCAGTAGAGTTTCAAGTTTTCTCAGCAAACCTGTTCACCACCGGATCATATCTGCCTCTAAATGGGTGAAATGACTACCACCCGTGGCTCTGAGATTTATCACTATTAAATGCTTTGAGAGACTGGTCAAGGTACATATTAATTCCAGCATCCCAGTCAGCCTTGATTCACTGAAATCCACCTACCATAAAAAAACAAATCGATGGCAACGCTGGCTCCACACTCACCCTGCAATATCTGGTTAACAAGGACATCTATGTCAGACACCTATTTATTGACTGAATTGTTTTGCTGAACACCTCTGCTTAGTCTGCCTATCTCCCAGTTTATCTCCCAGTTGCTAAACAATTTAACTCCCCTTCCCATTCCCACACTGACCCTTCTGTCCTGAGCCTCCTCCACTGTCAGAGTGAGGCCCAATGCAAATTGGAGGAACAACACCTCATATTCTGCTTGGGCAGCTTACCATATAAATTGGTATAAATATCAACTTCTCTAACTTCAAGTAACAATTTCTTTTGCTATTAATTTTATCCTAAGTCCAATGAAAAATGCCTATCCCGGGACAATTTATTTCCACCTTGATAATATAAGCCTCTTTACAATCAAGGGTTAAACAATACAAATCCATCGGGCGAATATTCATCGGCTCTGCTATTACCAATACAATTCATGTTTCACCCTACAGTTAACCAGTATAACTTCTTATTTATGTATGCACTCCTCACTATGATAACTCGTTACTATGTTGATTCTCTACTATGTTGGTTCTTTACTCGATTAGCTCTTACTATGTTCCCTTTTTACTATGTTGGCTCTTTACTCTAGTAGCTTTTACTATGTTGGCTTTTTACTGTGTTGGCTTCGTTCTCTGTCTAGGGGTTCTCGCTTTTATTCTTAACTACGGAATAATTTCTTAGTCCGGTCTCTCAAAGGGAAGACCTGCTGCTCACAGTTCCTCTTTTGACCATTTTCAACTCAAATTCCAATTTCAATTCCCATTTAATTTTCAAGTTTAATTCCAATTTTAATCCCGATTTTAATTCCAACTCTCATATTCCCTAAGTAATTCCATGTTACCAGATCTTCCCAGTTCCATCCTTCCTGATGCCCTTTGAACAATCCTTTCCATCTTTGTCCACCTTTCTGAGGATGAGATAATAACAATGACAGTTAATAATCAAACTCCAATTAGTCCTAAGTCAGCTTCCACAAGACGATTCCAAATCTCGAAAATTTTAAAGTCCCTCCGATTCATCACCGTACAATTTAGAGACCAAAATCAAAATTTATGAATTTATTTCTAAAACCCATAATTTATCGCAATTCAGGTATTTTACTCCAAACCACAGAGAATTTTTTCATTTGAAATCAGTCCTTTAAAGTGAGGGTTGTCCCAGAAGTCATTATAAGTCGTCGGTGTTTCTTTCAAAGATGATTAAAGTGTCCTTTATTCTCCTTCCTTTTATTCCTCCAGTAGCTAGGTGATATTAAAGTTGGGCACTAGGATAAGTCCTTTTCTTCCTCCTTTCTGATGATGGTGTCGGTTACTAGGGAGTGGAGATACTGAGGAGCATGTTGCTCTGCCTGCTGGCCTTCCCAAATGTCTTAAAGGGGCAGAACAATATCAATTCTTCCTGCTGGTCACCTTTTTTTAGGGAGCTACTTTACCTTTCGCTGTCTTCTTCCCGCTCTTATGGGTCCGTGCATTCTTTTACCTCACTCCCCAGATAATCTCTTGTTGACATACTGTCCTGCAGGCACAAAACCAGCAATACATTAGTTCAATATCTTCTTTTCCCCACTCCCATTCCTCCTGCACGGTAAGTCTGTTTCTTCTCTCCCTAGTGCCATTTCCATTCCTTAGTTGTCATCCCTTTTCACGCTAGCTACTATATTTCCCTGTCGTACTTTCTCCTTTTAGTGAGGGTTTCTTTGAGAGTCGGATTCTATGTATATTCTCCTATTTGGAAGGAGTGGTGTTCCTGTTTAAGTTGGGCATTAGGATAAGTCCTTTTACAGTGCTCTTTCTCGGGCCATGTGAGGCCGCCTTTTAATTCTAACAGTTGGTATTGCTGCTAACTGGCAGGTCAGGGCTACCGAAATAGGTTGGACTGTTGGAATGTCCCTTCCCCCTGATCCCCCTGCCAGTGTCCCCGTCCTCTACTTTCAGGGTCCCAAGAGCCTTGGTACCCGTCTTGGAGTCCATCAGTTTCCGTGACCCCATGGCCTCCTTCTCTGCCCCCTTCCTTCCTGATGATATTCTCACATGGGACAGGAGCGACTCCAGTGTCCTAGTCCCCCACAACTAAAACACTGATCAGGCCGGATTGCTCTACAACCTCGCCAGACAAACCTAGGAAAGGTCGGTTCTTTAAATGGGAGGTCGATCTGTTCTTATTTCTTTTATTCAGACCTCTAATCTCCGGGCTGCCATTGAACCAGGCTGCCTTGATGTCTGACTGTCTGTGGTCTGGGGGACATTTATATCAGATGCGGGCATCTCCCTACAAACACATTGTCTACGGTGAGTTCTTACTAAATCTTCTTCTGTGGTGAATTGTTTTGACATAATAATAGTATCTATGTCTGGACCAATCCATCCATATTCTCCCCTTATCTCACCCCCTGAAAGGCTATTTGTTTTATCCCGGTACTTCAAGAAGGATTATTTTATTCTTTCGCTACTGGAATCCCTAATTAGTTTCGGCACCCATGTCGATGAAGTCTTCTTTCTAGCTCCTTGATTTCCCCTGTTGTCCTCCACCCTTGGGGCAATCGTAGGTGATAGAAGATCTCTCTCTGATGTCTCTGTTTCAGATTTAAATTTAGGGGAGGAGCCGTAGATAACGCTGACTCCTCCCGTGTGCCCCGCTCGCAGGCTGCGCACGGTTTCTCCGAATTGGGAACATGAGAGTTCTGTGAGGAATACTGTGGCTCTATCTCTACTCCGAAGAATTCTGCACACCCTGACATATAATAAATATCTCTCTTTTCAAGAAATGCAGACCCTTTCTCATTCTTACCAAATTTACCCAATTTAATTTCCTTCGGCACCTTCACTTTAAGGGCCGTCTCAGAAGTCTCCTCGCCGAAAGATGACACTTTCTCTTGTTCCTGCTCCTGCTGTTGGCTTACTAATTCTCCCTGTCCCCGTTCTGAAATGTCCTGAGATGGTCTGTACTGATACCTTCTTATGAGGTTTTTTGTAACTAACAAACATTGCTAGTTAAGAGCCTCTAAGGCTCTTGGTGACCTTAATGTACTGTTGTAGATGTGTGACCACACACAACTGAAGGTCCATGGGGTATACCATGAAAACTAGTTTGAGACCGGATGCCCCTGGTCTACTCTGCTTGACTAAGTCAGAAACATAAAATGTTATATTATTTGCAGATGTAAACATCCTGTCCAGTCGCAGCTTATGCAACGACTGGACCCGTTGCGCTGAAACCAGCACCCAATCTCTCCAGGCCGCAGTGATCACGTGCACTGTACGATCTGACAGTCCGAGCCCCAGGAAAGGTCTTCTCAGAGTCTGCAGTGGATGGTTCTCCCCAGTCACGGGATGAACCAGCAGATTTCTGCGTTTGGGAACAGCCATAAAAGGCTCTGTTATCATTCCCAGTATGTGGGGACCATGGCTGTGTAGGCCAGTCAGGCACTACCAAAATGCCTGAGGCGGAGTCTTGCTGGATCTTAAGCAAGCACTGACTGATGAGGCAAAATGGGGGGAATGCATAGAAGAACATTCCTCCCCAGTGTAGCGAGAATGCATCTACAGCCACTGCCCCTGGGTCTGGTTCCCATGCAACATACTTAGGTAACTGGTGATTGAGTCTGGATGCAAACAAATTGATATCCGGTATTCCATACCGAGCGACAATGTCGTTAAACACTTTATGATTCAACATCCATTCTGTGTTGTCATTGAATTTCCGTGACCTGGTGTCTGCCACCATGTTAATTCTACCTGATAAGTAGGTCGCTGAAATCCAAATGTTTCTTGTAATACACCAGTGCCAAATAAGGTCAGCCAATTTATCACAGGATATTGACTTGATTCCACCCATGTGATTAATGTATTCCACCCCTGTAGTGTTGTCAATCTGAAGTTGAACATGTAGATGATGCATATTCCCACAATAAGCCTTCAAACCTTAGAGTGCTCCCAGCAACTCTAAGTAGTTAATACCATGTAACTGAAAAATTGATGACTCATGCACATTCCATCTGCCACCGCAGCTAGAGATGGTGTTAGTAGCTCCCCATCCTAGAGCACTAGCATCAGTTTGTAATATAACTGACGGTTTGTTGACCAAAATATTACTGGAGCAATGCCGAATATTAGTCATCCACCATTGTAATTCAGAAATGGCTTCAGCTGGTAATCGTATAGGTCTGTTGAAGTGACCTGCATGGAATTTGAGTGCCTGTTGTACATTTTGATAATGCAAAGGCCCAAACTGTGCAGCTGGAAAAGCAGCCACTAATTTGCCAATTATACTGGCTACTTCTCGAATAGAAGGTTGCTCCTTAACAATAAGATCGTTACAGGCTTCTATTAAATCTAATCTCTTGCCCCAAGGCAGAGTCACAGACATGTGAATAGAGTTAATGGTAAATACCAAATAATCAATTACTCTAGATGGTATCAACTTGGATTTAACTGGATGGATGAGAAACCCCAATCTCTAAAGCATGAGTTTAGTAGCTGAAACAGCTAATTTAGCTAATTACAGAGTTTTCCCAAAGATTAGGATATCATCCAAGTATGCCATCACAATATGATTTTGAGCAATATGATGTAGCCCAGGTACTGGTTTCAATAATCTTGTAAACAATCTGGGGGCTGAAGTTAACCCATTAGGTAATGCTTTAAACTGTCACAGTTGCCCCATCCAGCTAAACTTCAAATATCTCCGGTGATCCCAGTAAATGGGTACCGAATAGTATGCATCTTTGAGATCGATGCATGCCATATAACATCCTTTGGAAACCAGTTGTTTGGCAGTAATAACATTTTCTGTGCAGTATAAACTGACCTGGTGTTATCCAATGCCATTCATTCAGAAACAAGTGTAATATCCCACCAACCTGTAACTGATCCATACACCCTATGTTCCGGAAAGAACTCACCTACCTCTATGGTTACCAGTGGATGTATGGTTTTATTTCCGTCCTGAGGTTTGGGGGATAGGGCTAATGGAGTGCGCAAACTGCGCATCTTTGACGAGGGCCACCCTGGGCCCTGGCCTAAAAGAGAGCTCTGCCCAGAGTGTTCGGCCTTCGAGTTGCCACCAGCTTCAGCGAACCGCTTGCTGCTGATGGGAGCGTAGGGGTGCTGCCGCCGGAAAGATGAAGCCTTGCTTGTTAATGGAGCCTTAATCAGCCCGACAACTTTCGCTTCTTCGTCCAGGTCCTTGATCTGCTTAGGCAGATCCTCGCCGAACGAAAAATTTGGTGGTTGTACACTGCTGGTCCTGCACAGTCCCGCAAACTTGGGGTTCAGGGCAGGTCGGATGGCATTTTTACGAAAACAGTTAATTTCAAAATGTGCGTTGCACATTAATGCCAGGGCATCCTGTTGCACATCAGACAAGGGACCCCCATCCACATACCTAGCAAAGGCCGTGATGCCTGAAGCCAGCAATTTTAGGATTCTCTGGAGCTTCATCTCCTGGGCTTTGATGCCCCCTCCGATGTAACCCCAGATGGAGCTGTTAACAGCCGGCATGTTTAGTGAAGCACAATTAGCAGGTGTGTGGTACTTCATAGATGTTTCCACCATCCTTGTGTCTGCCTGTTCAAGCCCTCTAGGCCTCGTTCAGACAGAGACATTCCAGAAGTTCACGCAGTCCCAAGCGTTCTCCCAGAAGATTGACCCTGAACCTCGTGATCGGGGACTTTTATATGTCCTGGGACCTCAAGGGGCCAAACCACATGGGAGTGGTCTCTTAATAACCCATTTACAGATGTCTATTAACCACTTACATAACAGGCATTCTCCTAACCCAATGATTCAACAGCTCAATACATTGTATTCAAAATGGACTTCGAGAGGAAGCCAACTTAGAAACATTTACCCTGATTTATAGAAAACCCAGACAAGGCTCAACACCTCATCCAATCAACACTTGGCAAAGTCAAACTCTGCAACATTATTTACAATTATTTACAAGGTGTATGTCTGGTTTGCAGACATCCAATCCATTCTGAGCATTTTGCACCTAATTGACAGGGTTTGCAGATATTCCCATCTTTGATTGCAAATTGTATCTAAGCTCCGGACACTCTGGCACCTCTTCGCGATTTGTCCCAGCTCTGCAGAGAGCAATTCCAAATTCACCAAATCTCCGAGCAACCCTGAAACTTTACCCCATTTGAAGTCCTAACCTCTCCAATTTAGCCAGTATTAATATTCCTTCCTTTTTATCATAATGATAACCCATCATTAATGATAACCAAAGTGGCTCAATAATCAGCTAACCAGATATACATAAGTGTGCTTTACATTTCCTATCTATCAGCAACACAAGATGATGATGTCTCTTCTCAGAATTGTCAAGCATCCCGAGTTTTCATGGGCATAACTTCACAAGTTCTGTCTGAGGAGTCTTCACCTCCTGAGTTTTCATGGGTGCAAATTCTCTCCATCTATGTTCCTGCCCAGTCTTCCATCACCTTCCACAGTCAAACCTAAACCCTAGAAAATCCTAAGATGCTTGGGACAAAGCAAGTTACCATCATGCACTCATGCCTTCCCATACATTTGCCATTTTTATTTCACTTGAACCTATTCCTATTCTATACAAGGTGTATGTCTGATTTGCAGCCATCCAATCCATTCTATGCATTTTGCACCTAATTGACAGGGTTTGCAGATATTCTCATTCTTTGCTTGCAAATTGTATCTAAGCTCCAGACACTCTGGCACCTCTTCGCAATTTGTCCCAGCAGAGAGCAATTCCAAATTGACCAAATCTTTCAGCAACCCTGAAACCTTACTCCATTTTGAAGTCGGATTAACAAAAGCATCCAGAAAATTGGCTACCACTGCCTTCTGAGGCAGAGAATTCCACTGATTCACAACTCTGCGTGAAAAAGTGTTTCCTCATCTCCATTCTAAATAGCCTATCCATTATTCTTAAACGGTGGCTCCTGGTTCTGGACTCCCCCAACATTGGGAACATGTTTCCTGCCTCTAGCTTGTCCAAACTCTAAATAATCATGTATGTTTCAATTAGATCCCCTCTCATCCTTCTAAATTCGAGAACATACAAACCCAGACGCTCCATATCAACGTATTACAGTCCCGCCAACCCGGGAATTAACCTTGTGAGCCTACGCTGCGCTCCCTCAATAGCAAGAATGTTCTTCCTCAAATTTGGAGACCAAAACTGCACACACTATTCCAGGTGTGGTCTCACTAGGGTCCTGTACAACTGCAGGAGGACCTCTTTGCTCCTATACTCAACTCCTCTTGTTATAAATGCCAACATGCCATTCACTTTCTTCACTGCCTGGTGTACCTGCATGCTTACTTTCATTGAATGATGAACAAGGACCCCCAGATCGCATTGTACTTCCCCTTTTCGCAACGTGACACCATTTAGATAATAATCTGCCTTCCTGTTTTTGCTACCAAAGTGGATAAACTCCCATTTATCCACATTGAACTGCATCTGCAAATTTGTTCACACTGCCACCCAGCTTTGTGTCATCTGCAAATTTGCTAATGTTACTTTGAATCCCTTCAACTAAATCGTTGATGTATATTGTAAATAGCTGTGGCCTTGCGGTACCCCACTCGTCACTGCCTGCCATTCTGAAAGGGACCCATTAATCCCTACTCTTTGTTTCCTGTCTGCCAACCAATTTTCTATTCATGTCAGCACCCTACCCCCAATACATGTGCCCTAATTTTGTCCACTTCTTCTTCTATGTTGGACCTTAACAAATGCTTTCTGAAAGCCCAGGTACACCCACTGACTCTCCCTTGTCCATTTTTCTAGTTACATCCTCAAAAAATTCCAGAAGATTAGTCAAGCATGATTTCCCCTTCGTAAATCCATGCTGACTCAGACCAATTCTGATACTGCTACACAAATGTGCCGCTATTTCATCTTTTATGATTGACTCCAGCATCTTCCCCACCACCGACGTCCGGCTAACTGGCTATAATTCCCTGATTTCTCACTCCCGCCTTTCTTAAAAAGTGGGATAACATTAGCTACCCTCCGATCCACAGGAACTGATCCTGAATCTATAGAACATTGGAAAATGATCACCAATGCGTCCACGATTTTTAGAGCCACTTCCTTAAGTACCCTGAAATGCAGACCATTAGGCCTTGGGTATTTGTCAGCCTTCATTCCCATCAGTCTACCCAACACCATTTCCTGCCTAATGTGTATTTCCTTCAGATCCTCAGTCACCCCACATCCTCTGGCCACTAGTACATCAGGAAGATTGTTTGTGTCCTCCTCAGTGAAAACGGATTCAAAGTACCTGTTCAAATCATCCGCCATTTCCTTGTTCCCCATAATAAATTCCCCTTTTTCAGTCTTTAAGGGTGCAACATTTTAGTCTTAACTATTTTTTTCCTCTTCACATACCTGAAGAAGCTTTTACTATCCTACTTTATATTCTTGGCTAGCTTACCTTCATACCTCATCTTTTCTCCCCGTATTGCCTTTTTAGTTATCCTCTGTTGCTCTTTAAACATTACCTAATCCTCTCGCTTCCCGCTCATCTTTGCTACATTGTACTTCTTCTCTTTCATTTTCTAGCTGTCCCTGACTTCCCTTGTCAGCGACGGTCACCCCTTACTCCCGTTGGAATAATTCTTCCTCTTTGGAATGAACTGATCCTGCACCTTCTGTATTATTCCCAGAAATACCTGCCATTGCTGTTCCACTGTCATCCCTGCTAGGATATCTTTCCAGTCAACTTTGCCCAGCTCCTCCCTCATGGCTCCATAGTCCCCTTTGTTCAACTGTAATACTGACACCTCTGATTTACCCTTCTCCCTCTCAAATTAGAAACATAGAAAAATTGAGTTAAATTGTAGATTAAAACTTATCATATTATGGTCACTACCTCCTAATGGCTCCTTAACCTCAAGTTCCCTTATCAAATCCGGTTCATTACTGCACTAAATCCAGAATTGCCTTTTCCCTGGTAGACTCAAGTACAAGCTGCTCTAAGAATCCATCACGGAGACACTCCACAATCTCCCTTTCTTGGGGTCCAGTACCAACCTGATTTTCCCAGTCTACCTGCATGTTGAAATCTCCCATAACAACTATAGCATTACCTTCACAACATGCCAATTCTAACTCTTGATTCAACTTGTACCCTAAATCCAGGCTACAGTTTGAGGCCAGAGACCCGTTCAAGCACTTTAGTAGTAGGAATAAAGATGTACACTATTTTTAAATGTGGACAGGATTCAGAAATCGGAGGTGTAATTGGACTTGGGAGTGCTGGTGCAGGATTGCCAAAGGTTAATTTGCAGGTTGAGTCAGTAATAGAAACATAGAAAACATTGAAACATAGAAAAGATGTGCAGGAGGAGGCCATTCGGCCCTTCAAGCCAGCACCGCCATTCATTGTGATAATGGCTGATCGTCCCCAATCAATAACCCGTCCCTGCCTTCTCCCCATATCCCTTGATTCCACTAGCCCCTAGAGCTCTCTCTTAAATCCATCCAGTGATTTGGCCTCCACAAATTCACAACTCTCTGGGTGAAAATGTTTTTTCTCACCTCAGTCTTAAATGGCCTCCCCTTTATTCTAAGACTGTGACCTCTGGTTTTGGACTCACCAAATATTGGGAACATTTTTCCTGCATCTAGCTTGTCCAATCCTTTTATAATTTTATATGTTTCTGTAAGAATCCCCCTCATCCTTCTAAACTCCTAATAAGGAGGGTAAATGCAATGCTAACATTCATTTAGAGAGGACTAGAATATAAAAGCAGGGATGTAATGCTAAGGCTTCATAAGGTATTGGTCAGACTGCATTTGGTGTGTTGTGAGCAATTTTGCGCCCATATCTGAAGGGAGATGTGCCGGTGTTGGTGCGGGTCCAGAGGAGGTTTATGATAATGACCCTGGAATGATTGGGTTAACATATGATGAGCGTTTGGAAGCTCTGGGCCTGTACTCATTGGAGTTTAGAAGGATGAAGGGGAATTTCATTAAAACTTACTGAATAAAGAAGGGAATGAATAGGGTGGATGTGGGGAGGATTTTTCCACTGGTGAGAGAATCTAGAATCGGAGGGCTGAGCTTCAGAATAAAATGTTGTACCTTTAGAAAGGAGATGAAGGAGAATCTATTTCAGCAATGGGTGGTGAATCTGTGAAATTTATTCCCACAGACAGCTGTGGAGGTCAAGTCCTTGGATATTTTTGAAGCACAGATTGATATCTTCTTGATTAGTAAGGGTGTCAAAGGTTACCGGGAGGATGCAGTAGAGTGGGGTTGAGAAAGAAAGACAGATCAGCATGATTAAATGGCAGAGTAGACTTTATGGGCCGAATGGCCTAATTCTACTCCCACAACCTATGAACATGAACTTCAAGTGAGTTTATTGTCATGTGTCCCGGATAGGACAATGAAATTCTTGCTTTGCTTCAGCACACAGAACATAGTAGGCATTTACTACAAAACAGATCAGTGTGTCTATATATCATTATATATACATACACGCATGAATAAATAAACTGATAAAGTGCAACTAACAGATAATGGGTTATTAATGATCAGAGTTTTGTCCGAGCCAGGTTTAATAGCCTGATGGCTGTGGGGAAGTAGCTATTCCTGAACCTGGTCGTTGCAATCTTCAGGCTTGTGTACCTTCTACCTGAAGGTAGCAGGGAGATGAGTGTGTGGCCAGGATGGTGTGGGTCCTTGATGATGCTGCCAGCCTTTTTGAGGCAGCGACTGCGAAAAATCCCCTCGATGGAAGGAAGCTCAGAGCCGATGATGGGCTGGGCAGTGTTTATTACTTTTTGTAGTCTTTTCCTCTCCAGGGCACTCAAGTTGTCGAACCAAGCCACAATGCAACAGGTCAGCATGCTCTCTACTGTGCACCTGTAGATGTTAGAGAGAGTCCTCCTTGAAAGTGCTTTCTTGATAATTACTTTAGTATTCTCGGACTAGGAAAGATCTTCAGAGATGTGCACGCTCAGGAATTTGAAGCTCTTGACCCTTTCAACCATCGACCCATTGATATAAACAGGACTGTGGGTCCCCATTCTACTCCTTCCAAAGTCCACAATCAGTTATTTGGTTTTGCAGGTGACAAGGGCCAGGTTATTGTGCTGGCACCATATGGACAGTTGCTCAATCTCTTTTCTATACTCTGACTCATCCCCATCAGTGATACGTCCCACAACAGTGGTGTCGTCAGCAAACTTGATGATGGAGTTCGCACTGTGACCGGCTACGCAGTCATGAGTATAGAGTGAGTACAGCAGGGGGCTGAGCACACAGCCTTAAGGTTCTCCTGTGCTGACACATTTCCACCAATACGAACAGACTGTGGTCTGTGAATGAGGAAGTTGAGGATCCAATTGCAGAGGGATGCACAGAGACCCAGTTCTGTGAGTTTGGTAATCAGCTTGTGTTAAATGCCGAGCTGTAATCAATGAATAACAGCCTGACATATGAGCTTTTGTTGTCCAAGTGGTCCAGAGCGGAGTGGAGGGCCGGCAAGATCGCATCCACCGTTGGTCTGTTGTGGCGGTAAGCGAACTGCAGTGGGTCCAGGTTTTTGTCAAGGTATGAGTTGATTTGCTCCATGATCAACCTCTCCAAGCACTTTATCACCACAGGCGTTAGTGCCACTGGTCGATAGTCATTGAGGCACGTCACCTTACTCTTCTTGGGCACTGGTATAATTGATGCCCTTGATGAGAAGAAGTTTGTTAAAACAAATGTAGCTCCCTTGTAATCAGAAACAGGTGACCAATTGAATAACTACTTTGGTTCTGTCTTCACTAAGGAAGACATAAATAATCTGCCGGAAATAGCAGGGGACCAGGGGTCAAATAAGAAGGAGGAACAGAGTGAAATCCAGGTTAGCCGGGAAGTGGTGTTGGGTAAATTGAATGGATTTAAGGCTTATAAATACCCAGGGCCAGATAGGCTGCATCCCAGAGTACTCAAGAACGTAGCCACAGAAATAGTGGATGCACTAGTGATAACCTTTCAAAACTATTTAGATTCTGGAGTAGTTCCTGAGGATTGGAGGGTAGCTAATATAACCCCACTTTTTAAAAAAGGAGGGAGAGAGAAAATGGGGAATTACAGACCAGTTAGTCCAACATCAGTAGTGGGTAAACTGCTAGAGTCAGTTATTAAAGATGGGTTAGCAGCACATTTGGAAAGTGGTGAAATCATTGGACAAAGTCAGCATGGATTTACGAAAGGTAAATCATGTCTGACGAATCTTATAGAATTTTTCAAGGATGTAACTAGTAGAGTGGATAAGGGAGAACCACTGGATGTGTTATATCTGGACTTTCACAAGGCTTTCGACAAGGTCCCACATAAGAGATTAGTATACAAACTTAATGCACATGGTATTGGGGGTTCAGTATTGATGTGGATAGAGAACTGGCTGGCAGACAGGAAGCAAAGGGTAGGAGTAAACAGGTTATTTTCCGAATGGCAGGCAGTGACTAGTGGGGTACCGCAAGGCTCAGTGCTGGGACCTCAGCTATTTACAATATATATTAATGATTTGGACGAGGGAATTGAATGCAACATCTCCAAGTTTACGGATGACACGAAGCTTGGGGGTAGTGTTAGGTGTGAGGAGGCTGCAAGGTGAATTGGATAGGCTGGGTGAGTGGGCAAATGCATGGCAGATGCAGTATAATGTGGATAAATGTGAGGTTATCCACTTTGGTGGCAAAAACAGGAGGGTAAACTATTGTCTGAATGGTGGCCGATTAGGAAAAGGGGAGATGCAAGGGGACCTGGGTGTCATGGTACACCAGTCATTGAAAGTAGGCATGCAGGTGCAGCAGACAGTGAAGAAAGTGAATGGTATGTTAGCATTCATAGCAAAAGGATTTGAGTATAGTAGAAGGGAAGTTCTACTGCAGTTGTACAGGGTTTTGGTGAGACCACACCTGGAATATTGCATACAGTTTTGTTCTCCAAATCTGAGGAAAGGCATTCTTGCCATAGAGGGAGTACAGAGAAGGTTCACCAGACTGATTCCTGGGATGGCAGGACTTCCATATGAAGAAAGACTGGATAGACACGGCTTGTACTCGCTGGAATTTAGGAGATTGAGGAGGGGTCTTACAAAATTCTTAAATGGTTGGACAGGCTAGATGCAGAAAGATTGTTCCCGATGTTGGGGAACTCCAGAACAAGGGATCACAGTTTAAGGATAAGGGGGAAGTCTTTTAGGACCGAGATGAGAAGATCTTCTTTCACACAGAGAGTGGTGAGTCTGTGGAATTCTCTGCCACAGAAGGTAGTTGAGGCAAGTTCATTGGCTATATTTAAGAGGGAGTTTGATGTGGCCCATATGGCTAAAGGGATCAGGGGGCATGGAGAGAAGGCAGGTACAGAATGATCAGCCATGATCATATTGAATGGCGGTGCAGGCTCGAAGGGCCGAGTGGCCTACTCCTGCACCTATTTGATATGATTCTATGATTCTAGAGTCTCTGGTCCGATGGCCCATTGCGTGGTCGGCCAGAACACCCCTTATCTTTTGTTTGCTAGCTTCCCTCCAACCCCTCTATGTTTGTTTGATCTAGGTTTAGTTCCTTTGTTAGTGAAAAATAAATAATTTTTCCATTTGACCCTGGTGTTGTGTTATGTTATTGTCCTCTGAGGTATTTGATTTTGGCGGCCGTAACATAATTATGGGGG
Source organism: Okamejei kenojei (assembly GCA_035221665.1). Classification (NCBI taxonomy): domain Eukaryota; kingdom Metazoa; phylum Chordata; class Chondrichthyes; order Rajiformes; family Rajidae; genus Okamejei; species Okamejei kenojei. Next base: position 7,287,089 of record CM069153.1, read on the forward strand.
CTCGTCCAAACTTTTAGGTAAACCCTATACGTTTTAATTACTTTGATAGGCTTCTTCATGGCAGGGGTAGTCAGTTTGTGTAATCATTTTTTCTGCTTTGTGGTTCTAGTAACCTGTTTTGGCTATTGTGGTAGCATTTGTGATAAGGAAAAATGCAATTTAAAGTGGAAGAGTTTGTGGATGCTCCTAGCCTAGAGATGTTTGATCAATGTACTAAGGAAAATTTAGTGTTACTTGCAGAAAGCTATGGCGTTTCCATTAATAGACAAGCAAAAAACAGTTAATTAAGTTGTTGTTATGGACTGCTTTGGTTGACAAAGGGGTGTTGCCTAGTAATCCTGATAGTCATCCATCTCCTGTACAGCCTGGTCAGAACATGGAGGACGTCATTAAACTGAAGGAGATGGAGTTTGAGTCACAGAAATTGACTCAAGCCTTAAAAAATGATGAGCTCATGCATGGTCTTGAAATGAAACGGCTTGAGGATGCTCAAGCTCTTGAAATGAAATGGCTTGAGGAGGAAACCAAAAAGGATGCTCATGCTCTTGAAGTGAAATGGCTTGAGCTGCGGGAGAAAGAAGTAGATAATCCCCAGTTCTCTCTTAGAGAGCAGGAGTTTGATGTGAGCAGAAATATTTGTTTGGTTCCACTGTTCAGTGAAAAAGATGTTGATAAATATTTCACTGTGTTTCAGCATGTTGCAACATCACTGAAATGGCCTAAGGGTGTGTGGACATTGCTGTTGCAATGAGTCCTTGTTGGTAAAGCACGTGAGGTATATTCGTCATTGTCTGTAGACAGTAGCCTTGACTATGAAGTTGTAAAAACTGCCCTCCTCAGAGCGTAAGAGTTGGTTCCCAAAGCGTACCATCAAAAATTCCGGCGTTTCAGAAAATATGATAACCAAGCATATGTGGAATTTGCTCATGAAAAGGAGGCTCTGTTTGAACGCTGGTGTGCTTCTCAGGGGGTAACAAATTTTGACCAGTTAAAGTCCTTGATAATAATGGAGGATTTTAAAAACTGTCTTCCTGAAAGAGTGACAACATATCTTAATGAGCAGAAAGTCTCAGACGTGTCTAAGGCCGCTGCATTGGTGGATGAATATATGCTCACTCATAAGGCAAATTTTGGGGAACGATCCTCTGGTTTCAGTGGGAGACCAGTTGATCATGGTGTGTTGCTGGTAATAGTATAACAGCTTTTTCTGTGCCAATTGATAGCAGCACTTCAAAGAAGTGGGAAGTCAAACCTAATAAAACTGACAGTGATTTAGGGGCTAAGGACAGTCCAATGTGTTTCTACTGTAAGGAGAGAGGGCACATTTTGAAAACGTGTCCCATTCTTAAAAATAAAAAAGCGAAGCCGGTGGCTTTGGTCAAAACACAGAAGGCACATGAAATCCCTGTGGCGGTGGATTTTTCTCCTTCTGTCATAAGAGCTTTTGTGTCTATGGAGGATGGGGACAGTAAAGTATCGGTGACAATCTTGCGTGATACTGTGGCCTCTCAGTCCTTCATTTTGGAAGATGTGCTACCATTTTCAGCTGAGTCATCTGTTGGTTCTAGTGTCCCAGTTGTAGGGTTTGGTATGGAGGACATGGGAGTGCCATTGCTTACTGTTAACCTTGAGTCTGAGCTGGTTTCGGGTCGAGTGGCTGTGGGGATATGGCCACGTTTTCCCATAAAGGAAGTGTCGTTGATTCTGGGTAACGATTTGGCTGGGGGGAAAGTTTTGGTCACTCCTGAAGTGACGCCTGTTCCTATGTTGTGGTGTCCAGATAAACTTGCTGAGCAACATCCACAAGGTTTTGCATCATGTGCTGTCACTCGCGCTATGGCTAGAAACCAAGCTCTTGAGTGAGAGTTTCCTTGTGCAGCAGGATGTTGGATCCTGTGTTGCGCAGGGAGTGTCTGTATCACAAGTTGGTGAAATGGCTGAGACTAAACCGGTGTCGTTGTCATGTGACCAGTTGGTTGCTGAGCAGAAATGTGATACCGATTTGTCTGCCTTGATTGACAGCGCAGTGTCAGAGGTACAAGTGGACTCCTCGTCAAAGGGATATTTTCTAAGGGATGACTTGCTAATGCGTAAATGGTCTCTTTTGAATGCATCTGGTCAGGATGACTGGAGCGTTGTTAAGCAGATTGTAGTACCACATAGGTATCGGAATGAAATGCTTACTTTGGCTCATGATAATCCTCTTGCTGGCCATTTAGGAGTTAATAAAACATACGACCGTATATTATGACATTTCTTTTTGCCTGGGTTAAAGAGGGATGTGGTGCAGCATTGCAAGTGTTGTCATGTATGCCAAGTAGCAGGTAAACCAAACCAAACTATCGTTCCTGCACCCTTGTATCCGATACCTGTAGTTGGTGAACCGTTTGAACGTATTATGATAGACTGTGTGGGTCCCTTGCCTCGAACGAAAGCTAGCAACAAGTTTTTGTTAACCATAATGTGTTCATCTACCCATTTTCCAGAGGTGATTCCATTACGGAAGATACCCACCACCATGTTACAAAATCATCACACAACTATGTTACAAATATTCTAATAACTACTATACAACCTCGGTAAAGGGGCAAGCATCTGGCTCGGGCAAAGCCCTCTGCCACCTGGCACTGTGACTTGCGGATAGCCAGCTTGGCCAGGTTTAGGAGCTCTTACTAAGTTTTTTTCCCTGTTTGGTCTACCTAGGGTGATACAAAGTGACCAGGGGTAAAACTTTGTCTAAAGTTTTTGCTCATGTGCTGAAACAACTAGACATCAAACATTGTCATTCAAACGCTTATCATCCTGAGAGCCAGGGCGCTCTCGAGCATTTCCATCAGACATTAAAGTCTATGTTGCGTACGTACTGTCTGGAATTTGAGAAGGACTGGGATGATGGCGTTCATCTGGTGATGTTTGCAGTACGAGAGGTCGTGCAGGAATCTTTGGGTTTTAGTCCTGCTGACTTAGTTTTTGCCCATACAGTACGTGGTCCTTTAAGAGTCCTAAAAGAAAAGTGGTTACAAGAAGAAACCAAACAAAATGTTTTGGAACACGTCAGTAACTTTAGATTTAGACTGTGGCGGGCATGTGAATTGGCTATAGAAAATCTTGAAACTGCCCAGACAAACATGAAAGAATGGTTCGATAAGAACGCTAAGAGCAGGGACTTTTTGCCAGGTGACAAAGTTTTAGTCTTGTTGCCAATTCCTGGGTATAGTCTGCAGGCTCGTTATAGCGGCCCTTATCTGCTAGAAAAGAAAATGGGAGAGAGAGATTACCTAATTGCAACTCCTGATAGGAGGCGTAAAAATCAGCTTTGCCATGTAAACATGCTGAAAAAATATCACGAGAAAAAGGCTGTGGGTTTTGAATCAGAGAAGCTGTGTCCCACACTATCATCCAAGCCTGTTTTGACTGTGATGGTGCTGTCCCCTGACACTGATACTGAAGTGGGTGAGGCACGTTTGTCTGTGGCTATGACGCATGGTAAACTGTCCAAGTCTGAGCAGTTGAAAACACTTCCATTGCGTTTGTCTCACTTGACTGAGAGTCATCGGAGAGATCTTATTACTTTGGTTGATTCAAATAAGTCGCTGTTTTCTGATGTGCCGTCTAAAACTCCATTCTAAAACATGACATTGACTTGGCTGATACTAAGCCAATTAAGCAACACCCATATCATATCAATCCAGACAAGTGCCGAGCCTAGCTGTAGTTCATGGAGCTCTCCTTGTCTGTTGGCTGCTAAGGCTAATGACGACGACCGGTTCTGTACTGACTTTCATAAGGTTAATAGCGTAACCAAAACCGATTGTTTTCCTCCCCCACATATGGAGGATTGCGTGGATCATGTCGGTAGTGCCTCTTTTGTCACAAAATTTGACTTATTGAAGGGCTATCCGACATCTTGTGACGGATTGGCTAACCTTATTTGGCACTGGTGTATTAAAAAGAACATTTGGATTTCAGCTGTCTACTTGCCAGACAGATTCAATATGGTGGCAGACACCAGATCACGCAAATTCAATGACAACACAGAGTGGATGTTGAATCATGAGGTATTGTTGTTTGGTATGGGATGCCAGATATCGATTTGTTTGCATCCAGACTCAATAACCAGGTACTGAAGTATGTTTCATGGGAACCAGATCCAGAGGCAGTAGCGGTAGGTGTGTTCTCGCTGCACGGGGGCGGAGTGTTTTAAATGCATTTCCCCCATTCCGATTTAATCAGTCACTGCTTGACCAAAATCAAGCAGGACTCCGCTTCAGGAGTTTTGGTGATACCCGACTGGCCTACACAGCCATGGTTCCCTCTTATTTCGGACATTATTACACAGCCTATTATGGTGGTTCCAAAATGTCATGATCTATTGGTGCACCCTGTGACTGGAGATCAACACCCGTTGAACGATTGTGTTAATTTGCAGATTTAAGAAGGCCATACCTGGGTCTGGGACTATCCAATCGTACCGTGGATGTCATCACATCTTCCTGGAGGGATAGTACGAAAAAGCAGTACGTCTCTCATGTCAGGAAATGGGAGGAGTTTTGTTTACATGGGAACATTACATACCACACAGCTTCCATCCCAGATGTGCTCGAATTTCTGTCCAAGTTACGATGAAGGGTTGAGCTATAGTGCCATCAATAGTGTCAGGAGTGTCCTGTCATCGTACCTATGCCGGCGGTCGGAGCTTCAGTCTGTAGGATCTCATCCGTTAATATCCAGATTTATGAAGGGTGTTTTTAATTCCAATCCCCCCAGGCCTAGGTACTCTGAAATCTGGGATGTGAGCATGGTACTCACGCTGCTTCGTCAGTGGGGTACAGCCACATCCTTGTCATTGCGTACCCTAAAGTTGGGTATGGGAATGACGTTATATTGTACATCTATGACCTAATTAAACAAAGCAGACCAGGGGTGTCAGGGTTCAAGCTTGTACTATCAGCATATCCCACGGATTTACAGCTGTGTGTAGTGCGCACTTGAGGTGCTATATTGAGGTCACCAAGAGCCTCAGAGGCTCCGAAGTAGCATTATTAGCCACAAAAAGCCACATATAAAAGTGTCCGTTCAGACCATTTCAAGATGGCTGAAACAAGTGCAGGGTTGTGCAGGAGTTAATACTGACAATTTTAAATCTCACTCCACCAGTGCGGCATCAGCGTCAGCAGCGAGGGCAATGGACGTCCTCTAGGCCATATCCTCGCAGCCGCAGGATGGTCAAATGAATTGACTTTTCAGAGGTTTTATAATAAACCACTTATTGAACCCAGGGTGTTCGCCCATTCTGTTTCAAGTTCTGTTTCATTGCTTGCCCCTGGGAGAGAGGAGTCGCTATTGTGTTTCTTTGGTTTATTTGTGAATTATAGCAACAACATGTTAATCAGTAGCATGTTTCAATGTATGGCTCATTATTGACTCCTCCTGAGTCAACTGACGCAGTGTGAGACGCCTGGATTTGGATCAATGTGAATCACGGACCTTTGAAATCTTCACGTAATCACTCACGTGACTCCGAAGTAAAATAGTAAGATTAAACGAGAACTTACCAGTTTGAAGTTTGATCTTTATTTTATGAGGGGTTACGATGAGCGATTACGTGCCCAGCGCTCCCGGCCCTCAAAATATTAAAGGTCAATTGGAAGGTCTGGTTTATAATCTTACTATGTTACGTCAGTTACTGTTATCTGTGATTTCACACCGCTGCTTTGAAGATTGACACGCGTGCGGACTGGCGGGGTTCTTCATGTAATCGCTCATCCTAACTCCTCATAAAATAAAGATCAAACTTCAAGCTGGTAAGTTCTCGTTTAATCTTACTATTTTTGACTATCAGTTATATTTTTGAGTTTGTTTAATTGTAGTGCCTGAGACCATGCCGGCCCAGGGCTTCCAGCTGCTATGCTCAGGCGGCTGCTTCGGCTACTCTTCTTGTGGCCCGGTTCCCCATGAGGAACCTGCCTTTTAAGGATGGGGTAAGATGCTACTTGCCCCCCCCAGATCAATCTGGAGGACTGCTCGGCTGCCGTGGCGGCTAAGCTCGCAGTCCTCCTGTACGTGGGCAAAATGTTCGGGAAGGCTGTGCTCTTCCTTGAGTCCATTGAGGGGGTGAACGTGGCTGTGAGTAAAGGGGTCACAGTGGGGGAAGTATTTTTGCAGGTTGACCCCATAAAGTCCATCGCACAGCGGGTGGTCTTGTCCAACGTCTCGTCGTGCATTACAAACGAGGCCCTCCTTCCCCACCTTCACACCCTGGGGAAGGTACTCATGGTCATCACCCCGATGTCCCAAGAGTTTCATAGGAAGGAGCTGCGGCACGTTCTTTCCCTCCGGCACCAGCTGACGATATTGCTGGATCGGGAGGAGGAAGTTGACTGGTGCTTCTGTGTACAACGGGATGGGTGTGATTTTACAATCTTCTGGACATCGGAGAGCCCAAGGTGCCATGCCTGCAAGCAAGTGGGGCATATTCGGGGGAATTGCCCCAAATCCTGGGTGGGGGCCACCACCTCCGGTGCCACTAACCTCCCTCCCTCCCCTACTCCCAACTCTCACGTAGTTGAGTTAGCGAACTCTGGGGTTGCGCAGAGCGTGGGTGTGGGTGGGGAGGGTCACAAGTAGAGGGGCAAGGTGGCAAAGAAGGTGAAGCACCTGGCGAACAAAACTCCCAGGGACAAGAATGATCCACCCATCCCGTCACCTCCCATTAGGGAGTCTGCCATCCCCATAATCAAGCCGGGGGCAGTGGGGATCGGGCGGGAGGAGGGGGTTCCACAGAGGAAGGTTGCTCAGGTGACCCCAGAGTCAATGAGCTCCTCCCCATCGAAAAAGAGGAATCTCTCTAGGGAGGAGCAGAAGGGGGACGAACGGGAATCCTCCAGGGGGGAGGGGAGTACTGTGATGGAGGAATATTCCCGCCCTCTGGTTCTGGTCCCGGTCCCATGTTCTGGAGGGGATTCTGGGGGGGGTGGCGATGGGGACCACTCGGGTGATATGGAGCAGGAGGAGATTCCTGTTGGGGAGGGAGTCCCGCATCAGGCACCCGAGGAAGCCCAGCACCAACCCACCCAGAATGGGGCGCACAGCACGCCTCTGGAGGTAGAGACTGTAGGCGGGCAGGGGGTTGGGGAAACCAGCCCTTCTCTCCCTCAGGACCTGGGTCCAGAGGGACTCCCTGAGACTGGTGCACCAGTGTTCACCCTGGACCCAACAGGGGGAGGAATAGTCGCCCCCACTGTCGATGATCTTGACTCACCGGGTACATCTGGGGAAGGCCCCACTGCCACTTGCCCCAGGGTTGGGACTGAGGTGGAGGAGAGACCACAGGGTGGGGCAGAAGCATCGAGCACTGAGGGTGTGTCCAGGGATGGGGAGGGTGTCTCCATCTTCAGTGAGCAGGTGGAAGTAGAGTCCTCGGACCATGAATCAATAGATGTTCTCGCTCCCCCTGACGCCACTCTATTCATTCCAGTGGAGAAAATCCGCCGGTTCATCCAGGCCACCAAAGGAGCCCAACATGGGCCCAGACTGGCCTCCCTCCGATGGCCAAATCTACACGGGCTCACCAGCTCGCTGAACCCCATCCTTGGAAGGAGGAGGAGGGACAAGGGGGTGAAGGGGAACGACCGGCGTGAGCTCAGGTCCTTCTTGGACGACCTGGAGATGGACGCCAAGACCAAGAGCAGCTTAGTTTCTGTTGAGGGTAGAGGGACCAGTAGAGCGTTCCTTGTAGCCAGGGTCCAGAGGGCAAGGAGCATCGCCACTCCACCTAGGATCCGCAAGGGGAGGAGTGGCTCTGCTGTCAGTGACCGAAGGGCTGGTGACAGGATGTTGGGAGTAGGCAGAGCTGAAGGTGTCCTGGTTAGGTTGCTCCTAAACTTGGCCAAGCTGGCTATCCGCGAGTCAAAGCGCCAGGTGGCAGAGGGCTTTGCCCGAGCCAGATGCCTGCCCCTTTACCGAGGTTGTATAGTAGTTATTAGAATATTTGTAACATAGTTGTGTGATGATTTTGTAACATGGTGGTGGGTATGTCACCACGGTTTTGTTTTTTTTTGGGGGGTTTTGTATCGTGTTGAAATTAAACAAATTAATTTTTTATACAAAAAAAAGCTGGTTACCAAGCTCACGGAACTGGGTCTCTGCGCATCTCTCAGCAACTGGATCCTCGACATCGTCATCCATGGACCGCTTGTTCAAATTGGCAGCAATACCTCTTTCTCCATAACCATCAGTTCAGGAGTACCTCACGGCTGCGTGCTCAGCCCCCTCCTCTCCTCACTCTACTTATTGATTGTGGACTTTGGAAGAGGAAGGAGGAGAACCCACAACCTTTTCATTTATTATTTTGTTCACAGAATACTATCTTAACATGAATAGTAAGATTAAACGAGAACTTACCAGGACTTTATTTTATGAGGAGTCGAGAATAGAAGCCCGTACAGCCGTTGGTGCGTCAATCTTCAAAGCAGCGGAATGAATTCACAGCTAACAATGACTGAAGTATAACGGTAAGATGATAAAACTAGAACTACCAGATGAGATCTATGAGGGTGGGAGCAGAGGGCACGTAGTCCCTCAACTCGACTCCTCATAAAATAAAGATCAAACTTCAAACTGGTAAGTTCTCGTTTAATCTTACTATTTTACTTCGGAGTCACATGAGTGACTACGTGAAGACTTCAAAGCACTGTGAATTCACGCCGCAGACTCAAATCCGACGTTCACACTGCCTGGATTGACTCAAAAGTCGTTAACAATCAATCATGCATCAGTAATACATTTGTTAAATGAAATAACAGTTTATTTACAAACAAATCATAACAAACCCCTCTAACTCAGGGGAAAAGTGTAACAGTACTGACACCAGAATCAGCAAACACCCCGAGCCTTGAAATTGGCTTGTGATAAAACCTCTGAAAAGTTAGCTCACTGGACCATCCTGCGGCCGCGAGGACCTTGAAATCGTTTGCACCGACACCTTACTGTGTGGTTTTTTGTGACTAATAACAAAGTCAACTCTGTTCCTCTCAGAGGTTTAGTAATCTCAATGTAACAAGATAAATGTGAGACTACACAGAAGCGATCATCTGCGGGGTATGCTGAAAACACAATCTTACATCCTGTCATGCCTCTTTTATTATGTTTAAGCAAATCATAGACATAAAATATAATGGCATCAGCCGACACATGCATTCTATCTAGCCGTAGCTTTAGCAACATTTATACACGTTGAGCTGAAACCAACGCCATAAGCATGTCCACCTTCATAGATAATTTGGCTACTGATAGGCTTGTAACCGGAGCCCACTGGCGAAGAGCCATAAAAACCTCACTCATATTCCAAATACCGACATACCTGGGTTTAGGAGGATTAAAATTGAAAAACTCCCTTCATGAATCGTGAAACTAACGGATGTGTCCCTACTGTATGCAATTCTGCATTCATAGGTAAATAAGAAGACAGAGCACTTCTGGCTGAATTAATCACACTGTAACTTAATTTTTTGGTCAAATAAAGAGTTGACAAACTCCAATACATCCGTGATCCCTGCAGTGTGATATACAATATCCTGCTGTAGGCAGAATTGCTCCCACTTCCTTATATAGGTGATATATTGCTGCTGTGTACTATCCCTGCAGGCCGACGTGAGAACATCCACAGTGAGATGCATGAGACAGTCCTCTCCTCAGGTATGGCCTCCTTAAAATCTGCAAATTAACAGATCAATACGATCCTATAAAGGATGTTGATCCCCAGTGACTGGATTTACCAGTAGATTTTTATTCTTGGGCATAAGCATGTAAGGCTCCCTAGCCATTTGTAATACAACGGGAAACCATGCCCGTGTAGGCCAATCTGGCACTACCAATACCCCTGAAGCGGAGTCCTCCTTGATCTTTTGCAAACATCTGCTGATGAGACAGAATGGAGGAAATACATACACAAACATTCCTCCCCCTATGCAGTGAAAATGCATCCACTGCTACTGCCCCAGTATCTGGTTACCATGAAACATATCTAGGTAACTGATGATTTAATCGAGATGCAAACAAGTCAATATCTGGCAATGCATACTGATCAATCATTTGGTTAAATACATCCTGATTTAACATCCATTCAATGTTGTCATTAAACTGACGTGACCTCTTCCTGGCAAATAAAGTGCTGAAAGCCAGATATTTTGGGCAATACACCAGCTCCAAATCTGGTTAGCCAGTCTATCACAAGACTGTGACTTAACTCCACCCATGTGGTTTACATATGCCACTGCTGTGGTGTTGTCATTCTGACCTGCACATGCAGATCCCTCCTTGTAGAACAATAAGCTTTGAGCCCATACCAAGTGCCCAACAACTCTAAATAATTAATCCCTCTTAATTGAGGAAGCGATGTCTCATCCACATTCCATCTGCCTTCACAACTAGAAGACATATCTGTTGCACCCCAACCCAGTGCACTTACATGAGTCTGTAATATCAGTGACGGTGATTCCACCAAAACCTTCCTTAAATTTTTTGAAACATGTACTATCCACCATTGTATGTCAGCAATCGCCCCAGCTGACAACTGCATAGGCCTATCAAAAATGGCCCCTTTGTATTCTCAGTGCCTGTTCCTTTGATGGTTGTAATTGTTGATAATGCAGAGGACCATACTGCACAGCTGGAAAGGCTGCAACAACTTCCCAATAAAACTGGCTACTTGTCTAATCAAAGGCCGTTGTTCTCCAACAGATTAACACAGTCCTCAATTAACTGATTCAATTTATCCCTGGGCAAAGTTACCAACATGTGATTGGAATTAATGGTAAATCCCAGATAATCATAATTTGGACTGGTGATAATTTAGATTTATCTGGATGAATAACAAATCCCATTTGTTCAAAAGTGATTTTAACAACTGAAACTGATGATTGAGTTTCAGCATGTCTTTCCAACAATCAGAATATCATCTAGAATAGGCCATTACCACATGCCCCTGAGCTCTAAGTAATGCTAACACAGGTTTTACCAATTTAGTAAATAATCCAGGATCTGAAGTTAATCCATTCGGCAATGTCCTGAATTGCCACAGCTCAGTCATCCAAATAAATTTCAAATATCTTCTATCATCACCATGAATAGACACTGCATAATACGCATTCTTTAAATCAATGGTTGCCATATAATACCCTTTGGACACTAGATGTTTGCCCGTGGTAAAGGTCTCCATTTTGAAATGCCTATAACAATCAAATTTGTTCAAATTCGATAAATCCAGAATAATTCTACATCCCCCAGTCTTTTTAGATCTGGGAAATATACTTGACAGAAATTGTTGACTTTGATAGACAGAAGGCTCAATTACCCCTTCTTATGTAATGACTGAATCTCTGCTTGAATAAGCACATTTTCCTCATCTGAAAAATAAGTTTACGACTAGGAAAATGTTGATTAGGTAGACTGTCCTTATAGTAAAATCCAATTTTTCACCCCTTCAATACACTGTATGAACAAATCTGATGTCAACTGCTGCCATTGTTTGACAAACAATTTTAACCTTCCCCAATTGGAACAGGAACATCAGTTAATTCAATCGTCTGTCAATGTTATATTCCTTACCAGCATCTTTCCTTGCGGCCTTGTTGTCCTCGACTTCTTGTAGAGAACCTTTTTTGCCTTGCTTCCAGCTGGCTTAATGAGGGCCATGGTTATAACAACCTCATAACAGTTTTGACCCTTTTTGCAAGGTTACCACCAAACAACAGATTTCGTGGTGGTACACTGGTCGGTTTGCACAACTCACCAAATTCGGGTTAGCACTGGCCTAATAGCGGCCCTCCCGATATTATTAATTTCAAAATGCATTACAATGGAGTCCCAGTTCATCCTGGTGTGCTTCAACCATATCATTTGTATCAATAACTTTCACCACAGCTGTAATACCTGCTGACAACAGTTTAAGCACTTTTTTAAAACTTCATCTCCTGGGCCCTAGCAGGCAAACCCATCTATGACCAAATTTGGTGATTAACCACCGGTACCTTCAGGAGATCACAATTAACAGGAGCTTTATAGTTTTTTGCTACTTCATCCATAGCTAGCTCCTGTAACTGGTGGGAGAGCATATACTGAATGGCTTCGGCCAATTCTACATCAATCGCCTTTCCTGCCTCTCTACACTCAGCAAACTTCCCAGCAATGTTCGGAATTACCTCCAACCGAACACCTTTACTGCTCTCCCCCAGCATAGAAACAGTGTCAGCAAACTGCCCTGATAGAACATCCTCCTCACGGGCAGGATAGTTCTGCAGCCCTGAAACAGGTGCTGCTAGCACAAGCTCTCCATCAGCCTGGCTTGGGCACCACTCCTCCTCACGGAGCTGGAACATCCTTCTCACAGGCAGGATAGTTCTGCAGCCCTGAAACAGGTGCTGCTAGCACAAGCTCTCCATCAGCCTGGCTTGGGCACCACTCCTCCCCACGGAGCTGGTCCCTGTCGAGCATTCTTTTGAAATAGAATCTCGACGTGGGAGAGCCGTGAGCAAACGGACTCTCCTATGGAGGGTATAACCTCCAGGCCCGACTCATTTACTGGCCACAGAGACTTGCCAGTGGCCTTCCACCCTACTGACAAGCCTCCACTGCCCCCCGGCAGTGGGTCCGCAACCACTGGCTGTGTAGCCAGCACCGAACCAGGTGTACCAGACGGGCCTCCATCCTCAACACTCTCCTGGCCACTTTTCCTTTCTACCCCCGGAGCGCCTCGCCGACACCTTCTTCACTTTCTGCAACATTCTCTACCCAAACCGTCGCAGAAAATGACATGCGGTAAAAATTTTTTAAAAAACCTTACCTCTTTAAACTTGTTTAACGAAGAACTGCAAATGCTGGAGAATCGAGGGTGAAGTCTGAAGAAGGGTCTCGACCCGCAACGTCGCCCATCTCCCTCGCTCCTTAGATGCTGCTGCACCCGCTAAATTCTCCAGCTCTTCGTATAACCCGCGGTTTAAACTTACCGCTCGGAGGAGCGCTGCTGCTCCAACCGGCCGACTGCACCAGCGTCTGACGTCATGACGCACCAACGGCTGTACGGGCTTCTATTCACGTAGTCACTCACGTGACTCCGAAGTAAAATGGAAGATGTGCAAACATTTCTCCTAAGTACCGTCTATATTACTCATTCCCCTTTCTGCTGAATCCCAGTCTGAAAAAGGGTCTCAGCCTGAAACTTTTCTCCCGAGATGCTGTCTGACCAGCTGAGTTACTCCAGATTTTTGTGTCTGGCTTCAGTTTAAACCAGCATCTGCAGTTCCTCCCTACACCTACTACCTTTACATATTCTATTGTGCTGCTGCAAGTAAGAATTTCATTGTTCTTTCTGGGACATATGACAATATGACAGGAGATGAAGAAATGAGCTGAACATTATACTGAATGGAAACTGGTACATTCCAGCTCTTCGTCACTGTGGTTCCTAATAGAGTTGGAAATGATCTCTAGATTCTTATAAAGGTTCTGTCTGCATATTAATATGAAATGATCATTACATTTCTCAACATGACTTATCATGCTGAGCCATTTATTTGATGTGAAAAATGCCAATTTATTCAGTTTTTTCAGCATGAATCTTAATCATGCAGTTGCTAATGTTACTAATTTTGCCTTTAAATTGAATTGTGTTGGTGTCACACAAACCCAGGACAGGTAAGTGGTGATGTCAATTATTCTTCGGAGTCACGTGAGTGACTACGTGAAGATCCCCGCCAGCACGCATGCGTGACATATCGTCGAACGCATTGCGGAAGCGACAGTCGGGAGGAGCGCCGCTCCTCCAGCGCGAGTTTTGAAAAATTACAGAAGGTAAGTCTTACCTTTTCTGGTGAGCGTGGCGACTCGGTGTGTTTCTTTTTCAGAACGGAGGAAGCACCATGGAGTCGCGTAAGGGAGAGCAGCAGCTGATACCGCTGCTGTGGAAGCAGCCAGCAGCGTGCCGTCTCTCCAGAGCTGCAGGTGCTGCCAGCAGCTGCCGGCTTCTCGCCGCTACAGACCGCAGGTGCGCCGCGGTCGGCGGCAAAACCACCCGGAAGTCGGACAGGTCCGTTGACTCGCCTGGGTCCGGACCTGAAGACACCCCGTTCACAGATAGCGACAGGGCGTCTTTCCCGCGGGAGCGGATGGGGAGCAGTGCTCCAGCGTGACCTGCTTATGCAGGGGCAGAGTCACAGTGGGTCTCCTCGCAGACCCACGGCAGCATCCTTTCAAGGACTGCCAAATGTCTCACCCTCTTCGCAGGGGAGCATTAGGGGTCAGAGCTGGGCTGACCCTGAAGAAGGGGCAATGGCTGAACAGTCAACTGTGAGGGGTGCCAGAAGAGAGAGCAGCAGAAGATTGTGAGGACACATGCTGTATCAACTCAAGAAGGACTGCCTATACAAAGCTGCAAGCCAGTACAAAATACATGGCTACAAAACAGCTACAGGAGCAAGCCATTAACTTTATGGCTGGGAAGTACATTGCTCCAGAGAACTCAATTTCTCTTAAAGTACCAGCAGTCTATGACCCCATCTGGGGCAACAGGAGCCCATCTATAAGGAGGAAAGCTGCTGGCTGCTAAAATCACAGCAGTACCAGGACAACTGATGGGGTTGATTTGCCTGAAGAGTTACTAGATGCTCTAGCAGACTGTGTAATACTCAGTGGAGATTAACAGTTACAGGAAGAGCATCATCAAGAAGTGCGGAATTATGCAAGACAAGTAGCACACAGGCGCCAAAAATTGCTGTTGGGGGGACCTCCCGAAGCAGGTGAAAGACCTGCATGAGGAAGCCAAGGCTATAGGCCTGATCAAGGTGCCAAGCACCTCTAAAACCCACTATCGACAGCGGCAGCACCCCTACACACCCAGCAGACATCGGTGCTATGGAAGACCATCTGGTGGTGAAAGCTCGAAGGCCGGCCCACCTGCACAGCGGTCTTTCAGACCATGGCCCAGCCCGGCCTTCATGGAAAATGCGCCAACCCCACAACGCAGCAACACAATACCAGAAGAAACAACTGCGGAGACAACCCACACAACACCGGTAACCATGGAGGTAGGTGGGTCTGGTTGTCTTAAAAAACATTGCATGTCCGATTCATCAAAAGGTGGGGGGACGGTTGCACTTGTTTCATCATGTGTGCTGCACTTTTACCTCTGAATTTTTACATACTCGGAAGTATTCAGAATTACAAAATTGAATTTGTATACGAACTACCGTCCCAGTTCAGCATACGCCTAGCAGGAAGTTCATACTTCACAAAAAGAGGGAACAGCAGGCCATGCTGAACTGTTAAGACTAAACACAAAAGGGATTGAGAAAACAATCAGAGAATTTCAAGAGTTCGTATCAAATATATTTATAAAAAACGAAAAAGATGGTGGTTGCCGTATCATTACAGATTTGACCGAACTAAATACTTCCGTTCAGTATGCCCATTTCAAAATAGACACGTTTGTCACACACAGGGTCATCGTAAATACCTGAAATTTATCTGGATGGGACAGCAATGGCAGTATGCCTTATCCAATGGGTTGTCATCAGTACCCAGGCTATTACAAATTTTATTAAAACCAGCTTTAGCATACTTAAAGAAACATAACCATATCGTCATGGCTTACCTTGATGATATTCTCATTGTAGGTGAAAATTGGAGCTGGCTACATTGGTGGTATCAGCCACAACACAGAGATTTAACGTACATCCAGATAAAATCAAAATTGGAACCCTCCACTACCATGGATGATTTGGGGTTCACTATTGACTCTGTTCATATGTCTATCACCTTGCCACCAAACAAAGTGACAGACTTGATGGGAGTATGCAAAAGCCTCACTGGCATCAGGGAACCATCCATTCGGCAAGGAGCAAGAGTGATTGGGAAATTGGTGGCTGCGTTCCCAGCAGCACAATTGGACCACTCCATTATTAAAATACTGGAAGAATGAAATTTTAGCTCTCAAAAATCATGCAGGCCATTTCAATAGGCCTATGCAACTACCAGGGAAAGTAAATTAGAATTAAACTGGTGGATAGAAAATGTTCAATATTATCCTAACCCCATCACCCCATTCTTTATCCATAGGGTACATTACAGACTGATGCCAGTGCTAAAGGTTGGGGAGCAACTAATACCACCGCAAGTTGTGGTGGCAGATGAGTGCACAAACATTATTCTGTTTAAAGCACTAGGAATTAATTATCTAGAAATGCTGGGGAGCGTTCATGGACTCAGGGCCTACTGCTCAGATGAGCACCAGTTGCATGTACGGTACAAATTGATACCACACTGGGGGCCTATATATAATTATATGGGAGAAATAAAGTCGATATCATGTGATGAATTGCCTAATAATATCTGGCACTGGTGTCTGGGAGAGAGATTTGGATCTCAACCACTTACCTTCCAGGTAAGCTAAATACAGTGGCAGACACCAGGTCACGTAAATTCAACGACAACATTAAATGGATAAAACTAATATCCTAGATGGGAATGATTATGGCACTTGGATCAGCACAACGGGTCCAGTCCTTACACAAGCTAGAATAGGACGTCATGTCTGTCACAAATGGCAGATAACCTGCTACATACAGGGGTACTTAAACAAGACTGACCCGGTTCCTTTGGCCAATATTAGAGTTCTGGCCTATCCTGCAGATAGTCGGCCCTGCATAGTGACACATATTTTCCAATATATAGTCACCAAGACACTTATGGGCATGGAGAGAGCTTTCTCATTAGCCATAAATGCCCTCACCTAAGGTCACAGTGCAAACCATATCCAGATGGTTCGGGTGGTATTACGTGCAGTGATGAATACTAATGTTTCAAATCTCACTCCAACGGGGCTGCATCTACATCGGACGCTAGGATGATGGGAGTTCCTATGGACCACATCCTTGCCACAGCGGGGTGGAGCAATGAACGCATTCAATGCTTCATAATAAACCCGTGGCCGATCCTGAGACGTTTGCAGGGAAAAAATTAAGTTCTGTAAAATAAATTACCCAATGTGGGGCATATTATTTTAGGTATGAATAATACCTTTATTGTTTTTCAGCACAGTGTCGTGTGTGAAATACGTTCATCCTCCGTCCCAGAATGGCAGTGTGTGAGCATGGTCTCGTTCCAGGGCATGAAATCACAGAGCTTTGAAATCTTCACGTAGTCACTCACGTGACTCCGAAGTAAAATAGTAAGATTAAATGAGAACTTACCAGTTTGAAGTTTGATCTTTATTTTATGAGGAGTTACGATGAGGGATTACGTGCCCTCCGCTCCCAAAACCCTCTATTATAAAGTTCAACTGGTATGGAAGTTCTCTCTTATCTTACTATATTAGTCTACTCTGGTATCTGTGATTTCACACCACTGCTTTGAAGAATGCCGCGCATGCGTGCTGGCGGGGTCTTCACGTAATCCCTCATCGTAACTCCTCATAAAATAAAGATCAAACTCCCCGGGCATATTGCTGCTGTGATGGGGGGGGGGGAGTTGTCCTGCAGCTGAGGACAGGGACTGGCGGAAGCGTCCTGTAGCCGAGGGAGGGGGACAGATTCAGGTGCGGCGGGCGGGTGGGGGGGTTAGCGCCCTGTAGACGGGGGAGGGGACAGCTTCCGATGGGGCTGGTGGGGGGGGGGGGGGAGGGGGGGGGTAGGAAGCATCCTGCAGCTGGGAACGGGGACGCTTCAGCCGGGGGTTGGCAGGTGCATCTTTTAGCTGAGGGAGGACATTGTGGGTCGAATGGATATTTATTGTGCTAGTACGGGTGTTGTGGGCCGAATGGATGACAGCTGGGGACGGGGGCAGCTTCAGCTGGGAGTGTCCTGTAGCCAGGGATGGGTACGGTTTCAGGCGCTGCAGCTGCCTATCGCTGTCGTGGCCTGCCGCTGCCGCTCCCCACCGGCTGCAGGCGGGAGGGGGGTAGCGTCCTGCAGCCGGGGAGCGGGATGGCTTTAGGCGGGTGATGTTGGGGGACGGGGGGTGGGTGGGGGAGACCGTCCTGCAGCTGAGGAGGGCGGGACAACTTCAGGCGGGGGCTGTGGGGAGGCCGGTGGGGGGGGGGAGTGTCCTATAGCTGGCGGAGGGGGATGGCTTCAGGTAGGGGTTGATGGGGTTGGGGGGGGGGACGTCCAATAGCTGGGGGAGGGGAACAGCTTCAGGCCGGGGGCCGGTAGGGGTGAGGGGGAGCGTTCTGCAGCAGGTGGAGGAGGATGGCTTCTGGCGGGGGCTGTCGAAGGCCGGTGGGGAGGGAAGCGTCTTGCAGCTGGGGGAGGAGGATGGCTTCGGGTGCAGACTGTCTGGGCCAGTGAGGAGAGGGGTAACGTCCTGCAGCCAGGGAGGAGAACCACATCAGGCGGAGGCTGTCTGGGGCTGGTGGTGGGGGGAGTGTCCTGCAGCTGGGGAGGGGGAGGGTATCAGGCGGTGGCCGGTGGGGGCTCTCTGGGGGGCTTGTACAGGTGTTGTGGGCCGAAGGGTCTGGTTTCCAAAGGGCTAGTATGGACATTGTGGGCTGAAGGGACATTTCCTAGGATAGTACAGGTGTCGGCCAAAGAGACTGGTTTCTGGAGAGCTAGTATGGACATTGTGGGCGGAATGAACTTTTCTTCAGCTAGTATGCGCGTTGTGGGCCGACTGGACTGCAGCTGGGGACAGTGGCGGCTTCTGGCGGGGGCCAGTGAGGGCGGGAGCGTTCTGTAGCCACGGACTGGGACTGATTCCGGCGGGGAGTGTACTGCGGCCAGGGTAGGGGGATGGCTCCAGGCGGGGCCTATCGGGGGCTGGTGGGGTGGTGGGGGGCGTGCTGCCATGGCCTATCACTATCGTGGCCTACCGCTGCCATGGCCGTGGCCTACTGCTGTCGCTCCCCACTGGCTTCAAGCTGGGACCGGTGGGGAGCATCCTGCAGCTGAGGACAGGGATGGCTTCAGTCGGGGAATGGCTGAAGCCGGGCTTCAGACTGGGCCTGAAGGAGGGGGGAAAAAGCATTGCCGTGGCCTTCTGCTGCCGTGGCCTACCCCTACCTTCCTGTAGCCTCACAGCCCTGGCCTCACTCAGTGGCTCCCAGCTGTCGGGCCCGACGGCTCCCGGGCTCTGCGGCTCCCGGGCTCTGCGACTCCCGGGCTCGGCGGCTCCTGGTCACCCCACTCACTCTCCACATTCTGCTCCCTCTGCTCCTTCAGCTTTATTCTCCTCGCCGCCAGGGATTGACAGCGGGTGCCGGAAGGTGTGTCGCAGTCTCGGTGAATGACAGGAGAGAAGAACAAAAACCTTAATAACATTTGTAATATTCCACCGATTGGAACAAAGCTTGGTGCACTTGCAGCACAGGAGAATGATGAGTATGTTGGGGAAAAATCATAGCACTATCGGGTACTGTTTTTGCGCAAATGTAGAAACAACGCAAACCAGAAGAGGACAAGATGAGAGTTTTATTTAAGGATAGATGGATATTTAGATGGATAGATGGATGGATAGATGGATGGATGGATGGATGAATGGATGGATGGATAGATGGATCCACATAATGAATGATTTAGGTTTCCAGAATGGTTCATCAATGAATTTTCATCATCTGTTGCAGGCACAAGTTCTTATCTCTGTGTCTCCCTTGACTCTCAGTCTGAAGAAGGGTCTCGACCCAAAACAACACAGTTCCTTCTGTACAGAGAAGCCACCTGTCCTACTAAGTTGCTCCTACTCCTTCCAAAGTCCACAATCAGTTCCTTGGTTTTGCTGGTGTTGAGGGCCAGGTTATTGTGCTGGCACCATATGGACAGTTGCTCGATCTCTCTTCTATACTCTGACTCATCCCCATCAGTGATACGTCCCGCAACAGTGGTGTCATCAGCGAACTTGATGATGGAGTTCGCACTATGACTGGCTATGCAGTCATGAGTATAGAGTGAGTACCGCAGGGGGCTGAGCACGCAGCCTTGAGGTGCTCCCGTGCTGATTGTTATCGAGTCTGACACATTTCCACCAATACGAACAGACTGTGGTCTGTGAATGAGGAAGTTGAGGATTCAATTGCAGAGGGATGCGCAGAGACCCAGTTCTGCGACTTTGGTAACCAGCTTGGAGGGGATGATTGTGTTAAATGCCGAGCAATGAATAACAGCCTGACATATGAGTTTTTGTTGTCCAAGTGGTCTAGAGCGGAGTGGAGGGCCAGCAAGATCACATCCACCGTTGATCTGTTGTGGTGGTAAGTGAACTGCATTGGGTCCAGGTTTTCGTCGAGGTTCGCCTTATTGAAGTCCCCAGCAATGGTGGTAAATGCCTTGGGTAAGACGTCTGGTGTTTGTTGACCATGGCATGCAGCTCCTCCAGTGCCAGACAGACGTCTGCCTGGGGTGGGATGTAGACCGCGGTCAGATTAATGGAAGTGAATTCCCTCAGAAGGTAGAAGGGACAGCACCTCACCACCAGATGTCCGAGGTGTGGAGAGCAGGAGCCATCTTGTTAGATCCAAAATTAACTAACCTTACAAACCAACAAACCACAAGGAACCTTTTCAAAGGTCCATATGAAACCAAATTTGGCTGATGTCCAAACCTTTCAGATAATTGGTATGTTTCATTCCCATGAGACCAGTGCAAGGCAATTACTATCTCTGTGGTAGACACAAAGTGCTGGAGTAACTCAGCGGGGCAGGCAGCATCTCTGCAGAGAAGGAATGGGTGGCTTTTTGGGTCAGGACCCTTCTTCAGGCTAGTTAGGGATAATGGAAACGAGATATAGACGATGATGAAGAGAGATAAAGAACAATGAATGAAAGGTATGCAAAAAAAAACGATGATAAAGGAACAGGCCATTGTTAGCTGTTTGCTGGGTGACAACAAGATGCTGGTTCAACTTTGGTGGGGGCGGGATAGAGAAAGAGGGAATGCCAAGATTAGAGAAATCAATATTCATAGAACTGGGGTGTAAGCTACCCAAGCTAAATATGAGATATTGTTCCTCCAATTTGCATTTAGTCTTACTCTGACAATGGAGGAGACTTAGGACAGAAAGGTCTGTGTGGGAATGGGAAGGAGAATTAAAGTGTTTAGCAACCGGGAAATCAGGTAGGTTCAGGCAGACTGAACAAAGGTGTTCAGCAAAACGATCGCCTGGTCTACTTCTTCATACCCTGCTTCCTGCAAAAACTCTATCCCCTCCTCCCAATTCCTCCATCTACGCTGCATCTGCACCCAAGGTGAGGTGTTCCATTCCAAGACATCTGAGATGTCCTCATTCGTGAGGGAATGGGGGTTCTCCTCTCTCATCATAGATGAGGCCCTCACTCGTGTCTCCTCGGTTCCCCCTGGAAAATATTTTGCATTTGGTGAAATGCAGCAAAGAAGTTGATCGACTTTATGTAGTCAAGTTGATTTGAAAAGTTTTTAAAGTAGTTTTTCTCATTTATATTATGCTTCATAGTGAAATTTACTTAACCAGCAAATGCACTTCAAAATGCAGCAAGTGAAATACCAAAACTATAAATCAGAACATCACCGGGAAACTATGACTCAGATAAATTTGGTGTAATAAATTTTTAATAACAAGCCTAAAAAAAATCAGATTCACTTGACTCGAGAGGTGACCTCAAATCAAGGCAGAAATTATGTTTCACAGCAGTAAAATCCACAGGCACTTTAAAAAATGTTGCCTAAAATAAAATGCTACCTTGGAAATAAAACTATTAAAATTGGAAATACTCAATAGTCTGACAGGATTTTTGGAACAAGAAATGATTGGCATGGTGGCGCAGCAGTAGAGCTACAGCGCCAGAAACCGGGGTTCGATCCCGACTACAGGTGCTGCCTGCGCGGAGTATGTATGTTCTCACCATAACCTGCGTGTGTTTTCTCCGGGATCTCTGGTTTCCTCCCACTCTCCAAAGACGTACAGGTTTATAGGCTAATTAGCTTGGTATAATTGTAAATTGTCCCTAGTGTGTGTAGGATAGTTAGTGTGCAGGGATCGCTGGTCAGCGCGGACATGGCGGGCTGAGTGCATGCTGTATCTTTAAACTTCACTAAACTAAAAACTAAAAGAAATAGGGTCAATGTTTCAATTGATGAACTTTTGTCAGTCATCAGATGCTGAATATTTCCATTTGAAAAAATCAACACAAAAAAAACTGCTGGAGGAACTCAGCACGTCGAGCAACATCTATGGGAAAGGAAATATCGACATTTTGGGTCAAGACCCAATGTCAGGACCTTGTTTCGTGTTCGTCTTCTGATGTTTGGTGGACTGTGTGGGGTGGGAGGACCCGTTGCTCCTCCGTGCAGTAGGTGGCGCTGCACAAGAGGAGCAATGGGTCCTCCCACCCCACACAGTCCACCCCAAAGATCCTATAGCAAGCGAGATAGACGAAAAGACGTAGTTCCATGGGTAATTTTCGGCTCCATTTCCGTAAAAGGTCATCAAACTTAAACAACATTTTTTTTCTCCAAAGAAAATGCCTGAATACTTTGAAGATTTTTGATTTATTTCCAATTTCCAGCAGCTGCATTATTTTGATTTAGACAATAGACAATAGGTGCATGAGTAGGCCATTTGGCCCCTCGAGCCAGCAGCGCCATTCAATGTGATCATGGCTGATCATCCACAATCAGTACCCCATTCCTGCCTTCTACCCATATCCCTTGACTGTGCTATCTTTATGAGCTCTGTCTAGCTCTCTCTTGAAAGCATCCAGAGAACCAGCCTCAACCATTTTTTTCTTTGATTTAGCCAGCACCTTTTTTGGATCAGCCCTAGAAACTTACATGCCACGCACATCTATCATGAACAAACCCTCTGCACAGTGAGCAAATTCACAGACATTTTAATCCATGTGAAATGCTCAACTTTCTATGGGTTAAATTGAAGACTGAATACAAGCATTTTAAGATCTAAAACTATATATCTAAAACAAAATCTAAAATCTAAACCTGAACTTGCTGTAAGCTCACTGACCTCCTCTTTCATCCATTGACAGATCAACTATATAATTGTTGCATGGCAGATATTGCTTGTACCACTTGCTGGTAGGGACATTTCTATCATAGAAACATAGACAATAGATGCAGGAGGAGGCCATTCGGCCCTTCGAGCCAGCACAGCCATTCATTGTGATCATGGCTGATCGTCCCCTATCAATAACCCGAGCCTGCCTTCTCCCCATATCCCTTGACTCCACTAGCCCCTAGAGCTCTATCTAACTCTCTCTTAAACCCATCCAGTGACTTGGCCTCCACTGCCCTCTGTGGCAGGGAATTCCATAAATTCACAACTCTCTGGCTGAAAAAGTTTTTTCTCACCTCAGTCTTAAATAACCTCCCCTTTATTCTAAGACTGTGGCCCCTGGTTCTGGACTCGCCAAACATTGGAAACATTTTTCCTGCTTGCCCAGTCCTTTTATAATTTTATATGTTTCTATAAGATCCCCCTGGTCCTTCTAAACTCTAGTGAATACAAGCCTAGTCTTTTCAATCTTTCCTCATATGACAGTCCCGCCATCCCAGGGATCAATCTCGTGAACCTACGCTGCACTGCCTCAATCACAAGGATGTCCTTCCTCAAATTAGGAGACCAAAACTGTACACAATACTCAGATGTGGTCTCACCAGAGCCCTATACAGCTGCTGAAGAACCTCTGTACTCCTATACTGAAATCCTCGTGTTATGAAGGCCAACATTCCATCAGCTTTCTTCACTGCCTGCTGTACCTGTAAGCCAACTTTCAGTGACTGGTGTACAAGGACGCCCAGGTCTCGCTGCACCTCCCCCTTACCTAACCTAACCCCATTGAGATAATAACCTGCCCCCTTGTTTTTGCCACCAAAGTGGATAACCTCACATTTATCTACATTATACTGCATCAGCCATGCATCTGCCCACTCGCTCAACCTGTCCAGGTCACCCTGCAACCTCCTAACATCCTTTTCACAGTTCACACTGCCACCCAGGTTTGTGTCATCCACAAACTTGCTAGTGTTGCCCCTAATTCCCTCTTCCAAATCATTAATATATATGGTAAACAGTTTCAGCCCCAACACCGAACCTTGCGGCACTCCTCTCACCACCGCCTATTCTGAAAAGGACTCGTTCACTCCTATTCTTTGGTTCTGGTCTGCCAACCAATTTTCTATCCATGTCAACACCCTACTCCCATTACCATGTGCTCTAATTTTAGTCACCATTCTCCCATACGGGACCTTGTCAAAGGCTTTCTGAAAGTCTCGATACACTATATCCACTGGCACCCCTTCATCCATTTTACTTGTCACATCCTCTCAAAATTCCAGAAGGTTAGTCAAGCATGATTTCCCTTTCATTAATCCATGTTGACTTGGACTAATTCTTTTACTGCTATCCAAATGCCCCATTATTACCTCTTTAATAATTGACTCCAGCATCTTTCCCACCACTGAAGTCAGGCTAACTGCTCTGTAATTCACTGTTTTCTCTCTCGGCTCCTTTCTTGAAAAGTGGGATAACATTACCTATCCTCCAATCCATAGGAACTGATTCTGAAACTATTGAACATTGGAAAATAATGTCCAATGCATCCACTATTTCTAGAGCAACCTCCCTGAGGACCCTAGGATGCAGACCATCAGGTCCAGGGGATTTATCATCCTTCAGTCCCATTAGCCTACCCAATACTATTTCTCGCCTAATGAAAATTTATTTCAGTTCCTCTACCCCCTTAGATCCTCTGTCCTCCAGTACATCTGGGAGATTGTGCCTTCCTTTGTGAAGACAGATCCGAAGTACATATTCAACTCTTCTGCCATTTCCTTGTTGCCCATAATAATTTCACCCGTGTCTTCCTTCAAGGGACCCACATTTGACTTTGCTATTATTTTTCCCTTAACATATCCAAATAAGCTTTTATTGTCCTTCTTTAATTCCTGGCCAGCTTCCCTTCGTACTTCATCTTTTCAGCCCGTATTGCCCGTTTTGTTTCCTTCTGTTGTCCTATGAAAGTTTTCCAATCCTCTGGCTTCCAGCTACTCTTTGCTGTGTTATACATCTTTTCTTTTAGTTTTATTCTACCCCTAATTTATCTTGTCAGCCATGGTTGCCTCCTACTCCCCTTAGAATCTTTCTTCCTTTTTGGAATGAAATGATCCTGCGTCTTCCGGATTATGCCCAGAAATTCCTGCCATTGCTGTTCCACCGTCATTCCTGCTAGGATCCCTTTCCAGTCTACATTGGCCAGCTCCCCTCTCATGCCTTCATAGTCCCCTTTGTTCAACTGCATCACTGACACTTCCGATTTTATGTTCTCCTTCTCAAATCGCAGATTAAAACTAATCATATTATGATCACTACCTCCAAGCGGTTCCTTTACCTCGAGTTCTCTTATCATATCTGGTTCATTGGACAACACTAAACACTCAACGCTCATGCCACATTATTACAATGATTAAATAAAGTTTAGCACAGAAATTGTGCAAAATCTATCAAAACCAGAGTTTATTTTCTAAGGGAAAAGATTATGTACTTCCAATCTTTTCGAAGTTCACAAACTGTTGCTGAGATGTTTGACAATCCCACATATTTTCAACAAACCCACGCACTTTGATGTCATTTTCTGCAGTCTGGCATCGCCAGAATTTGTAATATATGAAGTGTGTATTTGTAAAATGGAAGCCTTGAGCTGTCTTGTAGGTGGCATATTAAATGTGTCTCTAGTCAGTGGATGCAGGGCTTGGAATCAGCTAAATAACTTTGAAACATCAACATCAACTTTTAAACATCATGTTTTTCTCTTTTGATCAAATACATTTGTGCAGAAGTTATCGGGGCTGGTTGGGGTTCCTCCCAAGGTCAGTTTTTATGCATTGTTCAGTCAGGACGTTATCTGGATGGAGGTGTGGTGGCATAGTGGAGAGTGCCACTGCCTCACAGCTCCACAGAGACAGCTTCTATCTTGACCATGGGTGCTGTTTATACATAGTTTGAATGCTCTCCTGGTGACTCTATAGGTTTCCTCTTCCAGCTGCTCCAGTTTCCTCCCAGTGATGTAGGCTCATTGGCCATTGCAACTTATTCTTAGGTAGTGGCAGGAGAATCAGATAGAGGCAGTGGAGAAAGTGAAAAATAAGCTGTGTAAATTGATGTTTAAAGCTGGGGTGAGATGCAGTGGTTGAAGGGACTTGCTGCTCTGATATAAGTAATTTTCAAATTCCAGCATGTCTGTTATGTCTCTTTATATTGGAGTTCATCCTTTGCTGCAGTTTTATTTCTGCCGTGCAAATTCCTGTGTTTATTCCAATGTGACGTGAATATTGACCTCTAACTTTAAGTAACCCTTGCTTTCCCTCTCTCTCCATCCCCCTTCTAAGTTCTCCAACCAGTCTGACTGTCCCTGATTACATTTTATCTCTGAATGCCTCACTGTCACCTTTTCCTAGATATCAATGATTTATACTACATTTTCCTTGATTGCCACCTACTTTGATGTCTCGTTCTCACACCTTACATTTCCTTATAATAAGGGGTAGACCATTTAGAACGGAGATGAGGAAAAGCGTTTTCACCCAGAGAGTTGTGAATCTGTGGAATGCTCTGCCTCAGAAGGCAGTGGAGGCCAATTATCTGGATGCTTTCAAGAGAGAGCTAGATGGGCTCATAAGGATAGCAGAGTCAGGGGATATGGTGAGAAGGCAGGAACGGGGTACTGACTGTGGATGATCAGCCATGATCGCAGTGAATGGCAGTGCTGACTTGTAGGGCCAAATGGCCAACTCCTGCACCTATTATCTATTGTCTTATATCTGTATCTCCCCATCCCCGACTCCCAGTCTGAAGGTTCATGACCCAAAACATCACCCATTCCTTCTCTCTTTTGATGCAGCCTGTCCTGCTGAGTTACTCCAGCATTTGGTGTCTATCTTCAAATGTGACCCGACCGCTCCATTCACTCCCAATGTCTCCCAATCAACTTTTCTCACTGCATGAGCAATTCCATTAATTTCCAGAAGATAGAAGAAGACAATCAGTCCATCATGTCCATGATGAGGACCATCATGTCCACACCAGTGTCTGGCAGAGCAGTCCCATCACTCTCATGCCCTTGTATTTCCCTGCTGCCATGTACCCATTCTCTCTTACATGCCTTTGATTAATTTGCCATTTCTATCACTAAAGCGTAACTTATATTGGTCAGTCAATCTACTGCATTTCTGTAATATGTGGGAAGAAACTGGAGCACCTGGAGGAAAGCTAAGCAGTCACATTTAAAATGTGGAAACGCCACACGATTAGCATCCAAGATCAGGTTTGAACCTGTGTCTGTGGAGCTGTGAGACAACATCACGAAGTACCGCACCATTCTATGGTGATAGTCCATTTATTTCCCTTGCCCAGCTTCCCTTGGAACCTGCTGAAGGAGCACAGCTGGTCGAGCAGCAGATATGGGGGAGAGGAATTGTTGACGTTACGGATTGTGATCCTGGATCAGGACTGAATGGAGTCACAAGAGAGTGCAGAGTCTGGAATCTGGAGCACAAAACAAACTGCTGGGAGGACTCAGCGGTTCTGGCAACATCTGTGGGAGGAAAGAAATTGTTAACATTGAGGGCTGCAAATTCCAGCATCGGTGTCTCCTTATCCTGGCATCTCATGACTTAGATTTCCTCCTTTGCAGCAGTTTTATTTCTGCCGTGTAAGTTCCTGTATTTATGACAGTGTTGAAATGTCTCACCAGGGCCGCACACAGCTGCAGCAAGAACTCTCCCTACTGTACTCAAATCTTCTTGCACTGAAGGTCCACGTACCATTTACTTTGTAACCACTTGCTGCACCTAAACATTGTATATCACTGTAATAAGGATATCTTGACCTTGTTACATCTTCTCTTTTCCCAATATATCACCAGGCAATAATCCACCTTTGCATTTTCAAACTTGGTGGATAACCTCTGCTCTAAAGTGAGGAGTGACAGGGGAAATATACGCTACAGTCAACCCTGATTGTGAATCTTCCCTGTCCATTGTGATATGCAGATAAATAAGTCGACCAAGATGCATCATCTACACTAGTCCCACTTGCCCGCATGTAGCCAATATCCCTTTAAAACATTCATATTCATGTACATGCTCAAATATCCTTCAAATGTTGTTAAAATACCTGCTTCAACTACCTCTTCTGGCAGCTTGTTCCACATAGACACCACTCTGTAAAACGTGCCCCTCAGCCACATATTAAATCTTTCCCCTCTCACCTTAAACCTATGCCCTCTGGTTCTTGAATCACCTACACTGGCAATAGACAATAGACAATAGATAATAGGCCGAATCACCTACTGGTGATTCGGCCCTTCTAGCCAGCACCGCCATTCAATGTGATCATGGCTGATCATCCACAATCAGTATCCCATTCCCGCCTTCTCCCCATATCCCCTGACTCACCTACCTCTGAGAGCCCTATCTAGCTCTCTCTTGAAAGTATCCAGAGAACTAGCCTCCACTGCCCTCTGAGGCAGAGAATAGTAAGATTAAATTAGAACTTACCAGTTTGAAGTTTGATCTTTTTTATTTTATGAGGAGTTACGATGAGCGATTACGTGAAGAAGGCCGTCAGAACGCTTGCACGCCAATCTTCAAAGCAGCGGTGTGAAATCACAGATAACAGTAGTTGACCTGAATATAGTAAGATTGGAGAGAACTTGAGAACTACCAGATGACCTTCATAATATGAGCCATGACATAAGTTTGGTAAAAATGCTGATGCTTTAATCATCAAAGGAGAATAATAGTGACCCCTCTCATCCTGGGGGAAACTATGAAACAAATCATAAATGGAATTTGGCAAATACCCCCGGTCTGGCAATGGGTTATTATAAATGTTGGAAAGTTCATTCGTTTGACCATCCTGCAGCCGCTAGGGTGTGGTCTAGTGGAACGTACCACTAACGTAGTAGCAGCCCTAGAGGAGTGAGATAGAAAATATATTATCTATTTCTGCATAAGCCAAAAACCTGTTTGACCACCTAGAGATGGTCTGGATAGATACCTTTTATGAGGTTGTTAGTAACTAACAAACATTGCTAGTGCAGATCCTCCAAGGCTCTTGGTGACCTTGACTTATTGTTGTAAATGAGTGACTACAGACAACCAAAGTTTCATGGGGTATGCCATGATAAATAGTTTGGGACCTGACACCCTTGGTCTGCTCTGCTTAACTACATCATAAACATAAAATATTATATTATTAGCAGATGTAACCATCCTGTCCAGTTGCAAAATAAGTAGTAGCTGGACCTGTTGCGCTGAGACTAGCACCATGAGCATAACCACTTTGTGAGTTTGACCAGGGATAGAGATGTAGCTGGGCCCTACTGGTGAAGCAGTTTAAGAACAATGCTAACATCCCATATCTCCGAGTACCTGGGCATGGGAGGATTATGTTAAAGATATCCTTATAAATCTGGATATCAGAGAGTGAGACTCGACAGAGTGGGTCCCCATCGCTGCAGCAACTATGAGAAAGCATGTTGGCACAGTTAATGGTACTTTAACTTAATTAATTGTCAAAGACCCATCTGAAAATGAACTCCGAGATGTTAGTTATCCATGCCATATTATATGGAACATTGGCATTAAAAACAAAACACTTCCCATCTCTTGATGAGGAAAAAACGTGCTTCTTTCTCGGTGCTATCCCTGCACTCTGCAGTGAGCACTTACATAGATCGGACTGGCAACCTGTGCTGCCGAATGGTCTTCTCAGAGACTCCAAGTCTATAAATTTATTTTATCACGCAGAGGATGGTTTCCTCAGTCACGGGGTGAACCACCAAATTTTTGTGTTTAGGATAATCAGATAAGGTCCTATAAGCATTCCCAATATTTAGCAGGAGCTATGGCTGCATTGGCCAGTCAGGCAGTACGAAATGCCTGAGACGAGATCTTGCTGTATTTTGTACAGGACCCGACTGATGAGACAAAATGGAGGAAAGATATAAAGAACAATCCTCCTCAGTTTAGCGATAATTCATCTATTGCCACTGTACCACTTATTTTTGCAATGGTGATAGAGCCTGGATGCAAACATATTGATATTCGGTGTTCCATCGAACCACAATGTAATTAAATACGTTGTGATACAACATCCATACTGTGTTGTCAAAGATTTCTACGTCATGATACACCAGCTTCAAATGCCCCCACCATAGTGTATCAACTTGGAGTTGAGCATGCAAAGCCCATCCGCCTCCGTAACTAGAGATGGAGTATTCGTAATTTTTCCATCTTTATGAGGCGGTATAGAGCTAGTAAGAGAGGCGAGGTCAGTTTGTAATAACTGAAGAGTTAGAGCAGTCTTAAAAGTACAAAAGCAATCGAGAGGATTGTGTCTCTTAGCTTAATAGGTTAGTTTCAAGTCTATCCTCTCGACCATTGTGACTCCGCTGAGGATAGCTTCAGCTGGTATCTGTGTTCATAACAGGATAGGTCTGTTTAATAAACAACCTACATGGTACTGAAGAGGTTACTCCTTTGTACGTTGTAAGTTCTGATAATGCAAAGGTCCAAATGCACAGCTGAAAACACAGCCACTATATTGCCAATTACTCTTGATGAATAGAGGCTGCTTCATAACAACAATGTTGTTACAGGCTTTTACAAGTGTTTCCAACTTGTAAATGGTCCACATACCCCATGTTTCAGAAATAACCAGACCCACCTACCTTCATGGTTACCGGTGGTCTAATGGTAAGCCCAAAGGCCCCTGATGTGGGTTCTATTTCCGCCCATGATTGGAGAGCAGGACTGGTAGGGTATGTGGGTTCCGTATTTTTCCTGAGACCGGCTTGGGCCTTGGCCTAAAAGCCCTCTGCCCAGCTTGCTGGCTGCCACCACCTTCAGTGAACCGCTTACTGCCGATGGAGGTGTGGGGTGTATTGTCGCCGAACGATGAGGCTGTACTTGTAGACCTGCTGATGTGGCCCCTCCACGGACCATATCCTTCGTGCCTCGTGGTATGCTCCCGGCAATACCTCCGAACTCCGAGTCAAACAGAACTGACCCCAACTGCTCCCATCCTCAGAGAGGCAGACAGTGAGCAGCCCTGTACACAGGTGCTGTTGCCGCAGGCCCTGCAGAGACCCGCGGTGATATAACTCCCTCCTTGGAGCACACCATTGTGGAGCACCTCTCCATTAGGTGCTCCATGTGGGTTTGATGTCCGAAGAACGTTACCCATTGAAGGAGGGGATCCTCTCCATCAGGATTCCTCCTGGCCCGACTCGTTTGAGTCAACGGGCCGTACGGACTTTCTCCGTGGCTGCCCTCCAAGTGGGTTTGCCTAGGAGCTGCCGGCACCAGTTTGAAGCGGCTGGCTCCACCGCCAGTGACTCTGAAGGCGAATTTCACCAACTTCCGCGGTCTCCGTAGCCGGTTTCCTGCAGTCTGTGGCCGGGATTCCCCGAGGTCGTGACTGGGATTCCCAATGGTCCGTGACTGGGATGTGGTCCATAAAGGTTTCCCCGCGGCCCGTCCCGACTTCGCCCCAAAATCCTGCAGGAAACTCTGTAAGCAGAGATTCCTGCAATAGAAACATAACCTGGAAAGATTAAAAACTTACCTTCAGGTTTAAACTTACCGCTGGCAGGAGCGCCATGCGTCAGATGTAATGTCGCGCATGCGTGCTGACGGCCTTCTTCACGTAGTCACTCACGTGACTGCGAAGGGAAATTCCACAGACTCACAACTCTCTGTGTGAAAAAGTGTTTCCTCGTCTCCGTTCTAGATGGCTTACCCCTTATTCTTAAACTGTGGCCCATGGTTCTGGACTCCCCGAACATCGAGAACATATTTCCTGCCTCTAGCGTGTCCAAACGCTTAATAATCATAAATGTTTCAATAAGATCCCCTCTCATCCTAAACTCCAGAGTATACAAGCCCACCCGCTCCATTCTCTCAGCATATAAAAGTCGCGCCATCCCGGGAATTAACCTTGTAAACCTACATTGCACTCCCTCAATAGCAAGAATGTCCTTCCTCAAATTAGGGGACCAAAACTGCACACAATACTCCAGGTGTGTTCTCACTAGGCCCCTGTACAACTGCAGAAGGACCTCTTTGCTCCTATACTCAACTCCTCTTGTTATGAAGGCCAACATGCCATTTGCTTTCTTCACTGGCTGCTGTACCTGCATGCTTGCTTTAATTGACAGAAAAACCAGGACCCCCAGATCCCGTTGTACTTCCCCTTTTTCCAACTTGACATCATTTAAATAATAATCTGCCTTCCTGTTTTTGCTACCAAAGTGGATAACCTCACACTTCGCCACATTAAACTGCATCTGCCATGCATCTGCCCACTCACCCAACCTGTCCAAGTCACCTTGATTCTTCATAGCATCCTCCTCACAGTTCACATTGCCACCCAGCTTTGTGTCATCTGCAAATTTGCTAATGTTACTTTGAATCCCTTCATCTAAATCATTGATGTATATTGTAAATATCTGCGGTCCCAACACTGAGCCTTGCAGTACCCCACTAGTCCCTGCCTGCCATTCTGAAAGGAACCCTTTAATCCCTGCTCTTTGTTTCCTGTCTGCCAACCAATTTTCTATCCATGTTAGCACCCATGGCCCCAATAACATGTGCCCTAATTTTGCCCACTAATCTCCTATGTGGGACCTTATCAAATGCTTTCTGAAAGTCTAGGTACACCACATCCACCGGCTCTCCCTTGTCCATTTTCCTAGTTACATCCTCAAAAAATTCCAGAAGATTTGTCAAGCATAATTTCCCCTTCGTAAATCCATGCTGACTCGGACCAATCCTGTTACTGCTATCCAAATATGCTGCTATTTCATCCTTTCCTTGACTCCAGCATCTTCCCCACCACTGATGTCAGGCAAACTTGTCTATAATTCCATGTTTTCTCTCTCCAACCTTTCTTAAAAAGTGGGATAACATTAGGTACCTTCCAATCCACAGTAACTGATCCTGATCCTATAGAACATTGGAAAATGATCACCAATGCATCCACGATTTCTAGAGCCACTTCCTTAAGTACCCAGGGATGCAGAGCATCAGGCCCTGGGGATTTATCAGCCTTCAGTCCCATCAGCCTACCCAATACTATTTCCTGCCTAATGCGGATTTCCTTCAGTTTCTCCGTCACCCCAGATCCTCTGGTCATTAGTAAATCAGCAAAATCGTTTGTGTCCTCCTTAGTGAAGACAGATCCAAAGTACCTGTTCAACTTATTTGCCATTTCCTAGTGCCCCATAGTAAATTCACCTTTTTCAGTCTTCAAGTGTCCAACTTTGGTCTTAACTATTTTTCTCTTCTTCACATACCTAAAGAATGTGTAAACAATTCTATGCATTCACCCTATCTATTCCCCTCATGATCTTATATACGTCTATAAAGATCACCCTTCATCCTCCTGCACTCCAAAGAATAAAACCTTATCTTCCCAAACCTCCACATATTGTCTTCTTTGCACTCTTTCTAGCTGAACAACATCGTTCCTGTAGCTGGATGATCAAAACTGAACACAATACTCCAAATGTGACTAATGTTTTGTACAATTGTAACATAATAGAAACATAGAAACATAGAAATTAGGTGCAGGAGCAGGCCATTCGGCCCTTCGAGCCTGCACCGCCATTCAATATGATCATGGCTGATCATCCAACTCAGTATCCTGTACCTGCCTTCTCTCCATACCCCCTGATCCCTTCAGCCACAAGGGCCACATCCAACTCCCTCTTAAATATGGCCAACGAACTGGCCTCAATTACCTTCTGTGGCAGAGAATTCCACAGATTCACCACTCTCTGTGTGAAAAACGATTTTCTCATCTCGGTCCTAAAAGACTTCCCCCTTATCCTTAAACTGTGACCCCTTGTCCTGGACTTCCCCAACATCGGGAACAACATCGGGAACATCAATATCCCAACATCTATCCTCAATACTCTGACTGATGAAGGCCAATATACTAAAAGCTTTCTTGATCACCACTTCGAGGGTGGCGCCAATTTCAACAAACCCTGTACCTGCACTCCTAGTTCCCCTCTAAGGGGAAGACGGGTGTGGAGACGGGGGGGGAGGGAGAGAGGGGGGGAGAGGGGGGGAGGAGTGGGGAAAGGGGGGAGAGAGGGGTGGGAGGGGGAAAAAAGGGGGAGAGGGGGGAGATGGGGGAGAGGGGGGGGCAAGAGAGTAGAGGGGGAGAGGAGGAGAGTGGAGAGGGAGAGTGGAGGGGGAGAGAGGAAGGGGAGGGGGAGGAGAGAGGATGAGAGGAGGGGAGAGAGAGGAGGGAGAGAGGAGGGGGAGAGAAGAGGGGGTTAGAGGGGGGGAAGAGAGAGGGGGGAAAGTGATGGGGTAGAGGGAAGAGGGGGTTGGAGGAGGGGGGGGGAGGGGGATGGAGAGAGGGGTTGGAGGAGGGGAGGGGAAGGGAGGGTGGAGGAGGGGAGTGGAGTAGGGGAGATGGGTGGGAGGGGCAGAAGGGGGATGGGGCAGAGGGGGGAGGGGGAGTGGGGGGAGAAGGGGCAGTGAGTGGGGACGAGAGTGGGAAGGGGAAGATGGAGCGGAGGGAGGGAGAGGGGGGAGAGGGTCCCGTCCATTCAACGCGCGGTTGCGGGGGGCGGGGGGGAGGTTGCGGCGTCACACACACACTAACCACCGCCCAACACAAGCAATAACCACCCCCTAACACACACACTAACTGCACCCCCTTGATATTATATTAATATTATTCATTGGCTCCTTTTACCCCATCCCCACCCTATCTTGAAGGGCAGAGAGAGTGGGGCAGAGAAAGAGAGAGAGGGAGAGGGGGAGGGAGATTAGGGGGGGAGAGAGGGGTGTGGAGGGAGGGGGTGAGGGTGGAATGGAGAGGGGGAGAGAGGGGGGGGCGGAGGGGTGCTGAGGAGAGGGGGAGATGGGAGAGGGGGGAGTGAGGAAGGAGGAGGAGAGGGGAGGGAGAAGGGGGAGGAAATGGGGAGAGGACTTATGAGGGGGATGGAGAGGGGGAGAGAAGGGGTTTGGAGAGAGGGGTGAAGAGAGAGATGTGAGGTGAGGGGGAATAGAGGGGGAGGAGAGTGGGGGGAGGGGTGGAGAGGGGGAGGAGAGGGAAAGAGGAAGGGGGACCTGGGGTAGAGGGGTGGTGTGGGAGAGGTGGGAGAGGGGATGTGAGAGTGGTGGGGGAGGGGTGGAGAGAGAGGATGGGGAAGGGGAGAGAGGTATAGGGGGAAAGGTGAGGGGTTAGAGGGAGGGGAGGAGGGGGGGAGAGGGATTGGGAGAGAGGGGGGGAGGGATGAGGAGGGGGGATAGTGGAGGAGGGTGCGAGGGAGGAGTGAGGAGAGAGGGGGGGTGAGAAGAGAGGGGGTGAGGAAGATAGGGGTGAGGAGAGAGGGTTGAAGGGGTGAGGATTGAGGGATGGGTAGAGAGGGGGGAGAGAGGAGAGAGGGGGGGAGAGAGCAGTGAGGGGTGAGGAGCGAGGTGTGAGGATGAGGGAAGTGAGGAGTGGGGAGGGAGTGAGAGAGGGGGAGGGAGGGGGAGGGAGTGGAGGGGGAGAGACGGGGATGCGGAGGGGGAGAGACGGGGAATGGGGGGGAGGGAAGAGAAGGAGAGGGGGAGGGGGGAGGGGGGAGGGGAGGGGAGGGAAGGGGGGGGAAGGGAGAGGGAGAGAGGGGGGATGAGATGGGAGGGGAAGAAGAGTGTGGAGGGTTGAGGGGAAAGACAGGGGTAGGGGGGGGGGTGGTAAAGGGGAGCAGGGGGGGATGGGGAGAGAGGGGTTGTGAGGGGGTTCGAGAGGTGAGTGGGGGAGATGGGCAGGGGAGGGGAAGTAGGGAGAGGAGAAGGGGAGGGGAGAGGAGAGGGGCGGGGGAAGGGGAGAGGGGGAGAGGGGAGGTGGAGGGGAGAGGAGGGGAGAGGGGAAGAGGAGAGGGGCGGGGGATGATAGGGGGGAGAGGGGAGAGGCGAGAGGGGAGAGAGGAGAGGGTGGCAAGAGGCGGTGGTGAGAGAGGAGGGGGAGGGTGATGGGAGGGAGGTGAGAGAGGGGGAGAGGGGGGGTGAGCGAGGAAGAGAGTGAATGGAGGAGGGAGATAGTGGGGAGTCGGAGGGAGGGAATGGGGAAAGGGGGGTGGAGGGGGAGGGAGGGAGGGGGAGCGAGAGATTAGATGGGGAGAGATCAAGAGGGGAATAGGAGGGCAGGGGAGGCGGGGAAAGAGGGGGGGTGAGAATTGAGGAGGGGGAGAGTTGGAAGGGAGAGAAGGGGAGGGGAGAGGTGGTGGGGGACAAGGGTAGAGAAGAGGGGGAGAGGTGGAGGGGGAGGGGAGGTTGGGAGCGAAGGGGAGGGAGAGGTGGAGGGGGGAAGGAAGGGATGAGAGGGGGGAGGGGAGGTTGGAAGAGGGAAGGAGAAAAGAGGTGGTGGTGGAGGGGGAATGGAGGGGGGTAAGGGGAGGGGGGTAAAGAGGGGAGAAGGTGAGGAAGGAGAGGAGGAGGAGAGAGGGTGGTAGAGGTGTGGGGAGAGGGGAGGAAAGAGAGGTTTGGTAGAGGTGGTGGGGGAGAGGGGTGAGGGGGGAGAGGTGGGAGAGATTAGAGGAGGAGAGAGTGAAGGGGGAAGAAGAGGGAGAGGGAGAGAGAGGAGGAGGAGGAGAGTGTGGGAGCGGGAAGAAGAGAAAGTGGGAGAGACAAGTGGGGGAAAGAGAAGGGAGAGAAAGAAGGGGTGCGGGGGGGAAAGGGGGAAAGGCAATGGAGAGGGGGAGAGAGAGAGTAGAGGGGAGAGGCAGAGAGTTGAGAGCGTAGATGGGAGGGGGGAGAGAGAGGGGAGGGGAGAGGAGGGAGAGAAGAAGAGGGGGAGTTGGAGGGGGAGAGAAGAGGGGGGGAGAAGAGGAGGTGGAGGGGGGGAGAAGATCCATTGTGATTGGACATCTGTGAGGGCACTGTGACTCATGCAGCAGCTTGATTTTAATTTTTATTGATGTTTTTTACTAAAAAAGCATGGAAATTAATAACCACATTTTCTAATTTTCGAAACAAAATTTGGAGGAGGAAAAACTCTACAGGAATGGAGTGGAGGAGTAAATCCACGTGGCTTAAACAAATGTTTGCAAAATAGGACCCGTTACAAACCAACAACAGTTTCAATACCTACTGAACCAAGTGCAGACCCACTGGGTCTGTTTCCCCCAATGCGTGGGGAGAAGGGGAGAGGGAGAGAATGGGGAAAGGGGGGAGGGGGGAGAGGAGGAGAGAGAGGGAGAGAAAGGGGGGAGGGGAGGAGGGGAGAGTAGAGGGGAGAGAGGAAGAGAGAGGAGGGGTAGAGAGAGGGGGGGGAGAGAGGATGGGGAGTGGGGGGAGTGGGGGAGAGAGGGAGGGAAGAGAGGGGGAAAGGGGGGAGGTAGAGGGGAGGGGAGACGGAGAGAGAGAGAGGGGGGTAGAGAGAAGGAGGGGGGAGAGGGGGAGAGGGAGGGGAAGAGAGAATGAGGAGGGGAGAGGGAAAGGGAAGAGGGGGAGAGAGAGGGGAGGGGGAGGGAGCAGAGGAAGGAAAGGGGAGAGAGGAGGGGAAAGAGAGAGACAGGGAAGGAAGGGAGAGGGACAGAGGGGGAGAGAAAGGGTGGGAGAGGGATATCCATTGCGATTGCCCATCTGTTAAGGATGTCATTGTGACATCACACAATGGAACATGCTGCAACATCAGGCGGGGACCGGGGCTGGAGCAAAGGCATATGTAAATTAGATCCATTGCTATTGGACATCTGTGAGCATTGGGCATTGTGACATCACACAATGGAATGTTCATCAACGTTCTATGGCTGAGATGCAGTTTGATTTTTTTTAACATTTTGAAATGTTGTATGTTTTTTACCGAAAAAGCTGGGAAAGGTTGAACCGAATGTTCTAATTTTACAAGCATTAAGAGGAGGAGTATGTAAAAATTGGAATATGTAAAAATTGTTCAGTTTTTGCAAATTTTGGAGGCGATTCACAAACGCCTAAAATGAATATTCGCGAAATAGAATCCGTAGGAACCAACACAACACTTTTGAATATATACGAGACCAAGTGTAGACCCGCTGGGTCTGTCCCCCCCAATGCGAGGTAGGGTGGGGGGGGGGGGGGGGGGGGCGGGTGGTGGGTGCTGCGGCTTCACGGTAAATGGTAAAAATGGTAGCGAATTGAGGAATGCAGTAGAACAGAGGGATCTAGGAATAACTGTGCATTGTTCCCTGAAGGTTGAATCTCATGTAGATAGGGTGGTAAAGAAAGCTTTTGGTGTGCTGGCCTTTATAAATCAAAGCATTGAGTAAAGAAGTTGGGGATGTAACGTTAAAATTGTACAAGGCATCGGTTGAGGCCAATTCTGGAATATGGTGTGTACAATTTTAGTGTGTGTGATGCCTCGACCCCCCCCCCCAATTCCCCCTAGCAACCACATTGAATAGAGAGATAGGGACTCTCTCCCCTCCTCTCCTTCTCCCTGTTGCCCCCTCCCCTCCTCCACCTTTACCCCTCTGCCCCACCCCCTGCTCCACCATCTTCCTCCTCCAAGGGGGGACTTGATCCTTCTCTCCTCCTCTAATATCCCCCACAACCCTCCTTTGCCCCCTTTTCCCCTCAAACCAACCTCTCCCCTCCTCCAACCCCCTCCCCTCCTCCAACCAGGACCCCTCCACCCTCCAACCCCTCCCTCCTCACCCCCTCTCCCAGCCTCCCCCCCACTCTCTATTCCTCTCTCCCCACCTCCTCTACGCCACCTTCTTTCTCCCCTCTACTCTCTTGCCCCTCCTCCCATCCCCCCTCTCTCTCGCCCTCTCGATCTTTACTCCTCCTCTCCCCCTCTTCACCCTTAACCCCTCCTCTCTTATACCTACGGGAAAGGAATCCCCTTTATCCCCTCTCCGTCTCTCCTTCCCCCTGTGTGTGTGGGAGGTGGTTAGTGTGCATGTGAAGCCGCAGCCCCCTCCCCCCGCAACGCGCTCGTTGAGAGAACGGGACCGCAGTCTCCCCACCCCCTCTCACCACCTTAACCACCTCCACCCTGTGAGGGGGAGACGGAGAGGGGAGAGGGGAGGGAGAGGGAGATGGTGAGGGGAGAAGAGAAGGGAGGGGGGTGTGAGGGAGATGAGGGAGGTGGGAGGAGAAGAGAGGGGAGAGGGGTGGGGAGGGGGGGGGAGGAGAGAAAGAAGGTGGGGAGAATGGTGGGGAGAGGGGGGGGAGAGGGTGGAGGAGAGGGAAGGGGAGGAGGGGAGATTGGAGGAGGGGAGGTTCGAGGAGGAGGGAGGTGGGGTTCGGGGAAGGGGGGGGGGGGGGGGGGGGGGGGGGGGGGGGGGGGGGGGGGGGGGGGGGGGGGGGGGGGGGGGGGGGGGGGGGGGGCAGATTGGAGGGGTGGGGGGGTAGGGGAGAGGGTTAGGGAATGGGGGATGGGGGGGTGAGCAGGGGGATGGTGGGGCAGAGACTGGGGAAGAGTGGGGAGGGAGAGGGGGGGAAGGGGGAGAAGGGAGCAGGGAGGGGGGGTGGTGGGTACCCAATCCCCACCCTTCACGTGGGGGAGTGTGGCGGTGGGGAGGAGATGGGAGAGGGTGGGGAGGGGGGTGGAGAGGGGGAGGAGAGGGGAGATGGAGTTGCGGGAGGGAGGGGAGGTGAGGATGGAGAGGGGGAGCGGGAGGGGGGGGGAAAGGGGTTGGGGAGGGGGGGGAGAGGGAGGGGGAGGGAGGAGGGAGGGAGGAGGATAGGGGGAGGGGAGGGGGGTAGAGTGGTGTTGGGGAAGTGAGAGGGGTTGTGAGCAGGGGGGGAGAGCGGGGAGGTGGAGGGGCGGAGAGAGAGAGGGGAGGAGGAGGAGGAGGGGGAGGGGAGGAAGGAAGAGGAGAGAGGGGGGGAGGAACGTGGAGGAGATGGGGAGAGGGGTGAGGAGAGGGGGAGATGGAGAGGGTGGGGGAGAGGGGTTGAGGATAGGGGGAAGATGGAGAGGGGGGGAGGGAGGGGCGAGGAGAGAGGGGTGAGGAGAGAGAGGGGGGAGGAGAGGGAGAGGAGGAAGGCTGTAGATGGGGGAGAGAGTGGGGAGGGGAAGGGGGAGGGAGAAGGGGAAGGGGAGGGGGGAGGGGGGAGAGGGGGGAGGGGGGGGGGGGGGAGGGGGAGGGGGGAGGGGGAAGGGGAGGGAGAGGGGGGAGGGAGAGACCACCCTTTGTGTCCACTGGTTCTGGATTCTCCTCCTCTGGATAAAAGACTCTGCATTTCCACAATCTATTCCTCTCATGTTTTTGTACACATCTATAATACCACCCTTCAGTCTCCTGTGTTACAATGAATAAAGTCCTAACCTGTCTAAACTCTCCCTGCAACTTAGGGCCTCGAGCCCTGGGAACATCCTGGTAAATCTTTCTACACCTTTCCAGCTCGAATTGCTTTTCCAGCTGTCCAGTGGAGTTTGCTCAACTTCCCTGTGCCTCTAGGGAATGGAAGCCCAGTGGTACAGCAGTAGGATTAGGACCTGGGTTCAATCCTGACTATGGGTGCCTGTGCAGGGTTTGTACATTCTCCCTGTGACCACATGTGTTTCCTCCGGATGCTGCGGTTTCCTCCCACATTCCAAAACCGTGCAGGTTTGTAGATTAATTGGCTTCTGTAAATTACCCCTGGTATGTAGGATGCGAAACTGGGTAAACATAAAAATTGAGTTAGCAACTATAAAAGATTAATGATATAGAACTGGGGATGTTGTTTGGCAATTCAGTTCTTTGCTGTCCAGCGTGGAAATAGTTAACTGAATGACCCCTTCTGTGCCATAGATTGCTGTGTTGCTTCACTATGAAATAGAGTCACTGTGGTTAAACTGAATGGTAGAGCAGCCCGAGCAGAGTGCATGGATCATTACATCTTTGAATGGTTATGGAAACCACACTTATTAAAGATAAAATATTTCATTTAGTTCAACAAATACAGACCATTATTCCCTTGCCACAAAAAAAAACAAAAGTTCTCGCACACATGTCATATAGCATTAAATAAATCACATTGTACTGGCCCAGTCTCCCCACTGACTCCTTGATGCTGACATCATTGGTATCTGTGGATGACCTGACCTGAATATGGGGATACATGCATCTTGAGAGTCTGGCAGCAGGAACTCTGTTGGAGCAATGAGATGTTCCACCCTTTTAATGGGAGGCTACCCATTCCCCCACCCCCCCTTCCACTAGCTGCACAACCTGTTAGAGGCTTTTCATATCTATCACGTCTCAGACACAATAAATTTAAAATCTATTACATTTGATCTAAATAATTAAAAAAACGAAAAATGCTTAAGGATTAAAAAAAAAACAAAGTTACCTAAGTCACCTAAAAATATAAAATTAAAAGCTTTAAGATAAAATTAAGTAAATACAATGATTGAGTCTCTGCTCTGCCCTCTGCTCCTGTGCCCGATGATCTCATGACATCTACATGAAGCAGGAAAGATGAAAGGATATTCACCCGAGTACCGCAGCAAGATGAGGTTTCATTGCAGGGTGACAGGAGAAACGGGTCAAGCAGTTATCACAGCCTGTGTTCTCTTTCAATGTCCTCTGCCTCCACCCCGTCTTGCTTCCCAGACAATAAATGGAAAGTTTATTAGTTCATTTTATGGAATGGTTCAAATTACCTTTTCACACCACAGCTGCTTTGTGACTCCATTATCAGTCTCCGAGGGAAGCTAACACATCCCATCTAATAAAGGCTGCTGAAAACTCATTTGTCATTTTCTGGTCAGGAGATTCCTTCAATATCCCAGGAGCACTGAGGATGTTAATGGTGGCTGTGGCATTCAGTTACTGGGTCGCATGGATGGATGCCGTGATCAGGCATGATGTTGATGTGAGAGGACATTTGCAGGCACATAATTGATGGCTGGAACATATAGACAAAGCCAGTGCTCACATTCCATTCAGTACATGAGCCATTTGAAAAGTGGCTGATGGTTGCTCAGTAATGATGTATCTTCGGATGCATCAATTGAAAGATGCATGAGAAGGTGAAGCCTATTATCAGGATTCTATTTTTAGGGTGGAGATTGAGTGCACATGAAGGATTTAGAAGCCACAACAATGTCAGTGAATCAGTTCTCGCACAATTAGGTTAGATTCATGGCGAGGAAATTCATGGGTAGCACGGTGGCACAGCAGTAGAATTGCTGCCTTGCAGCGCCAAAGACAAGGTTCGATCCTGACTACGGTTGCTGTCTGTATGGAGTTTGTATGTTCTCTCCGTGACCTCCATGAGATTTCTCTGAGATCTTTGGCTTCCTCCTACACTCCAAAGGTGTACAAGTTTGTAGGTTAATTGGCTTGGTATAAATGTAAAATTGTCCCTAGTGTGTGTAGCATAATGTTCATGTGCGGGGATCGCTGGTCGGCGTCGACTCAGTGGGCTGCAGGGCCTGTTTCCATTCTGTATCTCTAAATTATATGGCCCAACTCTGGCCTATAGAAGAGGCTCAGGCCAGAAAGGTCAGTATGGGAATGGGAAGGGGAGTTGAAATGGTTAGCAACCGGGACATCCACCAAGTCTTTGTGGACCGAACACATAGTTTTCAGCAAAACACTTCATGTTTGTCCGAGTTAAACTCCATTTCTGCACCCATATCAGCAAGGACTCATATCCTGCAGTATTTTTTGACAGCCTTCTTCACTGTCTGCAACTCCATCGATCTTTATGTCTCCTGCAAACATACTAATCAGCATACAGTGGCTTGCAAAAGTTTTCATACCCCTTGAACTTTTCCACATTTTGTCACATTACAACCACAAACGTGAATGTATTTTATTGGGATTTTATGTGATAGACCAACACAAAGTGGCACATAATTGTGAAGTGGAAGGAAAATGATACATGGTTTTCAAATTTTTTTACAAATAAAAAACTGAAAAGTGTGGCGTGCAAAAGTATTCAGCCCCCTTTACTCTGATACCCCTAAATAAAATCCAGTGCAACCAATTGCCTCAGAAGTCACCTAATTAGTAAATAGAGTCCACTTGTGTGTAATCTAATCTCAGTATGAATACAGCTGTTCTGTGAAGGCCTCAGAGGTTTGTTAGAGAACATTAGTGAACAAACAGCATCATGAAGCCCAAGGAACTCACCAGACAGGTCAGAGATAAAGTTGTGGAGAAGTTTAAAGCAGGGTTAGGTTATAAAAAAATATCCCAAGCTTTGAACATCTCACAGAGCACTGTTCAAACCATCATCCGAAAATGGAAAGAGTATGGCACAACTGCAAACCTACCAAGACATGGCCGTCCACCTAAACTGACAGGCCGGGCAAGGAGAGCATTGATCAGAGAAGCAGCCAAGAGGCCCATGGTAACTCTGGAGGAGCTGCAGAGATCCACAGCTCAGGTGGGAGAATCTGTCCACAGGACAACTATTAGTCATGCACTCCACAAATCAGGCCTTTATGGAGGAGTGGCAAGAAGAAAGCCATTGTTGAAACAAAGCCATAAGAAGTCCCGTTTGCAGTTTGCCACAAGCCATGTGGGGGACACAGCAAACATGTGGAGGAAGGTGCTCTGGTCTGATGTGACCAAAATTGAAGTTTTTAGCCTAAATACAAAACGCTATGTGTGGCGGAAAACTAACACTGCACATCACCCTGAACACACCATCCCCACTGTGAAACATGGTGGTGGCAGCATCATGCTGTGGGGATGCTTTACTTCAGCAGGGACAGGGAAGCTGATCAGAGTTGATGGGAAGATAGATGGAGCCAAATACAGGGCAATCTTGGAAGAAAACCTGTTAGAGTCTGCAAAAGACTTGAGGACCGGGGCGGAGGTTCACCTTCCAGCAGGACAACGACCCTAAACATACAGCCAGAGAGCTACAATGGAATGGTTTAGATCAAAGCATATTCATGTGTTAGAATGTCCCAGTCAAAGTCCAGACCTAAATCCAATTGAGAATCTCTGGCAAGACTTGAAAATTGCTGTTCACAGACACTCTCCATCCAATCTGACTGAGCTTGAGCTATTTTGCAAAGAAGAACGGGCAATAATTTCAGTCTCTAGATGTGCAAAGCTGGTAGAGACATACCCCAAAAGACTTGCAGCTGTAATTGCAGCGAAAGGTGGTTCTACAAAGTATTGACTCAGGGGGGCTGAATACTTTTGCACGCCACACTTTTCAGTTTTTTATTTGTAATAAAATTTGGAAACCATGTATCATTTACCTTCCACTTCACAATTATGCAACACTTTGTGTTGGTCTATCACATAAAATCCTAATAAAATACATTTACGTTTGTGGTTGTAACGTGACAAAATGTGGAAAAGTTCAAGGGGTATGAAAACTTTTACAAGCCACTGTATCTACACATTTGTCCAAGTTATTTATATAAAACTATCAACAGAGGTCTCAGCATTGATCCTTGCTCCACTGGTCACGGGTCATCTGGCAGAGAAACAACCTTCACCAATACCATAGACAATAGAAAATAGACAAAAGACAATAGGTGCAGGAGTAGGCCATTCGACCATTCAATGTGATCATCCCCAATTAGTACCCCGTTCCTGCCTTCTCCCCATATCCCCTGACCACTATCTTTAAGAGCCCTATCTAGCTCTCTCTTGAATTCCACAGACTCACAACTATCTGTGAGAAAAGGTGTTTCCTCATCTCTGTTCTAAATGGCTTACCCCTTATTCTTAAACTGTGGCCCCTGATTCTGGATTCCCCCAGCATTGGGAACATGCTTCTTGCCGCTAGCGTGTCCAAACCCTTAACAATCTTATATGTTTCAATAAGATCCCCTCTCATCCTTCTAAAGTCCAGAGTGTACAAGGTTAACCCTTGCTGTCTCCTCCCCTTCCCACCTCTCCCTCAGCCCTCGGGCCCTGACATTCCCTCTATCTCTATCTCCCTCCCCCACCCCAGTCGCA
Organism: Okamejei kenojei; assembly: GCA_035221665.1. Taxonomy (NCBI): domain Eukaryota; kingdom Metazoa; phylum Chordata; class Chondrichthyes; order Rajiformes; family Rajidae; genus Okamejei; species Okamejei kenojei. Next base: position 7,331,979 of record CM069153.1, read on the forward strand.
CCAGCTTCTCATTTTCACACCACAAACAGCTTACAATGGCTTGTTCCCTTTATCACCGATACTTTTTTGCATATCTTTCACTCATTGTTCCTTATCTCTCCACATCACCGTCTATATCTCTCGTTTCCCTGATCCCTGACCAGTCTGAAGAAGGGTCTCGACCCGAAACGTCGCCTATCTCCTTCGCTCCTTAGATGCTGCTGCACCCGCTGAGTTTCTCCAGCTTTTTGTGTACCCTCCAGAGTGTACAAGCCCAGCCGCTCCATTCCCTCAGCATATGACAGTCCAGCCATCCCCGGAATTAACCTTGTAAACCTACGCTGCACTCCCTCAATAGCAAGAATGTCCTTCCTCAAATTACGGGACCAAAACTGCACACAATACTCCAGGTGTGATCTCACTAGGGCCCTGTACAACTGCAGAAGGACCTATTTGCTCCTATACTCAACTCCTCTTGTTATAAAGGCCAACATGCCATTCACTTTCTTCACTGCCTGCTGTACCTCCATCTGTCTGCTATGGCCATGCCAATTTTGCATCGAGTTTACCAAGTTCCTCTGGATCACATGCATCTGAATCTTCTGGATCAGCCTACCATGAGGATCGTGTAGACAACAACCATTGCCCTACCTTCATAAATCATCTCCTAAAAAATGCTCAACAGAACAACACAGCTACTTTCCAGTCATAGAAAATCGGTGCAGGAAGAGGCCATTCGGCCGTTCGAGCCAACACCGCCATGGCTGATCATGGCTGATCATCCCAAATATAGAAACATAGAAAATAGGATGTCTGGGACCTATAGCTCGAGAGGATCTGTTCAGGCCTAAAAATGTCCTCTCTTACCTCTCTCAATCACCTGGGATAGATCCCATTAGGACCTGCTGACTTATCCACCTTAATTTTCTTTGATAGACCTAACATGCCTCTTTATTAATTTCAACATATTTCAAGCAAACCTCACAGCAATCTAATTACAATAGGACATAGAATATAGAACAGACAGCAATGAAACAGCAAACAGCAAACAAGGAATTTATTGTGGACTTTGGAAGGGGTAGGATGGGAACCCACAGTCCCGTTTATAGCAATGTGTCGATGGTAGACAGGTTCAAGAGCTTCAAATTCCTGGGCATGCATATTTCTGAAGATCTCTCCTGGTCCGAGAACAATGATGCAATTATAAAGAAAGCACATCAGTGCCTCTACTTCCTGAGAAGATCACGGAGAGTCGGTCTGTCAAGGAGGAATCTCTCTAACTTCTACAGGTGCACAGTAGAGAGCATGCTGACCGGTTGCATCGTGGCTTGGTTCGGCAACTTGAGTGCCCAGGAGCGGAAAAGACTACAAAAAGTAGTAAACACTGCCCAGTCCATCATCGGCTCTGACCTCCCTACCATCGAGGGGATCTATCGCAGTCGCTGCCTCAAAAAGGCTGGCAGCATCATCAAGGACCCACACCATCCTGGCCACACACTCATCTCACCACTACCTTCAGGTAGAAGGTACAGGAGCCTGAAGACTGCAACGTCCGGGTTCAGGAATAGCTACTTCCCCACAGCCATCAGGCTATTAAATTCAAATGAAACAAAACTCTGAACATTAATAGACCATTATCTGTTTATTTATTCATGTGTGTATATATTTATATAATGGTATATAGACACACTAATCTGTTCTGTATTCATGCCTACTATATTCTGTTGTGCTGAAGTAGCTTGACAACCTTCTCTGGCTCCATGCATAAATGACCTTGTTGGTCATTTATCCTATCTTTAGCTACAATCTTGTATTAAATGTCTGTACAAAATGCCTTTGGAATTTCCTTAATCCAACTCCTCTTTTGGTCCTCCTGGTTTCCTGTGTGCGTGTATTCATATATTAGAGTCATAGCGCCAAAGAGACAGGCAGCACGGAAGCAGGTCCTTCGGCCGATCTCATCCATACCAACTAAGATGCTTCATTGAAACTTGTTTAATTTGGCACATTTGGCCTATTTCCCTCTAAACATTCCTATCCATGTACCTGTCCAAATGCCTTTTAAATGTTGTTATTTTGCCTGCCTTTTAAATGTTGTTATTTTGCCACCTCTCATAGCTTATTACATCTACCAACACTCAATCACATCTCAATGTGAAAAGGTTTCCCCTTAAGATTAGAGAGATGTAGCATGGAATTTTGGCCCATTGAGACCACACCAACAATTGATCAACCATTCACACTCTTTCTATCTTACCCCACTTACTCATTTGCTCCCTATATAAGGGGCAATTTACAACAGCCAATTAAACTATGAATCCACAAGTCTTTGGGATGTGGGAGGAAACCGGAGCAGCCAGAGGAAACTATCACAAGGAGAATGTGCAAACTCCACAAAGACAGCACCCAACATCAGGATTGAACCCTGGTCTCTGGCGCTGAGGCAGCAGCTTTACCAGCTGAACTCCATCAAAATTCTCCTTCTCGTTAAAACTATGACCTCTAGTTCTAGTTTCTCCTTCCCTGGGTAAATGACTCTTTGCATTCACCCAATCTATTTTCCTCATGATTTTATACACCTCTATAATATCATACCTACGCCTCCTGTATTCCAAAGAATAAAGTACAAACTGGCCCAATCTCTCCCTATAGTGCAGACCCTTAAGTCCTTGTAACATCCTTGTAAATCCTCTTTATGCTCATTCCTGTCCAATGGTATTGTTCCTAAAGCAGGATGACCAAAATTGAACACGATTTCAAGTGTGGCCTCGCCAACATTATGTAGAACTGTGGCATGATATCTCAACTTCTATACTCAATTCCCTGTCTGGTAAAGGCCAACATGCCAAAAGCTTTCTTTACCATGTCGGCCCGTTGGGCTAGAGGTACGATTCTCACTTCAGGAGAAAAATTGCTTTATATGCTTTATATGCGAGAGGCTCCAGACGAGCCCATTTGTTAAGAGTGGCACAGTGGCACTGCAGTAGAGTTACTGCCTTACAGCGCCAGGGACCTATGTTCGATCCTGATTACAGGTACTTGTCTGTACGGAGTTATGTACATTCTCCCCATGACATGCGTGGGTTTTCTCTGGGATCTCCGGTTTCCTCCCATACTCCAAACACGTTCAGGTTTGTAGGTTAATTGGCTTGGTATAATTGTAAATTGCACCTACTGTATATAGGATAGTGTTATTGTTCAGGGATCGTTGGACGGCGTAGACTTGGTCAGGCGAAGGTAGACACAAAATCTTGGAGTAACTCAGTCGGACACGCAGCATCTCTGGAGAGAAGGAATGGGTGAATGGTCAGATGACGGGCCTGTTTCCACACTGTATCTCTAAACTAAACTAACCTAAAAACTAAGCACACTACCTACCTGCGACAGCATTTCCATGAAACTATGCACGTACTCCTAGATCCCTCTGCTCCACTGCACTTCCCAGGGCCTTACGATTCACTGTGAAGGTCTTAAGGAAATGTGTGGAGGACTGTGTTCCTACAAAAACCTCCCGAGTGTTTCCTAACCAGAAGCCTTGGCGATCAGGAGATCCGCATTCTCCTGAGGATCAGATCCCGGACATTCAGGTCTGGTGATGCGGAGGTCTATACGAAGTCCACATACGACCCTTCAGGTCAGGACGGGGGAGTTCCCCCCACCATGGGTACCATCCAATGCCGTGCTACCTGCTCAATGGTCGGATAGTCGGCGACTAAACCGTCTCCCCCATCTGGTTTGGCAGGTGAGGAGGGGGCTGTGGACCCCCAGCAGGACCAAAGATGAGACCTGTCAAAGGGCGGATGAGTTTCTAGCGAGCCAACGGCCATCCACACTTCAGCTCAAGTTGCGATCACTGTCGTACATAGCATTGTAAGGAATGATGATAAAGCACACACACCAAAATCCAGCGGCAGAAGTCCGCAGGAACTGGAGGACAGAGATGTGTGGTGCGTCCGTCACCATTCCCATTGGGAACCAGCATCACTGCGTCGCTAATGTTTTCAACGATGATGAATGAATGAATGAACATGCGACCTTGACAAGACCATCAAAAATGCCAAAAGGGACTTCCACTCAAAGCTGGAGGATGGGGCGGATGTTCGGCAACTGTGGCAGGGCTTGAATGCCATCACCTCCTACAAGGCAAAATCAAGAGGCAGTTCAAGCGACAGCGAAGCATCACTCCCTGACGAGCTCAATGCATTCTACGCACGCTTTGATAGGGGGAACACTGATGTGCCTTACCGATACACCCTGATGGTATTATAGTCACAGTCACAGAGGTCAACGTCAGAAGATCCTTCAGGGGGGTGAACCCTCGGAAAGCATCTGGACCTGATGGTATACCCGGTCGAGTTCTCAAAACCTGTGCGGACCAACTGGCTGGAGTTTTTGAGGACATTTTCAACCTCTCATTACTGATGTCTGAGGTTCCCACCTGCTTTAAGAGGGCATCAATATAACCGGTGCCCAAGAAGAGTAAGGTGACATGCCTCAATGACTATCGACCAGTGGCACAAATGTCCATGGTGCTTGGCGAATAAAATTTATTCAATTCAATTCATGTAAACTACCAAAGCAAAATATGAAGTGCTGTTCCTCCAATTTGTGTGTGGCCTCACTCTGACAATGGAGGAGGTCCAGGACAGAAAGGTCAGGGAATGTGAAGGGCATTTGAAATGTTTGGCAGCTGCAAGACCCCACATGCCTAGACGGACCGAGCGTAAGTGTTCAGATAAACCATTGCCAAGTTATTGAAATGTTTGGCAACTGGGAGATCCAATAGGCCCAGGTGGACTTGGAGTAAATGTTCAGTGAAATGGATAACGGGTCTCCCCCAGCCAGCAATGGGCCTACCAGGGCACCACCCTGCCTGAGGTCATTTGTGGCCTGCCCTGATTGGTCCTAGTCATTTCTCACCACTAACGCTTACCCACCCCCTCCCCCCCACCCCATACTTTCCGTCTGAAGATGGGTCCCAGCCTGAAATGTCACCCATCATTTTTCTCCAGAGAAGCTATATGATCCTTTGAGTTACTCCAGCACTTTTTTTGTCTATCTTTGGTATAAACCAGCACCTGCAGTTCCTTGTTTCTATAGTTCCCCACAATTCCATTGATCCCTTGGTTAAATATTTTTCACTGGTGTTCAGCTGTCAATATTTTTTAAAATACATGCAGATGGCTTAACGTGGAAGAATGAAGAGCAACACTGGCATCCAAGGGCTGCTGGATGAGTGAGTCCAACTGCATTATGTGCCATGGTCAGATTGTTGTTTCTGTTCAGAATCAGATTTTCTTCATCAAATACGTTTTGCAACATACGAGGAATTTCACTGGCCAGGTCAGTCATACAATTAAAAGCAAAAGACTCAAAAACACATTTTAACGTGAACATCCACCACAGTGACTCCTATACATTCCTCACTGTGATGGAAGGTGAAATAAAGTTCAAGTCCTTCCTTTTGTTCTTCCTCGGTCGTGGGCCTCGAGCCTCCGTTGACGGGACGGTCTTGACTCTCGTAGCCGGCGACGTTCGGGCCCTCCCCGTCGAGGTGTTCAGCTCCTGCATCGGGGGTTTGTCAACTCCCCCATGCCAGGCGATCGAACCTCACGTCGAGCCTTCCACGGCGTTGGAGCTCCCGACTCGGCCTCTCCCGAGACTGGGAGCCCTTGATGGTAAGTCCGCAGGCCGCGGTGGGAGCGATCCCAGGCAAGCGATCCGCTCTGATGTTAAGTCCGCGCCCCGCGGTGGGATTCACGACAGTCCGAGGAGGCCTCCAGCTCCAGCGATGGTAGGCCGCAGAGCCCGGAGAATGTGATCCGAAAATTGATCACATCTCCGGGAAGGTAGGAACTTGAAAAAAAGTTTCCCCCTCCCCCACATAAAGCAAACCGAAGTACATTAAAACAATACTTTTAACAAACGCTAAAAATAACAAAAATATGAAAAACGACCAGACTGCCGGCAGGGCTGCCATCTCTCCGGCGCCCCTGGTGGTCTGTTATCCCACAGTTTGCTGGAACAGTTGTAATTTGAAGTTGGAGTTGTTTTCCCTTTCAGATTGTGCATAACTCATCAGGCTTTATCATCATGTGTACACAAAATGCTGGAGAAACTCAGCGGGTGCAGCAGCATCTATGGAGTGAAGGAGATAGGCAACGTTTCGGGCCAAAACCCTTCTTCAGACTATCATCATGTGACCTTTGTTCCACAAATTCCCTATATTTAGTTTAGAGATACAGCCCCTTTGGCCCACCGGGTCCGCGCCGACTAGCGATCCTCGCACATTAACACTATCCTACACCCACTAGGAACAATTTTTACATTAATGCCGTCCAAAATACCCCCGAACAATAACACTATCCTATACACAGTAGGCGCAATTTACAATTATACCAAGTCAATTAACCTACGACCTGTGCGTCTTTGGAATGTGGGAGGAAACCGAAGATCTCGGAGAAAACCCACGTAGGTCACGGGGAGAACGTACAAACTCCGTACAGACAGCACCCATAATCGGGATCGAACCAGAGTCTCCGGCGCTGCATTCGCTGTGAGGCAGCGACTCTGCTGCCTACCGCTGCGCCACCGTGATTTACAAAGTGTATCAAATGAAGAGGAAGAAACAAGAAGAAGAACCCATGATGAGGTTCAATTGTCATTACAACTCTGAAAACTGCACACGGTTGAATTAAATGTAACCCTGGTTCACTAATGCAGTGAATAAACAAGACAATAATACGCGCTGAGACAATAATACAATCAATTGATTGTAAAATGAAGGGGGAGCAAAGGATTGTAAAAGGCTTGAGAGAAACTGCAAGGCAAGTTGGCAAAAGTCATGCAAAACAAAGTAACTTCCTCATCATCATCAAATTAATCATAGGCCAGGTTTGTAAATGTCGCCATTACATTTTAATGAAGGTAACTCATTTCCATATAATAAAGCAATGTATTTTCAGAATCATCACATTTATTTTAGATTTGGCATGTTTATGAAATGTTCTTCTCTTACTTTGTCCACCTGAGTCTGTGATCTGCTGTTCCATGTGCACTGGCCGACCTTGTATGTCATTGCCGTATGTGGCCATTCAGCATCTGTGAACTCAAATGCCTACCTGAGGCTGATGCATCCTAGCCCACTGCCAACCTTACTGAGGAGTGGTCTGGTGCAGGAACTGCGATTAATATTATCTACCACATCAGGAAGACTATATTTACAAATGCTGCTAATAATGATTAAACCTATAGGTGTGATTGTAATAGACAAAAATGCTGGAGAAACTCAGCGGGTGCAGCAGCATCTATGGAGCGAAGGAAATAGGCAATGTTTCGGGCCGAAATCCTTCTTCAGACTGTAGTGATTCAGATTGTAATTCTCAGTTTAACATTGTAATCCCTTTTGCACAGCTAACCTTATAGCAAACCGTTTGCCAAGACATTGTTGCCATACAACGCTGAACGATGCGTGCATTTGCTATTCTTTGTCTAATTAAAAAACTTAGCGTTCTCCATCATTGGCGTATGTATGTGATAAAAGAGTGGATATCTATTCCTCGCAAATATTTATCATGTCATTTGAACCAAAGTAATGTGAATTTATGTCTATCAATTACTTCACAATATAAATTATTCAGGGTGAGCTATTTAATAACATCAGCAGAGTGATGGGTTGTACTAGTAATTATGGAATTTAATTCAAATGGAGTGAATTCCTCTGTTATCATCTGTGGCAATGTTGAAGAAATGGCTGAAAAGGTATCTGCTGGAAGGACGGCAATGAAATTGTAAACACATTCTTTAGAAAGACATTGATAATTTAGCTGGGAAATATCAAAACTGATCATTATTGATATCTCGACCATAATCCTATATTGAGTGATGGGCCCAGTTCTTATCCCAAGATCTTCAGTTACCCTGTGAGGAAGAAAAATAATTAGCTATCTTCACTATTGATAGAATTTTCAGAAAATAACCCAGATACTTAACTTCCCCTTCATTGTTAATGCATTATGGGTTCAACATCAAACTGAGATTTTCACAAATCATGAAGTAATCTATTAACTTTTATTTTCCGAAAAAGCTCATGAACCTAGCTACGTTAAAGAAATAGGATTAATATTTGTCAATATTCTTTAATGGCAAGGGACTGTAAACATGTTGTATGATCATTGTATGATCAATTGGCTCATTCTCTCTGTCTGCAATTAATATTGCAAAATAATATTGAAATAAGCATTGTTCCAATATTATGTACAATGACTCTTGCATTAATAATAATAGTGTTTTCTGAGCTTTAAACTGGTCTCTGAAATCATTTGTTTCCTCGTGTGTATCAATCATATCCTGATTCTGTATAAGATATCTTTGATGTCCTAGTAAAGTTACAATTTAAAAACAAAGAACTGCAGATGCTGGTTTTATAAAAAAGACACATCGTGCTGGAGTAACTCAGCGGCTGGGCAGCATCTCTGGAGAACAGAATTTACTAGTTTTTAGTTGGGTTTGAGTCTCCATGAACTCAGGAGCATGTTCTGAAGTAATGACAGCACCTTGCAGCGAGATTTCAATGGATTTTATTTATATGGACTTCTTGAAGCACTTGATAAAATCCTTCATGAGAGTATGAGCTAAAGTTGAAACTCATGGGATTGTGGTAATTATTGACTCAGTAACTTAGGAGAAGGAGAAAGGAAGAAGAGGAGCCAAAGGGCTGAGGGAGAGCTGAGAAGGGGAGGAGACAGTGAGGACTACCTGAAATTGGAGAAGTCAATGTTCATGCCGCTGGGATATAAACTGCCCAAGCTAAATATGAGGTGCTGCTCCTCCAATTTCCGGTGGTCCCCATTCTGGCCATGGAGGAGGCCCAGGACAGAAAGGTCAGATTCAGAAGTGGAGGGGGAGTTGAAGAGCTGAGCCACCGGGAGATCAGGTCGGTTATTGCGGACTGCGCGGAGGTGTTCGGCGAAGCGATCACCAAGCCTACGCTTGGTCTCACCGATGTAGATCAGCTGACATCTAGAACAGCGGATGCAATAGATGAGGTTGGAGGAGGTGCAGGTGAACCTTTTTGTCTCATCTGGAACGACTGCTTGGGTCCTTGTATAGAGTCAAGGGGGGAGGTAAAGCGACATGTGTAGCATCTCTTGCGGTTGCAAGGGAAAGTGCCTGTGTGGGGGGGGGGGTGGTGGTACGGGTGGGAAGGGACGAATTGACCAAGGAGTTACGGAGGGAACGGTCTTTGCGGAAAGTGGACAGGGGAGGAGATGGGAAGATGTGGTGAGTGGTGGGATCACGTTGGAGGTGGCGAAAATGACAGAGGATTATTTGTTGTATGTGACGGCTAGTAGGGTGGAAGATGAGGACTAGGGGGACTCTACCCTTGTTATGTGGGGGGATGAGGAGGGAGAGCAGTGTTACGGGGTATGGAAGAAACCCTGGTGAGAGCCTCATCGCCTGGTACTTCTCGACATACCCTCCAAAGAGGCAGGCATAGCTGGGGCCCATGCGCGTGCCCATAGTTACGCCTTGTATTTGGAGGAAATGGGAGGAGTCAAACGAAAAGTTGTTCGGGGTAAGGACCAGCTCCGCTAGGCAGAGAAGATAATCTGTAGACGGGGGATTGGTTGGTTCTACAGTTGAGGAATAAAAAGAGGGCTTTGAGACCCTCCTGGTGGGGCATGGAGGTGTAGAGTGACTGGACGTCCATGGTGAAAATGAGGGGATGGGGGCCTAGGAAACGGAATTTCCGGAATCGACGGAGAGCGTCTGAGGTGTCTTGAACATAGGTTGGGAGGAATTTAACCAGGGGAGATAGGTTGGAGTCATGGCATGTGGAAATAAGTGTACTAATTGGTGGGATGTAATTTAAGGCATTCTCCAGGAATCTGATCTGTTTTGTAATTATTTGCCATATTTACCACAAACCTAGATGCTTTGCTAACTAGTTTCATGACAATGGCACAAAGACAGCTGGAGTTGCAAACAGTGCAGTTCAAAAGATTTAATCTTAATTATTTTTAAGGAATTGTGAATATGAAAAACTGCAGTAGACCAATTTAAAATAATCAAATGTTAGTTCATACAATCTGTATCAAAAAGGTTCAATCAGGTCCTACCTTAACATTCTGTGGATGCTAAAGCAAATAATTAAATGTGCTAACTGACTACCAAGCCTTTGTTACCAGACGAGAATATTAAATCTATACAAAGCCCAGTGTAAATAATTCATGAAAACAATTGCTGGAAATGAAAGGGCAGGACAGGCAGTGTTTGCACAGAAACTTAGTTACCATTTCAGATCAAATGACCCTTCAGCAGGACCTATTTAGACCACTTCTAAAATAAATAGTGCCAGAGAGGACTCTAGCCTGAGAAGGCTGCCCAGTTATTATGCTCCAATGAACAACTTATGAACAGGGTGTTGAAAAACCAGAGATGCCAAATCAGGCAGAGCTGAAATAGCCCAGCCTTGATGTTACCCATTTCACACTTTAAATATGGCACATCAAAGCAAAACATAGTCCCCATCAAACTAAGTGCTATCACAGTGCAAACAACATCTTTAAAATTATCTTCTCACTCACCAAAGTAGAAGCACTGCTGCAATGTGAATTGGAGGACAATTGTGTGAACAATGTTGTTTAATAGATTTAAGAGCTGAAGAGAGAATCCCCATATCCAGTAGACCAACTGTTTTAGCAAACTGTGCGTCATACTGAGATCAGAAACATAGTTTTATTGGTATGGCATTTGCAGGGAGGGTCAGATATCAACATTCGTACCAACCTAGACATCAGTTGAATGTAAGGATGAGTCCAGCGTAGCAGTACAAATGTCCTGATCTGAAAGGCCAAATGCATTTGGTGTCCTGTCTCATAGCTCAATTTAACTCAAATTCACCTGGACCATTTCCGACATCTCCATACCATTTCTAGACCTCACCATGTCCATCGCAGGTAACAGACTACTGACCGGCATCCACTACAAACCCACTGACTCCCATTGCTATCTGAAATACACTTCTTCCCACCCCGCTTTCTGTAAGGACTCTATCCCGACTCCCAATTCCTCCATCTATGCCGCATCTGCTCCCAGGATGAGGTGTTCCAAACCAGGGCATCAGAGATGTCCTCATTCTTTAGGGAATGGGGGTCCCCCTCTTCGACTATAGATGGGGCTCTCACCAGGGTCTCCTCTATATCCCGTAGTTCCACTCTCACTCCCCATCCCCCCACTCGTAACAAGGACAGAGTCAGCCTTGTCCTCACCTTCCACCCTGTGTCACATACAACAGATAATGCTCCGAAATTTTCGCCATATCCAACGGGATCCCACCACTGGCCACATCTTCCCATCACCTCCCCTTTTGGCTTTCCGCAGAGACCGTTCCCTCCATAACTCCCCGTTCAATTCGTCCCTTCCCACCCAAACCACCCCTTCCCCTGATACTTTCCCTTGCAACCGCAGGATATGCAACACTTGTCGCTTTACCTCCCACCTCGACTCCATCCAAGGACCCAAACAGTCTTTCCACGAGAGGCAGAGGGGGGAGGTAAAGCGACAAGTGTTGCATATCCTGCGGTTGCACCTCCTCCAACTTCATCTATTGCATCCGCTGTTCCAGGTGTCAACTGCTCTACATCGGTGAGACAAGTTCAGGCTGGCCAAACACTAATACGCTGCTCAGTATTTTTTTTTTAAATTTCAAAATAGACTTTATTCAAATGATAAATATATACAATACATGAACCTTGCGGAAAATCCATCCGACATTTTCGGAGGCTATACAAATTGATCAATACAGTTTATACATTTCTTTTCCCCAAATTTCACAAATGTGTCCCCCACCCGTGCCACTCTTGTGGCACACTGGCGTGGGATACCTTGCTTTATTTTGAGGAGCGTCTCCACCACAACCGTGCCCCATGTCCAGCAACGGAAGGATCCTAGACTGTGGCCCTCCTCACGGAGCTTCAGTACGTCCCTCAGCACGTACTCCTGCAGTCTGCAGCGGGCCAGTCGGCAACATTCCCTGACGGACATCTCGCTCTGCTGGGTGGTGAACAATGCTCGGGGCAGACCAAAGAGCGTTTTTCACCGAGTTGATACCCTCCAGCAGCACTCGATATCAGTCTCTGAATATGTCCCTGGGAAAACAGTCCGTAAAATCACAGAGTCCTCTGTGACGGAAGCTGTTCGGGATAAAGCGTACTAGGGACCTTGCATTCTTCTCCAGACTCTTTTAGCAAATCCACACCCTGCAAAGAGGTGGGCAACTGTCTCCTCTCATAGCAGCGTCCCAAGGGCAGCATGCGCTGGCAGTAAGGTTCCGATGGTGCAGGAAAGATCTGATGGGAGGACTCCCTCACCACCAGCCAAGCCAGGTCTTGGTGCTTGTTGGTGAGTTTTGGCGATGAGGCATTTTTCCAGACAAGCTGGGCAGTCTGCTCAGGGAACCACGCCACCGGGACCATAGAGTCCTTTCCCTGCAGTGCCTGCAGCACATTCTGTGCTGACCACTGCCCAATGGACATGTGGTCAAAGGTGTTGGTCCGGAAGAACCTTTCCACAGACGACAGATGGGACAGCAATGTCCAGCTGACTGGCACATAGCGTGGCATCTGCTCCAGGCCCATCCTTCGCAACACCGGGGACAAGTAGAACCTCAGCAGGTAGTGACACTTGGTGCCCACGTGCCAACACCTCCACTCAGTTCGCAATAACCAACCTGATCTCCTGGTGGCTCAGCACTTCAACTCCCCCTCCCATTCCGAATCCGACGTTTCTGGCCTCAGCCTCCCCCATGGCCTGAGTGAGTCCCACCGCAAATTGGAGGAGCAGCACCTCATATTTTGCTTGGGTAGTTTACACTCCAGCAGTATGAATAATGACTTCTCCAATTTCAGGTAGTCCTTTCTTTCTCCCTCCTTCCCCTCCCCTTCCCGCTCTCCCACAACCTACTGTCTCCGCCTCTTCCTTTATTTTTCCCGGCCCTCCCTCGCATCAACCCAAAACGTCACCTATTCCTTTGCTCCATAGATGCTGTCTCACCCACTGAGTTTATCTAGCATTTTTGTCTACCTTTGATCTTTCCAGCATCTGCAGTTCTTTCCTAAACATTTTCTCTGTGCCACTGACGATATCTGACGTGTTGTTACTCATATGCTTCCAGATCAGAATGTTTTTATTCATAAAACCCTTTCACACTCCTTTTGCTTTGTTTCCTGATATGTGGAAAAGTGATTCCCCTTTAATAGTTTAGCAGTCCTTCTTTAACTGATGCAGGTTGGCTTTATTTTTGCAATTAAATATGAGTTAGCTTCCAAAAGATGATTTCCTTCGGAGTGAGTATGTTCAACATGCAGTTAGGTTCATTATTGTAAAGCCTGAAATGACTGCCTCCTGCAACACCACTTACTTCCGTTGCACTATGATAAAATTAGACCCATAGCTGTTCAGCACTCTTCTTGTATTGACTCACAGTAGAGTTCTTCAGTGACCCACATTCATTTCTGACTCCTGGTGACATATATGCAGAATTTATACCTCCTTCCTGCCATTAGATTCCTTCAGATGATCTGGTTTCCTCGCACATTCCCATAAACATGAGGGTTGGTAGGTTAATGGGCTGATGTAAATTGTTCCTAGTGAACAGGTGTGTAATAGAACTATGCAGCAATAATGAGAATTTAATGAGAATAAAATGGATTTGCTGGATTAATGTAAAAATGGGTGTCTGATCGTAAGTCCTGGTGGGCCAAAGGGCCTGCTTATGTATTGCATCTCCCCAAGACTCCATGACTGTGATAATCATTTCATAGTTTTACTGAGAAGCAACTTAAGTTACAAATCCTTTTGATCAGCTCAATAATGTGTGAGACAACACACAATAAGAATTGTAAGGGTCTCGACCCGAAACGTCGCCTATCTCCTTCGCTCCTTAGATGCTGCTGCACCCGCTGAGTTTCTCCAGCCTTTTGTGTACCCTCGATTCTCCAGCATCTGCAGTTCCTTCTTTAACACAATAAGAATTTCTTCTTTAGATTGTGATTAATTTTGACCCCTCACTTTCATTAAGCCTCTAGCTATTGAAAAAAGTTAACCATTACAATGATTTGTAAGGGGATATGATTTAATATCATTTATTAGTGTAGTAGTCATTTAGCTTAACTCAGTGCATTATAATTAGAACCAGTTAACTTTAATTTTATCTGCCTGCAATTACTTTCTAAGAGGTAGGCCAAATCAGTCGAGTGAAGCCTAGTGGCAGGATAACCACCACAGTCCACAGGGTATCACCACCCCAGGCGAAGCTCAACCAGGTACAGTACCACCAACGGACACGAGTCCAGAGCCCAACCAGCCACAGTCAGCGGTAGAGAGAAAAATGGAAGGGAAAAAGCCTCAAATCTTGTGGCCTAAATCCTGCCAGAGGAAAGAGTGGGAAGACGTTTAACATGACCTCGTCCATCTTCTGGAAGGATTGAAGGGATGTGTGGGAAAGAAAATGGAGAAGATGGGAGACACCATATACAACTATGGGGCAGAGGGAAAGGGGTGAAGGTCATGAAAAGGAGGACACAGAAGGAAACAGGCACTCCAGTACAAGTCCAGGAGGCAGCAGGAGATCAACCAAGACTGGTGAAAGAAAAGGAGGCAGCTGAGAAAACAGTGGAGGAAGGGCACAGAAGGCAGATAAGGAAAGGACTCTCGAAGGCACTGCTGGCAGAAAAAAAGCAGCGCCTGGAAATCTGCGAAGAGGCAGAATGCCTGAGAAAGCAACGCAAGAAGAAAGAAATCGGGCCACGAGGGACAAGTTTCTACAGAGATCTGTATAAGTTTGTCAAAAGCCTCTTTGTCAAGGAGAAGAGCGGGATCCTGAGAGTACCTGTAAGGGAACTGGAGGAGCACCTGAGGAAGACGTACTCTGACACCCTGAGGCTTGAGCCAGTCACCATTCCAGATGACATGCCACCTATCCACCAACCTGAGCACCAGATGGACATAAGGCCTCCTACATGGAAGGAGGTGGAGAGCACAGTCAAACGAACAAGAACAGCATCAGCCCCAGGCTCCATACAGGCTCTATAAGAACACCCCTGGTGCTCTGAAATACCTTTGGAAGTCAATGACAGTGGCCTGGGGGAAAGGAATCTATACCTAAGGCATGGCAAGGGGCAGGAGAGATCTTAATTCCCAAAGAAAAGAACTCTTCAACCATTAGCCAAGTCCGCCAGATCAGCCTTCTGAACGTGGAAGGAAAGATCTTCTTTGGTGTTGTGGGCCAAAGACTCTCAGCATTTTTAGCAGAGCAACAACTTCATGGACCCACGTCAGTGCAGAAAGCAGGGGTCGATGACGTGGTTTCTCAGGATGTCTTGGAACATGCAAACGTCATTCTGGGCACCGGATACAAATTGCCAGAAGGAAAAGAGAGATGTTCTGCATGTGGTTTTCTTAAGATCTAGCCAATGCCTTTGGTCGGTGCCCATCATGAGACTCTTTGGGCAGCTTTTAATTTCTTCCAGTCCCAGAGATCAATCACAAAGCTGGTAAAGCTTACTTCCAGGACCTCCAGTTCTGCGTCACAACACAGGACAACACCACCGCCTGGCAGCACCATGAGGTAGGCATAATGGCAGGCTGTACCATATTCCTCTGGTTTTCACCATGGCAATGGAGCTCATCATTCGAGCATCACGATGGGTTGTCGGAGGGGGGAATGCTTGAAGAGTGGGCTGCATCTTCCTCCCAATCAGGGCCGTACATGGATGACATGACCACAATAAACAACAAACAAAGCATGCACCCAAACGCCTGCTGGATAAATCCAGGAAAACATCAAAATGGGCACGAATGGAGATTAAACCCAGCAAAATCCTGCAGTTATTTCCATCGTCAAAGGCTGGCTCACTGACGAATAGGTTCCGCATCCAATAACGAGACAATACCAACTGTCCTGGAAGAAGCCTGTCAAAAGCCTCGGGCGTTGGTACACCGCATACCTCAAGGATGCAGAGCAGGTGGGAACAAATCAGGCAGAATACAATCAGTGGCCTCAAGCAAATCAACAATACTGCTCTCCCAGGGAAGCTGAAGCTTTGGTGCCTGCAATTCGTATTATGCCCCGACTCATGTGGCCAATTACCATCTAAGAGGTCACTTTATCCCATGCCAACCAGCTGGAGAGACTGGTGGTGAACTCACAAGTGAGAACGGAAGTGGCTTGGGCTACCGAGATGCCTCAGCAGCATGGGCTCTAGGGAATGGAGCCCTCTCACTGCAGTCTCAAGCCTGGTGGAGGAGTACAAATGTGCCGAAGTGATGCTGGACATGACACTACAGAATCCCGGGACCCAATAATAAGAGGGTAGTGCGCTCAAACCTAGCAACAGGGAGGAAATGGACTCAGCAGCAGTGGTAACTGGACGCAAAATCGCCTTCAAACCGGGGTCATGTAGTGGGCCATGTCCAACAAGGCCGAGGGGGCTTTGGCCTGGGAGCAATGAAACCTACCTGGCAAAAGGCTACTCCAGATTGAACGCGGCACTGGTGGTGGAGGAGGTTGCGCCACCATGAAGGAAGCAGCAGGTGGGCAAAGGCCATATCCAAGCCAAAAACGGCCACTGGATGACGTGTGGATGGCGTTTGGAGAGGAGGAAGATCCCCATGGGAGAGTGTGGACAGGAGTCAAATAAGTTGAGCTTCATTATTAGAGCCACATATGGCGTCCTTCCCTCTCCCACAAACCTAAATCTTTGGCTGGGAGAGGATCCAGCCTGGCCCTGTGTGCAGTTCCAGCAAACCTCAAGCACATCCTGGTCGGTTGTAAGACCAGCCTAAGGTATTCAAACCTTCAAATATTGACCAAGGCCAGAGGCTTTCGTTCCCAGTTGAAATCGCAGTTCCCAACCTGCGACCAGACCTTGTTCTCTGGTCCAACTCCTGTTGCCGTGTTTTCATCATTGAAGCAGACGGTCCCATGGGAGGAGGCTGTGGACGAGGCTTATGAAAGGAAAAAGCTTCGATATTCAAACCTTGCAGCAGAGGCAAAGGAGAGAGGTTGGAGGGTAAGGTTGTGTCCAGTGGAGGTGGGGTGCAGGGGCTTTGTAGCCAAGTTCCTCCGCAAGGCCCTGAGTGGAAGTAGGAGTCAAGGCAGGCACAAAGGAGGGAATAAAAGAACTTGCCAATTCTGTGGCTTGAAGAGTAAAGCTGCTGTCTGGATATCCGTGACCAATCTAGAGGCTAGCAATAAGGCCACCAATAGGTCTGTGAACCTGTTGTGGGCCTGCCTCGACTGGGGTTTGTCTTGTTGTGATAAAAGAGCGAAGCACCCGTGACATTGAGGTACACAACTTGAAGATGTGTCTGATTGTTAGCAAAATTCACCTAGTGGTATACCCAAGAATGTCAATTATAGTTAAATCTTAGGTATTGTAACCTCAGTCCTTAATAAATCAAATTTGAGTGGAATTATTACATAGTCCGGGGCTTTGTTCATGGCTAGGATTTTGGGAGACGCCGATAGTTAGTTTAGTTCGGGCAAAGACTTAGGAATAATAGTTTTCAACAATGAACACGAGCATTACACACGATGATCACGAAGTATGATTGAAACAGATATATGCTGGGAAGACGAGATGTTCTTAGACAAAAGAAGAAGTTTTTTGAGTGACTTCAAGATTCAGATTCAGAGAGTTTATTTGTACGTGTTCCCTGGATAGGACAATGACATTCTTGCTTTGCTTAAGACAAACAGAACATAGTCGGCATGAAATACAGAACTGATCAGTGTGTCCTGTCCATATACATATAAATATATCACAGTGAAATAAATAAAGTGAATAACGTGTAAATAAACAGATAATGGGCTATTAATGTTCAGGAGGTTCTTGTCCGAGCCTAGTTTAATAGTGATGGCTGTGGGGAGTAGCTATTCCTGAATTTGGTTCGTTTGCAGTCTTCAGGCCTCTTTACCTTCTACCTGAAGGTAGTGGGGAGCGGAGTGTGTGGCCAGGATGGTGTGGGTCCTATGATGATACTGCCGCTTTTTGAGGCAGCGACTGAAATAGATCCTCTCGATGGAAGGGCGGTCAGAGCGATGCTGGGACTGGGCAGTGTTTACTTTCTTTTTGTAGTCTTTTCCGCTCCAGGGCGCTCAAGTGGCCAGAAACCAAGCCATAATGGCAACCTGTCAGGAAGTCTTACTGTGTGCCGTAGAGGTTAGAGAGATTCCTCGTTGACACACCAACTTTCCGTAGTCTTTCAGGTTGTAGAGGGAGCTGATGTGCTTTCTTAAATAATGCATCGAGTGCTCGGACCAGGAAAAATCTTCAGAGATATGCACGCCCAGGAATTGAAGCTCTTGACCCTTTCAACCATCGGACCCGTTGATATTAAACGGGTGTGGGTCCCCATCCTATCCTTCCAAAGTTTCGCATCAGTTCCATGGTTTTGCTGGTGTTGAGGGCAGGTTATCTGCTCGCTCGTCTCTCTTTTATATTCGGATCATTCCCATCAGTGATATGTCCCACAACGTGGTGAACGTTCAGCGAACGTGATGATGGAGTTCGCCACAAAATGGACCGGCTGACGCCGTCATGGTATAGTGTGAGTAAAGCAGGGGGGCCTGAGCACACAGCTGAGGTGCTCCCGTGCTGATTGTTATCGAGGTGACACATTTCACCAATTACGAACAGACTGTGGTCTGTGAAAATGAGGAAGTCGTGGATTCCTATTGCAGGGGATGTGCAGAGACCAGTTCTGCGAGTTTGGTAACCCAGCTTGGAGGAGATGATTGTATTAAATGTCGATATGCAATAATGAAGAACAGCCTGAACATTTTTGAGTTATAGTTGGCCAAGTGGTCGAGAGCGGGTGGAGGAGTCAGCGAGATACAACCACCATTTGCAGGTAGGCCCAGGTTTTTTTGTCGAGGTAGGAGATGATTGGCGCCATGATCACTCTCAAGAGCACCTTTCTTCACCACAGCGTTAGTGCGATGGTCGTTAGGACATTGGGCACGTCACTTGATTCCACTATAACCACTGATCCCACGGCTATCTGGAACCATCTTCCCCCACCATGCTTCCTGTATAGGATCCATCCCCATCCCTATTCCTCGTCTACGCCGCATCTGCTCCAGGATGAGGTGTTCTACACCAGGGGGGGGGGCATAACAAATGACTATTCTTCAGGGAACGGGGATTCCCCTCCCCTACTATTGATGAGCTTCACACCAGGATCTCCTTCCATTCTGGTAGCACTGCCTTCTCTCCCCATCCCCCCACTCGCAGCAAGCACTAAGTCCCCTGGGTCCACCTTTCACCCCACCAGCCTGGCACATACAACATATAGTCCTCCGCCAGTTTCGCACCTCACACATGACCCACCACTCGCCAATTTTCCCATCTCCCCCCCTGTTCTGCATTCGGCAAAAAGACGCTCCCTCCGCAAGCCCTTGGTCCATTCTTCCATTCCCTCCGCTCACCCCTTCCGGGCACTTTCCCCTAGCACCGCATGAGATGCTACTTGTCGCTTTACCTCCCCCTCCACTCCATTCAAGGACCAAGCAGTCATTCCAGGTCCGACAGAGGTTACCTGCACCTAAGCTCCAACCTAATCTATTGCATCCGCTAGACTTGTAGATGTCAGCTGATCTATATTGGTGAGACCAGTGAGGCTTGGCGATCGTTGCGCGAACACCTCCGCTCGGTCCCGCATTAACCAACCGACGCCCGGTGTTCAGCACTTCAACTCCCCTCCCATTCCGTATCCGACATCTCGGTCCTGGGCCTACTCCACGGCCAGATGTTGAACAACAACGATGTTGGAGGGAACAGCACTCATATCCGTTGGGAGTCTGCATCTCTTGGCATGAAATCGAATTCTCTCATTCTGTAACCCTTGCTGTCTTCCCCTCTTCCTACATCTCCTTCAGCCCCGGGGGCTCTCCTCCTCCTTTTCCTTCTTCCCCCGCTCCCCCAAACCCCATCAGTTCTGAAGAAGGTTTCGGCCCAAAACGTTGCCTCTTTCGCTCATAGTGGCCTGCACCCGTGCGTTTGCGCATTTTGTGTCCCTCACCTTGCACTTTTGGGCACCGGTATAATTGTTGCCCTTTTAAGAAGATGAGAAATCACACCTCAGAAGGGAGAGATAGAGATTAAAAATGTCCGTTAAACAACTCCAGCCAGTTGGGTCGCACAGGTTTTAGAACACGACTTGGTATAAATCAGGTCCAGGCGCTTTTTCGAGGGTTCACCCCTCGGAAGGTTTTCTACATCGGCTCTATGACTGTGGATGAAATGCCAGCACAGCGAATGGGGGCTTCGGGAAAGGCACTCGGTATTCTCTATCAAGCATTGAGATCGTCAGGGAGTGATGTATCGTCGACCATTCGACATGCTCATGATTTTGCTTGTAGGATGGTGATTGCATTCAGGCCCCGCACAGTGCCAAAATCTGTCTCATCCTCAGTTTGGAGCAGAAAGTTCCTTTTGGCTTTGTTGATGGCCTTACCCACGGTCCGTACCTGGACTTCTTGTACGACACATGTATCATCAGCTTGAAATGCCGTTGTCTGGTCTTCAGAAGAGATAGCGGATCTCAAAGTTCATCAAAGGTTTTGATTGGGGCGTAAACACTCGGAAAGGTTTTTGTGGGGATGCAGTCCTCCACACATTTCTTTATGAAGTCTGTAATGTCGGGGCGTATTCGTTCAAGTGAATTGCGAATCTTGAACGTTGCCCAGTCTACAGACTCCAAACAGTCCTGGAGTTGTTCCTCTGCGCACCCCCCCCCCCCCCCCCCCCCCCTGACCAGCTCAGTACAGTCCTCACCTCTGGGGGTGCGCGCTCTTTAGAATTGCTGCCTGGATGAGCAGGGAGAAGCAGCACCGCAGTATGGTCGGATTTACGAAGTGAGGGCAGAGGGATAGAGCGGTAAGCATTCTTGTGGTGGTGTTAGCAGGTTGGTCGAGGGTGTTTGGCGCGGCGTCCTTCTGGGTGCAGCACGTAGACATGTTGGTGGTAAGTTAGGGGGAGCGGTTTCGTGAGGTTTGTCTTATTGAAGTCCCCAGCATATGGTGGTAAATGCCTCCGAGTAAGACGTCTGGTGTTTGTTGACCTTGGCATGCAGCTCCTCCAGTGCCAGACGGACGTCTTCCTGGGGTGGGATGTAGACCGCGGTCAGGATGATGGAGGTGAATTCCCTTGGGAGGTAGAAGGGACGGTACTTCACCGCCAGATGTTCGAGTTGTGGAGAGCAGGAGTTGGACAGGACTGCCACGTCTGATCACCACGCAGAGTTGACCATGAGGCAGACGCCCCCCCTCCTCTCCCTTTCCCAGATGCCAGTGTATGGTCCATACGATGGATGGAGAACCCTTCAGGCTGGACCGCTGAGTCTGGGGAGCTGGGCTGAGCCATGTCTCTGTGAAACAGAACACTAAGCTTTCCCTCAGCTCCCTTTGATCAAGCAGCCTTGCCCTAAGTGCTCCACTTTATTTTCAAGGGACTGAACATTGGCCAGTAGGATAGTAGGGAGAGGGGGCCGAAGTCCCCTGCACTTCAGTCTGACCTGAAGTCCTGCCCGCCGGCCACATTTCCAGACACAATCGAGGCCTCCCCTTTGTTTCCAAGTACTGTGTTTACTGTACCTGCTGTATGGGCCAAATGCAGGCAGGTGGAACTATTGTATTTGGGGGGTGGGCAAGTTGAGCTTCAGGGCCAGACTGATTCCTGGGATGTCAGGACTTTCATATGAAGGAAGGCTGGATAGACTCGGCTTGTACTCGCTAGAATTTAGAAGATTGAGGGGGGATCTTATAGAAACTTACAAAATTCTTAAGGGGTTGGACAGGCTAGATGCAGGAAGATTGTTCCCGATGTTGGGGGAGTCCAGAACAAGTTTAGGGATAAGGGAGAAATCTTTTAGGACTGAGATGAGAAAAACATTTTTCACACAGAGAGTGGTGAGTCTCTGGAATTCTCTGCCACAGAGGGTAGTTGAGGCCAATTCATTGGCTATATTTAAGAGGGAGTTAGATGTGGCCCTTGTGGCTAGAGAGATCAGGGGGTATGGAGAGAAGGCAGGTACGGGATACTGAGTTGGATGATCAGCCATGATCATAATGAATGGCGGTGCAGGCTCAAAGGGCCAAATGGCCTGCACCTATTTTCTATGTTTCTATGCTTCCTCTCTAGGCTGGTTAGCCTGACTTTCAGTGGTTGGAAAGATCTCAGAGTCCGTTATTAAGGATTAAGGTTTCCGAGTATTTAGAAGTACATGATAAAATAGGCCAAACTCAGTGTGGTTTCGTGAAGGGGAGATCTTGCCTGACAAATGTTGAAATTCTTTGTGGAAGTAAATAGCAGGATAGACAAAGGAGAGCCAAGGAATGCTGTTTACCTGGATTTTCAGAAAGCCTTTGATACCATATAGAAACATAGAAACATAGAAAATAGATGCAGGAGGAGGCCATTCGGCCCTTCGAGCCAGCACTGCCATTCATTGTGATCATGGCTGATCGTCCCCAATCAATAACCCGTGCCTGCCTTCTCCCCATATCCCTTGATTCCACTAGCCCCTAGCGCTCTATCTAACTCTCTCTTAAATCCATCCAGTGACTTGGCCTTCACTGCCCTCTGTGGCAGGGATTTCGACAAATATGTGAGGGTGCTAAACAAGATGAGAGCCGATGATATTAAAACCTTTTTTTAGGCAGGTATTATCACAATGTTTAAAAAACATTTGGATCAGTACATGGAAAGAAGATTGGATGAAGAGCAGAGGGCAAAGAGTAGGAATGAAGGGAGCTTTCTCTGGTTGGCTGATGGTGACCAGTGGTGTTCTGCAGGGGTCGCTGTTGGCTCTGCTAATTTTCACATTGTTTAATAGTGATTTTGATGATGGAATTGATGACTTTGTGGCCAGGTTTGTGGATGAATTGAAGATAGGTGGTGGGGCAGATAGTGCAGAGGAACCAGGGACACTGCAGAAGGACTTGGACAGGTTGAGAGAAGTGGGCATAGAGGTTGTGCAATGGTACACAGTGTTGCAACGTATTGTGCGATTCATGCACTTTGGTGGTAGAATAAAGGCATAGATTATTTTATAGATGGGAGAGGATTACAAGTTGGACATTGGGTTGTTGGAAGGTTAAAATGCCAAATGTTAGCATTCATTTTCAGAGGATATGAATGTAAAGCAGGTATGGTGATGCTGAGGCTTTGTGAAGCGCTGGTCAGGCTACATTTAGAGTATTATGAGTGGTTTTGGGCCCAATATCTGAGGCGAAGAATGTTTTGGCAGTGAGGGAGTGCAGAAGGAAGTTGAGTGCCAAATTGTCCCAGGGATGAGGGGTGGTTAACATATGGATGAGCATTGATGTCGATGGGTTGTACTTGCTGTGAGTTTGGAATGGGATGAGGATGATCTCATTGAAACTTACCGAAATAGTGAAAAGCTCTGGATAGAGTGGCTGGGGGTGAGGAGTGTTTCGCACGTGTGGGAGAGGTCTGGGTGCTATAGGATCATGGCATCCTAACAAAACCTTTAAAAGACCCATACCTTTAAAAAATATGAGGAGGAATTTCTTTGAGCCAGAGAGTGGTAAATGTCTGAGGAATTCATTGTCCACAGACGGCTGTGGGGGACCAAAGTCATTGCGTATTTGTAATGCGGGCAATTGACAGGTCTTGATTAGTAGGGTGTGAAAAGGGTTATGGGGAGGAAAGAAAGCAGGAGATTGAGGCCCATGCAGCGTAGGTTCACAAGATTTTGATCCCTGGGATGGCGGGACTGTCAATATGAGGAAAGATTGAAAAGTCTAGGTTGGTAGTTCACTTAGAAGGATGAGGAGGAATCTTATAGAAACATTATAAAATAGTAAGATTAAACATGAATTGCTACAGTTGCGAAGTTTTGATCGTTATTTTAGAGGGAGTTACGATGAGGGAATTACGTGAAGAACCCGCCTCAGAACGCTCGCAACGGCATACTTCAAAGCAGCGGCATGAAAAACACAGAACACCAAAAAGCCGGAGTTAAACATAGTAAGGCTCATAAAAGACTTAGAACTATCATTTGATCATTTATTTTATTGAGGGTGGGAGTGGGGGGCACGTAATCCCCTCACTCGTAACTCCTCATATAAAATTAACGATCAAACTTCGAACTGGTAAGTTCTTGTTTAATCTTACTATTTTACTTCGGGAGTCACGCGGTGAGTGACTACGTGAAGATTTTAAAGCTTTCTGTGTTTTTTTATGTCGTAGAATTAATCCGTACTGACAATCAGTCGGCTAAGATAAGACACATACATGAGAAACCAGACTAATGTTAGTTCTTTTCACAATTAACTTTTTTATGGTTTAAAGACCATATAATAACCCTCCTTGTATCTGAGGGAGGTAATGATTACAAATGATAAAAAGATATAAGTGACTACATAACTTATATGCAATTAATAGGAATAGCAAAAAGCAGGTGATTATAGTGATCCAACACCGCGTGTCATCAAGCTTTTCATAGTGTGAAAGAGACAGGAGCTCGATTGTAGAACTTAGATAAAAAAAGTTTCTTATTTACTCCACTGCGCCTGATTTTTAAAATATAATGCCTCGAGAGGTACGTCCCGCCATTCGCCGCGGAGTGTAGCTGCCGCCCTGGTGGAGTGCAATTTTGAACACATCAGTGTCTACTCACCGCTTCTGTTCGTAAAAAAAGTCAACACCGTGTTTCTCTAACCACTTTGATGAGATAGTTTAAACTGAAGCTCTTGTTGTGTGGTTTTTTGAGTGCATTAACCATTAACGTTTTTTTCATTTCTGAAAGAGTCTCAGTAACTGTTAATATAATAGGTTCAAATATCTAACCACACAACACAAAGTAGGAATCAATATGATAAGCTTGAAAGGTTACCTTTGCTCCAGATCTCTCCGTGGTCGGCTGCCTTTGTTTGATCAGCTCGTAAACATGAGAACACAAGATTATCTGTAGTCACATGCACCCGATACAGTCTAAACGCAACATTTGTAAAGTTTGCAGTCTTTGAGCTGAGACCTCAGTGAGAGCATTAACATTATTAATTTCAATGTTAATCTTTCAATTGTCAATCCTTCAATTGGAGTCCATTGTCTACGTAAGTAGGAGTAACGTACAGTGTCACATCCCCAAATCTCTGTGTGTATCTTGGTTTGTGTGGATTAATGTTTATGGTGAAGATTCCTGTTTCATCGAATCTAGATATTAGAAATGGATGTGACCCAATTGATTTCTGATCAGTCAGAAGTCCTAAATAGGATGACAAGGCACTGCGTGCAGTGTTAATACAAGCACTGTGACTTAAATGTTGGTGTCAACATGCAAATTAGAGCAAGGAATTTCAAAACATTTGCAATATTCACAAACTATCATAAGAAATATTTGCTGTGTGCAAAAAATTCTTCCCATTAACTTAATATGTGTCATATATTGTTTTTGCGTGCTATCTCGCCATGATGCGACTATAATTTCCATTGT
The DNA here is from genome assembly GCA_035221665.1 of Okamejei kenojei. NCBI lineage: Eukaryota > Metazoa > Chordata > Chondrichthyes > Rajiformes > Rajidae > Okamejei > Okamejei kenojei. Next base: position 7,357,485 of record CM069153.1, read on the forward strand.
TTTGTCCGATAATCCCAGCTCCTGCAGTGGTCTGGTCAAAACCTGTAGATTAATAAATTCATATTACGCAATATAATGGATAAATTTCTTTAGTTACTGGACGAAATCAAAATATCACTACAGTTTAGGAATCGACATATATGGCTCTTTAATCATATTCAGCATTACTGGGAAACCAAAGTTGAGTTGGCCAATTTGGAACTACCAACAATCCAGAGGCAGAATCTTGTTCTATCTTCTTCAGACATCTCTGAATCAAAGCAAATGGTGGAAAAAGCATAAAAGAACATATTTCCCCCCAGTTTAACGAAACAGCATTCTACTGCTACTGCATCTGGATCGTGTTCCCAAGACACATATTTAGGTAATTGATGATTAAGCCCTGATGCATACAAGTCAATTTCTGGTAACCCAAATTGGTGTTGTATAATATTTTTAAATATTGCTGGCTTAAGCATCCATTCCGTATAATCTTTAAATATCCTTGATCTTTTATCTGCCCTCCACATTGTCTTTACCTGGAATGTAGCTTGCTGAAATCCGATATTTGGCGATCAATACACCATTACCATATTCTGGATGTGACCAGACAATAATCATGGATACTGATCTAACTCCCCCATGTGATAAATATATGCAACAGCCGTATTATTGTCTAAACTGTATTAAACACATGTACACCTTGTTTAGCACAACAATATGCTTTTAGTCCATAAAAAGCACCCAATAACTCCAAATAGTTAATACCATCAGCTTGAAGAAACGCTTCTTCTTGAGCTTTTTCATCTACCTCCAGAAAACAATTGGAGGATGAATCACGAGTTGCCCCCATCCGAGAGCACTAGCATCTGTTTGTAAAACCATTTCAGGCTGTTTAATCATGATATTTATTAGCAGCTTGTGGGACATTTTTTAACCCACCATTGTAATTCCAACACAGCTTCTTTTGTCAATTACATAGGGCCTGTCAAGTGCCTGGCCTTCTCTTTGAGAGCTCGTATCTTGTCCCTTCGAAGATTTTGATAATGTAATGGACCAAATTCTACTGCAGGAAACGCTGCTACCAGTTTACCAATGGTTTTTGCTATTTCTCGGATGGAAGGATAAGGTTTGAATGAATAATTACAAGTTACCAAAATATCCATCGACTTTATCTGTTGGTAAAGTTATTAAACATAGTGTCACTGAGTTAATTACAAACCCCCAAAAGTTATTGTTTGTGCTGGCTGCAGCTGGGACTTAATTGGAAATGAATCAAGAACCCTAGCTTACCACAAAGCTTTAGTAACTGAAACTGAGTTCTCAGCTGACTCTTGATAATCACTAATGATCAGAATGTCATTGAGATAAGCCATAATAATGTGCATTTGTGCTCTTAATTGGGCTAAACTGGTTTCAACAGTTTCGTAAAGAGTCTAAGAGCTGAAACTCAGTCCATTTGTGGCAAAAGCTTAACTGCCATAAAAATTGTCCCAACCAATTAAATTTTAAGTACCACCGAAAAACTGATGCATAGGTACAGAATAATAGGCGTCTTTTCATCAATCTTAGAGAACCATATAACAACCTGCTGAATTAAATATTTTGCAGTATTCAATGTCTCCATTTTAAAATGGTTTGTATTCTTACAAACTTATTTAGTAGATCTGTAAGGTGCAGAATACTTCTGCAACCGCCATCTTATTCCTCTAAAAAATATTAAATACAAATTGATGCTCGTGTTCATAAGATTTTTTCCATTACCCACCCTTTTCCAGATAATTGGGCAATTTGGACATTAATCTCTGCTTTTTCAATTGCAGAACACGAAAACATAAAGCAGGTTTTATTCTGTAACAGGAGGATATAACCCCTTCTTTAAAAAGTAATAGTGGTTAATGAAACTGCTTGTAATAATATACCGATCAAAAGTAATAGGTAGAAGCCAGTCTTTACAAAACTTTTTTGTAATCTCCCTCTAACAGGAGATTAATCCGCAAGTTTCTTTAAGCATAGAACAAGTCTTTTAATTGCCTCTCCATATGAGCGTGGTGGTCTCCTTTTCCCCCACACCAAAAACATCGGGTAAGTATTTGGCTGTGCAGTACAATAAGACTTCCTTGACATATTTCTGCCTCTATTTCCAAAATCAAATCCCCTTCTGGGCGAAAAATACCTTTTTGTCCAAAGACAAAGGTTTCATGCACAGCTAAAATATTTAAACTTTTCATCCAATTTTAATAATTTAGGCAGATTACTCCAAACAGACAACCAGGAGCTTAAAACACCACTTGCTCGACCATGGTATGTAAACCTTGGGTGAAAAAAAAATGGGCCAAATAGCCATTTACCTCATACAAAATTTCATAGAAAGAATTGCACAATAGCGTCTTTTTTTTTTTTGATTTTTATCCTCTCTCCGCAAAAGCCATAATAGCAGCAGAATAATTTGTGAGGATTTTGAACCTCACTACTTGACGCTCTCATATTTGGGGTCATGGATGCCCATATCAACGGATAAACCGTAGGCACTTCCAATGAGGCACAATTTCTTGTGCTGTGCAATTTTAATTTTTCAATCATCACAGAAACCTGAAGTTGGTGAGATACCATTGGAATATATATGTGGTGGCAGCTAGGTTATTCTTCCATAGCCTCACCACTTCCTTCATATATAGCAAATTATTTTGCTATCCCAGGCACATTTGGCCTTTTTTTTTTTTTTTTTTTTTCTTTTTCTTTTTTATTTATTTTGTGGTGTGCTTTTCAAATGCAAATCACCATCAACAGGGTCTGCCTTCTGCAGCCCTAAATCAATTGGGATTTCATCCCATGAGACTTCTTCCGGCCCAAATCCTGGTCCGGAGTTCCAACTCCCAGATTTGTAGGCCCCACAGCCATATTCAGAATAATTAAACCCCTCAGGGATTTTTTGGGATTCATCTGGGTACTGTGACCCTAGTCTCATAATTATTTGGAGAACTTTCTCCATATGCTCCATAATTAGTTCCACATAGTTTAATTATCTGGAGGACTTTCAAATATCAGAGTCATCAAAACCACGGGCCTCTCAGATTTTTTTTTTTTTTTTTTTTTCCATTTTCGGGAGCATTTCTTTCCGTGTGTTATCATTTTTGGAAAATAATTCGCTAACGGGTATATCTGCGGCCACTGGTATCGGAACCGGCTCCGCACTAGCTTTCCCGTATATTTATTTTTCACACCCAGGAAGCACTTTACCCGCGAATTTTCCTTTACTTCATAATCTGTGCTATCCAGCACTTAACTTGACTCTGACTTGATTTTTACATGAATACTATTACTGCTGGGGACCTACCCAGCGTCCGCTAAAAACATCGCAACTTTGCTGCCACTTACCTGCGGGGCCGTTCCGACCGCTGCGAGAGCTGCTCCTTACTGCAGCTCCTCCTTCCGCCGTCAGCATTGACGTCATGCCGTTGCCCTAGCGTGAGGCGGGTTCTTCACGTAGTCACTCACGTGACTCGAAGTAAAAATTATAAAAAGGACAGCTGGACAAGCTAGATGCAGGAAAAATGGTCCCAATGTTGGGCAAGTCCAGAACCAAGAGTCTTAGAATAAAAGGGAGGTCATTTAAGACTGAGGTGGGAAAAAACATTTTCACCCAGAGAGTTGTGAATTTATGGAATTCCCTGCCACAGAGGGCAGTGGAGGCCAAGTCATTGGATGGATTTAAGAGAGAGTTAGAGCTCTATGGGCTAGTGGAGTCAAGGGATATGGGGAGAAGGCAGGCACGGGTTATCGCAGCTACCTCACCTTAAACCTAGGAAGAGGAAGAGATATAGTAAATGCACTGAGTTTATCCAGAATAGGGGGATGAAGAACCAGAGGACATAGGTTTCAAATTCAGATTCAGATTCAGATTGAGATTCCTTTATTGTCATTCAGACCTTTCGGTCTGAACGAAATTTGTTACCTTGCAGTCATAACATGTAATAAATTAAAACAAAACACACAATAAACACATATTTAACATCCACCACAATGAGTTCACCAGGCACCTCCTCACTGTGGTGGAAGGCAAAAGTCTTAAAGTCTTTGTCTTTTTCCCCTACTTGTTCCCTCTCTGTACTGAGGCAATCCAGGCCTTCGATGTCATCGTCCACTAGGCCCGCGGCCTAGTCAGCGGTTTAAGGTGAGCGGGGAAAAATTAGAAACCTGAGTGGCAACATTTTTAAATAAAGGTTTGTAGGTGTATGGAACGAGCTGCCGGGGGAGGTAGCTGCGACCGGTATTATCACAATGTTTAAAAAACATTTGGACAACTACATGGATAGGATAGGTTTAGAAGGATATGGGCCAAATGCAGGCAGGTGGAACTATTGTATTTGGCGGGGGTGGGCAAGTTGAGCATAAGGGCCTGTTTCCACGCTGTATGACTCTAATAAGCTTTTGGTATCCTTTTTTATATTATTCGCAAGCTTACCTTCACATTTCATCTTTTCTCCCCTTATGCCTATTAAGTTGCTTTCTGTTGGTTCCCAATCCTCCAGCTTTGACTTCCTTTGTCAGCCTTTAGAATCTTTATTCCTCTTCGGGATGAAAACATCCTGCGCCTTCCGAATGACTCTCAGAAACTCCTTCCATTGCTGCTCCACCATCATTCCTGCTAGGCACCCTTTCTAATCAACTTTAGCCAGTTCCTCCCTCATGCCTGTGTTGTTATTACTGAGTTAGCGTTAGGGTTAGGGTTAGGGTTATTTTGTTATTATCAGACATTTTGGGGTACTTGACAAGATGGAGGATAACTGTTTAAAGGATCTGTAAAACCTGCTTGGCATATTTTGCAAAAAGAATGGGGAGTACATTGGGGTGTGCCGATGTTCTGGGGTGTGTTTTCTATTTGCACGAAGCTGTTGGGCTCGAGTGAGTAGAGACAAGGATCGGTCCCGCGGTATTGGACTAGGTATTGTATTGGTATTATGCACAATAAAGAGAGTTGGATTTCCAGTGCTCGTATTCGGTGTTTGACTGAACCAGACTAAGTAGGGAAAGTTTAGAGCCAAATTACATTGGGGGGCACGTCCGGAATATCAACGGATTGCCAAACATAAATTGGCGGTCAGGGAATCGAGTCATGTAGGATCGTGGGAGGAGAAATCAGCGACTTTCACATCAGTTTTCCCCGCTCCGCTAATCTGACGACGAATCGGTCATTTGCATGCTTGTTTTTGGATTCCCGACGAGACCGATAGAAGATTAATAGTCTGGCGAGCACTGAGGGCGAGTGTTTGAGGCTCTAGAGGGTTTGAGTCCCCACCTAGGGATTTGAGGCCTGGAGGGTGGGGGTTGGGCTCAAAAGGCTCTTCTCTAGTGGGTTAAATGTCCCACACCATTGGTAAGGCTACAGCTGTTGCAATCGGGAATCCACTGCATCTGGCCTGTTTTGAGGGTTGGTAAACCCTGGGGTTTGAGGCCCCACTCAGTGTTGGGATATAAATTTGCGGAATATCCTCAAAGCAGGACTGAGAAGGCCGGTACTAAGAGGGGAAGTACTGGAACAATGCTGAGAGTGCTATTGGAAAGAGGACACTTTAAAGATTGACATCGAGAACCACCACGAAGTGGGTAGGTGCTGAAGACCAGTATTTAGCGGGTAGAGGGTTTGAGGCCTAGGGGGTTCGAGGCAGTGCCTGTGTGTGGTTTAAGTCCCAAACAGTACTGGGAACAGTGTTGGAGTAAAATTGGCTGAAATACTTTAAAATCCACACTGAGCTGGGGAAGACTCGTCTGTTATAATCTGGACAGTGATCTAAATTCTTCGATTTGAATTTTACCAAATTCAGGGTGTTCATATTGAAGGCTACTGGTTGTTGTATAGAGATCCGTTTTTGATCTTGTAAAATCGTAAAAAAAACTCTGTAATAGTATATAACTCCGTATAAGTCCGTAATTGTAATGTAGCGATTGTGTGATTAATGCTGCTGTTAATATCGTGGCTTGAATTGTGACTGAATGTTAATATAGTGTGATATAGTGTGATTTACTTTAGAATTGTACTGTAATCAAATGCTTATATTTTATATTGTAGTGTGGTTGTGTATCATAGTCTTTGACTATATTTTTTCTTGTTTGAGTGTGATTTTGCTTGCGTGTTACAACCTTATTTGCTTTTGTTCGAATCTAAGTGTTTAAGTGCAGGAGGTTTGCTGCTGAAGTGTGTTCGATTGTTCCGTTAATAAGGTGGTCCCACCTTGAGATCAGATGGTTTACTGTTTTAATTTACCGTTTAAAAGCTTGTGTGATCTCTGTGATTCCTGTGTGTGAGATTTGTGTGAAAGATTCTTGGGTACCCAGTTGAAAGGAGATAGATTGTGTGAAGAAGGGTCTTGACCCAAAACGTCACCTATCTCTTTCGCTCCTTAGATGCTGCTGCACCTGCTGAGTTTCTCCAGCCTTTTGTGTACCCTCGATTCTCCAGCATCTGCAGTTCCTTCTTTAACACAATAGATTGTGTGAGAAATGTGTTGGGTGTTAGGAATTTGTGTCCTTATCCTGTGAGAGACTTACGAAATATGTTGGAAAACTTTTCCCATTGTTTTGTGAGCAAACTTGTTAAGTCCTAGGAATTTTGTGATCGGAGTGTGAATAGCCTGAGCTATTGTTTCCATTATAATTAACAATGGGGAACCAAATCAATACTGCGACAGACCCAGGACGTCCATTGCAGATAATTTGCAGCAAGTTCTGAAGGAGGCAGAAATATTAAAGCATTTCTCAGGAACTTTGAATAAGAAATTATGAAGCGAGTTGTGGCCCGAATGATGGGTTGGAACCCTGGAGAGCATATTGAAAAGATTATTTGGCAATATAGTCAAAGTGAAACTGCAAAGGAACTCATTGGTCTGTGGAGACAACATTACGAAGGATTAAGAGAACATAGAGAGGCTGCAATAATGGCAAACTGGCAAGAGGCAGCTTTAAAACTAGGAATAGAATTGAAAGATGATGAAGGGAATAAACATCTGGATATCTTGAAAAAGGAATGTGGATTTGCTTATGAAGAACATAGGGAATGGGAGAGTGAGGACTCTTGATGGGAAAGTGACACTTGTAGAATTAGAGTTGAGGGACTTGATGGTTGGCTTTGGTTTGGAAGGGGGAGAAGAGGAATATAGAAACATAGAAACATAGAAACATCGAAAATAGCAGGAGGAGGCCATTCGCCCCTTCGAGCCAGCACCGCATTTCAATATGATCATGGCTGATCGTCCGGTATCAATAACCCGTGCCTGCCTTCTCCCCATATCCCTTGACTCCACTAGCCCCTAGAGCTCTATCCAACTCTCTCTTAAATCCAATAGAAAGGAAGATTGGGAGAGTATCCGTATTAAGAGAGGTTTGCAACCTCCACCTTATTCCCCTTGCGCTCCCTATATGTCACCTCCACCTCCAGCACCTTATGTGCCTCACAGAACCCCTGTGCGTGCAGCACCACCCACACACCCTACTGATAGTGATCCTGTAGTATCACCTGCTCCCCAGACAGCACACCCGCTCAGAGTTCCTTGACCCCATCAGCTCCAACAATAACAGATACTCCAGTAGCACTCGGTACAAGGAGCAAGACAAAGAAATTAGTACCCGTATTTCGAGAGAAAGGACGAGCACCAGAACCAGTTTATGAACTTAAACCTAGGAGAATAAGATGACCACCCAGAGAGAGAAGGCATGTTTTAAAAAAAAAACGCCTTCCCCCCTAGTGATGAGAATGAGACATCGGAGGGTGATGTAATCTCTGGGAACACTGAGATTAAGTCAGATATAGGAAAAATTATGCAGGCTGAGCGACTATCTTGCCGCCAGTTCCCAGTTAGGGAGATGCCTAACTCAGCCTTTGATCCGGCTGATGGAGTTGGTGCTAACAATCCGTGAAGTATTGATGTGTACTCCCCGTGGAAACCCAATGAAATGATGGCAGTACTGAGTAAAATACCTGACAGAAAGAAATCGCCCGCTTCCTTTGTGGACTATCTCCGAACCACTATGTGTGAGTATCAGGTGGATTCAAGAGTTTTGTGGGCTGTAATACAACAGATCATAACTCCTACAGAGCATATCAGGTTCCTAGCCACTTTAGGACCTCCAACTCACGAGGCACTGACTAATGTAATCCCCAATAACAATGCAAGAGAAGATGCAGTTTTAACTGCCCTTGCCACTACCCTCCAAAAGCCAATAGACATCGCTAGGATTCTGGATGTTAGACCAAAGAAAGGAAAGGGAGCAGATGAGTTTCTAAAAAGGTTCTCAGAACTATATATGGATCAGTTGGGAGATTTGAATTTTTGAAATGGGGCAAACTCTCCCCAAAGCTGTGCAATTTTATTAAATTGTTTGCCAACTAAATGTAGCAGAAGCAATCAAGACAAACACAATGGATTGGTCAGAGAATAATGCAGGTCAAATGGCCCGTGCAGTTAGGTATCATTGGAAAGATATTAGAAAGCAAGAGAACCAGCCCCAAATTAAGGTAAAAACTGAATACGTAACGAAAAAGGAAGTGCAGAGATTTAATTTAGACTTATAGAATAGTCCTCAGACAAGAGCAACGATTGATGCGCCAGAATGGGCAAGGGCGCCAGAACCGGATTATCCAGGTTACCCTGATGAACCACCTCCCTGAGAACCAATTTCCCCAAGACACTGGAGAGGGAATAGAGTATTGGGACCAGACCGATGTCATACTTGCGACGGACAAGGTCACTGGAGTAGGGAGTGCCTGACACGAAAACGACAGGAAGGAGGGGGCCAACAGAGAGAGCGAAATGGCAAGGAAATAAGGTTCAGAGAAGACAAACACCCTTCTCTCAAAATAATCCATTCTCACGTTTTTGAGTAGCTAACTTGGTGGTGAATGGATGCAAATCTGATGAAGAACCTATTCTATCATTGTGAGTAGAGGGATGGATATGCACCTTTTTGGTAGATTCAGGGGCATCCAGGTAATCTCTCCAATCAATTTATAACCTTCCCAAGTCTCGTGAAGTTCAGGGACACGTTTGCCAGTATCCCATCTCTAAGCCAGTCGAAGTGGTGTATCAAAGCAAGGCAATAAAACATAGATTCGTAATAACAAATGGATTGGATTGCAATTTAATGGCAAGAGACTTCCTCTGTGCATTTCAATTGAAAATTGAATGCAGCAACAGTGGAATAATATTAACCCTAAGGGCCCCCGAAAGGCAGTGCTACTTTTCAGTGACACCCCAATGGTGGTCCTTAGACTTAGAAGATGAGCTTCTGCATTATATCACATTGGCCCATGAAAGAAGTGGCAAAAATATAGAATTAGAAACCTTTTTTTAGACCTCAAGAAGGAACAAAAAGCAATGTGAATATTTTGGCATCGGTAACAGGACAAGAAGGAATTGTAGAGTACGTTAAGGTGCCCCTAGATTTATGGAAACGAGCTTCAGAGGTTGCTCCACACGTTACAAGGAAGGTGAATTTTCCAGCAAGTGCGGAGGACTTGGGATCAATGGAAAGAAAGCAATTGATCTGGCAGATCCAAATATATATGAAGAACAGAACTTGTCTAACCAATGTACTGTTGAGTTTTACCAGACAGTTGTTGCCCAGCTACGCCAGCATCTGGGGAGTGAGGTATGTGAGTATGTGGACCGCAAGTGTGGGCAGAAGACACAACTCAGGTAGGATGTGTTCGCATTGACCCCATCCAGGTAGCTCTCCAGAAAGGAGTAGCACTGCCTTCAATACAGCAGTACCCATTGAAACAACAGGCAATTCCGAGTATAGACAAGCTGATTTGGGGATTGCTGGAACAAGACATCTTAGTAAAGTGCCATTCTATTTACAACACACCAATCCATGCAGTGCCCAAGGCAGGGAAAGAGGGCCAGTACAGACTGGTTCAGGACTTAAGATCTGTCAACAGTGTAGAGGCAGCTGCCTTCGAGTCAACTTTTCAGCCCAACAGGCTGAGCTGTTCGCTTTAACATAGAAAACATAGACAAAGAAAACATAGAAAAGAGGTGCAGGAGGAGGCCATTTGGCCCTTTGAGCCATTCATTGTGATCATGGCTGATCGTCCCCTATCAATAACCCGTGCCTGCCTTCTCCCCATATCCCTTGACTCCACTAGCCCCTAGAGCTCTATCCAAACTCTTAATCAGAGCAAGTATTGTTTGAAGAGATCTGAAAGGAAACATATATACAGATTCTAGATATGCATTCAGGGTGGTGCACGACTTTGGACAATTGTGGAGGAATAGAGGATTCCTAACCTCAGCAGGAACACAAATATCCCACAAGCAATTGATGACTGATTTATTACAGACTCTGCTACTACCTAGGCAAATTTCGGTAATGAAGTGTGGTACTCACACAAAGGGCCAGACCCTGATACACATTGGGAATCACTGTGCTGATCAAGCAGCAAACGAAGTATCCTAGGCATGCAAGGTGATGGTTCCAAAAATGATGAGGCAGATGAAAAGTTCATGTATCAAGTCTTCCTCGGAAAAGCCAATGCCAACCATCCAGGAAATTATTCAATTGCAGGAGGAAGCTTCTGAAGGGGATATACGATTATGGAAACGGTTTGGATGTACAATAGATTGCATGTCAGGATTATGGGTCACTCCGTCAGGGCAGACTTGTATGCCAGATCCTCTTGCAGTTTGGGTTGTGGAGTGTATGCACTTTGCGACTCACTGTGGTGCGAGAGCAATTGGTGATGCTCTTTCTGCTACTTGCTGGCATCCAAGATTATAAACTTTGACCCAGAAAATGAGTAGCTGCTGTATTATTTGTCAGAAATATAATCCTGAGAAAGGAGTGGGTTATGAGGATGGAAGAACACCTTTACCCATAGGTCCGTTTGAAACTCTTCAAATGTTTCATTAAGCTAGAGAAGTGCTAAGGATATAGATATGTACTTGTGATTGTCGATGTATTCAGCAAATGGATTGAGGCCTATCCAGCACTTGATAACAAAGTGGCTACTGTTGTCAAAGTGCTTATGCGAGAAATTATCCCTAGGTTTGGTATTCCAATTTGGCTTAGCTCTTCGACAATGGTCCTCATTTCATTGGGAAAATTAACAAAGAATGTGAACAGTGGGGCATCCAGCAACAACTGCACTGGGCTTATCGACCACAGGCTGCTGGACTTGACGAAAGGACGAATCTGACCCTAAAAACGAAATTGGCTAAATTAAAGGTGAAAACGGGAATTAGTTGGATTAAATTACTCCCTATAGCTTTGTTTCAAATGCGTGTCACGCCTGCAGGGAAATCGAGACTGAGCTCAGCTGAAATTGTTTATGGACGTCCCTTAAGAACACCGTGGAACCAAAATACCCGAAAGGTTGTCAGTTTCCATCACATGACTACAGAGATGACCATGGCTCCCTGCCATGGATGCCCTCCACCGAAAACGGTGTCTGAGACGGGCCGGGAAGATTATCAAGGACCCCTCCCACCCTAACCATGGACTGTTTGCCCTCCTACCATCGGGGAGGCGGTACAGGAGCCTCAGGTCCCGCACCAGCAGGATGAGGAATAGCTTCTATACTAACACCATCACACTGCTGAACTCGGAGTCCTGCCGATAGATTTCCACATCTGTATTTATTTATCTGTATTTATCTATATATTGCTATCACTACGTACTGACACTAAACTGCATTTAGTTATACCCATACTTGTATCTGTGCAATGACATTAAAGTTTAATTGAATTGAATTGAATTGAATTATGTTCTCACCTTGACTTGGGCACGAAGGGATTTGCAGTTAATGGTATGAGCAGCACACAGTGAATTACCTCCCCTGGTTTCTTTCATTAAGGCCAAGCCTGATGATTTTGTGAAGGTGAAGAATTGGGTAAAAAAAGTGTAAAGAGCTCAAACTCACGCAGGTTGAAACACAAGCATCTTTATTGTTCAGGTCATTAACTACTAAGCAAATCATCACACGTTCACACTGCTATTTGTACTGGTACTTACACTATGAATGTAATAATTTGGCGGGTTTATAATTACTAAGCATTCTAATTGGCTAACATGCTATAGCCAATCTACAGAAAGGTTTGGAGGCTCGATGGGAGGGAACTTACCAGGTTCTCCTGACGACCCCAACTGCTGTTAAGGTAGAAGGAAGGAATGCGTGGGTCCATCTTCACCATTGCAAAAGTATTCGTGGAAGTGTTTGAGCTGCTAACTTGTTTTATTCAAGGAATTTCATAAGTATAGGAACATCATACCCATCGAGAGTCAAGAGCACATCAAGCTGACGTGTTGGGTAAAGAGGATTCTTGCCCATGTAAACTCTGGAGGTGGAGACACATCAGTCAGGAATCTTTGAAACTATGCCCATGAAAACTCAGGAAGTTACTTAGATTTCTGACACAACTACATCAATAGTAGGCCCCCATTGGTCATGATAACCATTGGTGATGCATCATAATTTGTCGGATGCAAGCCTGGGCGATGTCATATGGTGGACAGGCTGTTGCCCATGCAGCACGTCCCCCTCTCCACGTTGCTGATCGATCCAAAGGAACAGCAGGGCCATTACAGTTTGGCACCAGCGCCGTCGCAGGAGCTGCCAGAACGAGGTTGTAGACAACGACGAACCCCGACTCTGGATTTTCTTGAGGTTTACTCCTGGAGCCTTTTCCATGACTGGATGTGGCCACAAGGCAGTGGAGGTTTTAAATCAGAGTTTTCGCTCTCCTAGATGGACTGCCTTCCAAGGCTGATGAGCCCCATCTGCCTGAGACTCGTGGGGGTGGGAACGTCTACCTTCCCATGCAGATCTATTGCACCTGCCCACTGCCCAGAGACTACATCACTACCATTGTCAAATTGTATAACGAGAACCGTTGTCATCTTACTTTGTTTGTTATCATATATGATAAAAGAGGGGAATGTTAATATCAGACATTTTGGGGTACTTGAGAAGATGGAGGATGACTGTTTAAAGGATCTGTAAAACTTGCTTGGCATCTTTTGTAAAAAGCTGCAGAACCATGAGGTATAGACGGCTTCAGAAAGTCTGTGGCCTCAGAGGGGGTTGAATAGAGGTTGATGTCCAGATGGCCTGTAATTGTTAATATGTACGAGATTTTGCAGTAGCTAGGTCCTGTTGCAAATGCATGCTTGGGATTGGTTGGGGAAATGATGGGATAAAATTATGTTGCAGAGTCTACCCGCTGCTAATTATGATTGGTCCAGGAGAGGGGCCTCACCAAAGATTTTTACCTTACCTGGGGATAATGTTTCTTTACTTAACAGAAGTGTTTCCCCCTAAGTGCTTTGTGTTGAATCTATTTTATGTGCTATTGTATGATTGGGTTTAGGAACTGTCATTCAATGTATTTTGTAGCCCGTATCGATAATTGGCTTGTGGGGCTGCCCCCCCACCCCCCCCCCCACCCACCCCCCATGTATTTTCGTGTGTGTTTTCTATTTGCGCAAGGCTGTTGGGCTCGAGTGAGTAGAGAGAAGGATCGGTCCCACGGTATTGGCCTAGGTATTGTATTGGTATTGGTATTGTGCACAATAAAGAGAGTGGATTTCCAGTGCTCGTATTCAGTGTTGGACTGAACCAGACTAAGGGGGTGTAAATTTAGGACCGGAATTACAATTTCATCTTCTCCCTCTCAAACTGCAGGTAGAATTTTATCATATTATGGTCACTACCTCTGAGGGGTTCCTTTACCTTAATCTCCCAAATCAAATCCAGTTCATCACACAATACCTAATCCAGAATTGTCTTTTCCCTAAAGGCCTGACCATAAGCTACTCTAAGAAACCAGCTCATAGGCACTCTACAATTTCCTTCTCTTGGGATCCAGGATTAACCTGATTTTCCCGATCTACCCGCATATCTGCCATGACCACTGTAGCATTGTCTTTCTTACATGCAGATTGATTCTCCTGATGTAATTGGTACCCTACATACTGGCCACTGTTTGGGGGGCCTGTAAATAACTCCCATCAGGGTCTTATTACCCTTGCAGTTTCTTTGCTCTACCCACAAGGATTCTACATCGTCTGACCCTACGTTATCCCTTGCTAAGGATAGAATTTCATTCCTTACCAGCAGAGCTATCCCACCCCCTCTGCTCACCTGTCTGTCATTTGTATAGATTACTAGACCAAGTGCAGACCCGCTGGGTCTGTTTCCCCCCCCCCCCCCCCAACGCGTGGTGGGGGGGGGGGGGGGTGTGAGTGCTGCGGCTTCACATGCACACATAAGTTGTAACCACCCACACACACACACACACACACACACACACACGACCACACACCACACACACACACAGGTGGGAGAGGGGGGGTAGGGGGAGACGGGGTAGGTGAGGGGTGGGAAGGGAGACCGTTGGGTCCCATTCCCTCAACGTGCGGTTGCGGCTTCACATGCACACTAACCACCTGCTATACACACGGGGGGTGTTGGAGAGCAGGGAGGGGGAGGGGGGTGGAGAGAGGGGGGGGGAGGAGGAGGTGGGGGAGAGAGAGGGAGCGAGGGAGTGAGGAGGGAGAGGGGATGGAGGAGGGGAGGAGATGGGGGAGAGGGGGTGGGGGAGGGGGGTGGGGTGAGGTGGAGGGGAGAAGAGGAGGGACACTCCCCCAAAAGAGGTAGAGGGGGGGGCAACGGGAGGGTGGTGGGGGTAGAAGGGAGGGGGGCAGAGTGGGAAGGAGAGAGGAGGGAGAAGAGAGCGTGGTAGAGGTGGGGGGGAGAGGGGAGGGGAGAGGTGGGAGTGAGATAGACAGATTGGAGGGGGAGAGAGGGCAGAAGGAAAGTGAGAAGAGGGGGAGAGAGAGGAGGGAGAGGAGAGTGGATAGGGAGAGAGGAGGGGGGAGTGATAGAGAGAGCTGGGCGGCAGTAGCGAAAATCGCCAGTGAGGGAAGGGGAAGAGGGGAAGAGAAAAAAAAGGGAAGGGAGAGAGATGTGGATGGGGAGGGGAGGAGAGCCGGGAGGGTGAAGAAGGAGATGGGTAGATGGGGAGAGGGGGAGACGAGATGAGAGAGGAGACAAGGTGGAGAGTGGGGGAGATGGAGAGGAGGAGGTGAGAGGGGAGATGGGAGAGATGGGTGAGGAGAGAGGGATGGGGATAGAGGGGGTGAGGAGAGAGATGTGAGGAGAAAGGTTAGGGTGAGGAGAGAGGGGTGAGGGGAATAGGAATGGGGAGGAAGAGAGAGGGGGAGGAGAGAGGGGAGAGAGAGAAGAGAGGAGTGAGGACAGAGAGGGGTGATCATGCGCTTCGACACAGGCTGCGGGGGGCGGGCTGGATCAAAGGCAGATGTAAATGAGATTTCATTGCGATTGGAACGTCTGTGAGCATTGGGCATTGTGACATCACACGATGGAAAGCGCTTGTCAACATTCTATGGGCAAGATAAAGAGAAGCAGTTTTGATTTTGAAATTTTTAATGTTTTTTACTGAAAAAGCTCTGGAAAGGTTGAACCGGATGTTCAAATATTACAAACCTTAAGAGAAGGAGGAATAACCCTCTGGGAATATGTAAAAATTGTTTCAATTTTGCAAATTTTGAGGGAGGAGATGATCACAAACACCTAAAAGCGAATATTTGCGAAATAGAACCGGGACAACCAACACGAGAGTTTTCTAAATATATACTAGACCAAGTGCAGACCCGTTGGCGGGGCGGGGGGGGGAGGGGGGGGGGCATGCATGTCGTCACACACACTAACTAATCCCTCCACACTAACTACCTCCTTGATATTTATATTAAACGTATTATTAATTGAGATCCTTTTACCCCATAACCGCCCTAGGGCACTGACGCATAGCCCCAACTCACAGTGTGTCCTAGAGAGGGAGACGGGGTAAGAGTGAGGGCAGAGAGAGCTCAATGGGGAGAGGCAGTGAGAGAGGCAGAGACAGAAGGGAAAAGGAACAGGGGGAGAGGGGGGGGTGAAGGAGTGGAGGAGAGCGAGGTCGAGGGGGAGATGAGAGAGAGCATGGGAGGGGAGAGAGAGAGGAGAGAGACCCGGTTGCGGGGGTGGGGGGGGGGGGCAGCATGTGGCGTTACACACACCAACTACCCCTCTTGATATATATTAATATTATTAATTTTGCTCCCTTTTACCCCATAATCGCCCTGAATCCTTCCACTGACGCATAGCCCCCGCAACACGCAGGCGCGTCTGGGGGGGGAGGGTGGCGGGGGATTACAGAGTGAGGGCAGAGAGAGAGTGGGGAGAGACAGAGAGAAAGAGGCAGAGTCTGAAGGGCAAGAGACAGAGGGAGAGGCAAGGTGGAGGGGAGGAGGAGAGGGATGGGTGGCAAGGGGAGAGGGTAGATGTGGGAGAGAACGGGGGGTGCAGGGTGGAGGGGTCGAGGGGAGAGATGGCGGAGGCGAATGGGGAGAGATAGGGGAGAGGAGAGGGGGGAATGAGGATGGGGGAGGGAGCGAGAGTGGGAGGGTAAAGGAGGAGAAGAGAGTGGGTGGTAGAGGGGGGGGTGGCGTCCGGTAAGGGGGGTAAGAGGGGGTGGGGGAAGTAAGGGAGGGACGAAAGGGGGGGGAATTGGTGAGGGGAGTGAGGGGGAGAGGTGATGGTGGAGGGAGAGAAGGGGAGAGATTGGGGAGGGGGTGGAGAGGGGAGGGGGAAGGAGGGGAGAGGGAAGAGATGGGGGGGGGAGAGATGGGGAGGGGGTGGGAGAGGGTAGGGGGGAGAGAGAGGGGAGGATGGGGGGGGAGCGGGGCGAGGGTAAAGGAGGAGACAGGGGGTAGGGGAAGGGAAGTAGGGTGGTATAGAGGGGGAGGGTGGGTGAGATGTGAGGGGGGATAGAGAGGGTGCGGGGGGAAGGGGAGGAGAGGGGGAACAGGGACGTGAAAGGAGAGGGGTGGGGAGAAGAGGGGAGAAAAGGGAGGGGAGGGATAGAGAAGAGAGGGAGGGAGGAGGAGGTTGGAGAGAGTGAGAGGGGGGGGCGAGAGAGAGGAAAGGGAGACGAGAGGAGAGGGGAGAGAGTGAAGGGGGGAGGAGAGGGAGGGAGAGAGAAAGGGGAGGGAAGAGAGAATAGAAGAAGTGGGGAGGGGGAGGGATTGGGAGAAGAGTGGGGAGTGAGGAGGAGAGGGGTAGCAGGGAGTGGTGCAAGAGAGAGGGCGAAGGGGTGGGAGGGAGTGTCCTGGTGAGGGGGGTTGGTAAAGGGGAGTGGGCGGTAGGGGGGAGTTAGGGGGTGGGAGGAGAGGAGGGAGAGTCACGGGATAAGGGCGAGGGCGAGATGGAAGAGGGGGAGAGAGGGGAGGAAGGGAAGGGGGAGGAGGGGGGTCCGGGGAGGGGGGAGAAGAAGAGGGTTCTCAGAGGAGAAGTGCTTCGGGGAGGGATCTGTGGGTCATGGGGAGAGAGAAGGGGGCTTCGCTCAGTCTCTTTTTAAGGGGAAGAGAGGGAAGGAGGGAGGAGAGGAGAAGGTGGAAGAGAAGGGAGGAAGAGAGAGGGAAGGAGGGGAGATGCCCGTCACCCTTGGTCTCTTGGAAAGACTGTGGAGGCGAGGGGAAGAGAGGGGTGGAGGGAGAGGGGTGGAGGAGAGAGTATAGGGGAGAGAGAGTGGAACTCGGGAGAGGGAATTGGGAACTTTACGGTGAGGGTGAGGGGGCGGAGGGGAGGAAGGGGGGGAGAGAAAGTGGAGAAAGTAGGGGTAGTCTTTGTTTAGGGGGAAGAGGGGTTTCAAGGGGGAAAGTTCAGGTCTCTCCTGTGGAGAGGAGAGGGAGGTTAGGTAGGAGGGAGTTAAGAGGAGAGCTTTTTCTCTCTAGGGGAAAGGTGCGTTGTCTTGTTTCTGTTAAGGGAGGCGATCTGTTCTTCCGGCTCTTTTCTGTGGTGCTGTTCTCTGTGAGGAGATGTTCCCTCTAGAGGGGGTGGGGGTGGGATTACTTTCTTTGTTTCCTCTTTTACTTTTCTCTTTTATTGGGGAGGGAGGATGGGTTCCGCAATTACGGAGGGAAGAGAAGTGTCGCGCTCCGAAGAGTGGGGAGGGTGGGGGAAGAGTTTATGTTGATGGGGAGTTCGTTCCTTGGGAGAGAAGGGATTCCTAGGGGGATCTTTTATCCTGCTTTACGTGGCAGGGGGATTGTATTCTCTCTTTCTTAATTCTTGTTTGACTTCTTTCTAGAGGGAGGGAAGGTGGGGGAGAGAGGGATTCCTCTTGCGCTTACAGTCCCCTTTGATATTTGCGGGAGAGGAGGAGGGGCGAGGGAGAGGGTTGCTTCTTCCTTTTAGTTTCTCTGCTCTTTGTGAGGAGAGGGAGTTTATTATTGCTCTTAGAGGGGGAGGAGAGAGAGGTGGGGGAGGGGAGGAGGGATTTTTCTTTCTCTTTTAGGGGATGGGAGAGAGGGGAGGAGACGAAGTCCTCTATTTTCTTTATTTGCTCTTTACACTTTTCTATTCATTCCTCTTCGGTCCTCTCCCTTTACTGGGGTAGGGGAAGAGAGGGGGAAGTTGGCCAGGGGAGGGAGAAGAGTGTCCCTCTATTCAGAAGGGGGAGGCGAGGGTTTCGATTTTTCTCTCTTTCATTAATTCTCATTGGGCTTGCTTCTATTGGTGTTTATCTTCTTCTTTCTAAGGATTCCTGTTTCTTCTCGTCTCTTAGTTTCTTTCTTCTTTAATCCTTTTCTTCTCTCTTTTTCTTCTCTCTTTTCTCCTTATTTTCTGGAGAGGGAAAGGGTGTTCTCATAGAGAGGGGATAGGGGTTTTCTCTCTTTTTCCTAAGGGAGAGGGATTCCTTCTTTCTCCTCGATTTTCCATTTTTGTCCTTGCTTCCTTTGCATCTTATCATACGGTAGGAGGGGGGACCTCTTTCCTTTTTAGGGAGAGGGGTATTCTCTATCCTGTTAGGAGGAGGTAGATTTTCTACTTTTTCCACTTTTAAGGGGGGATTTTCTCGCTTTCATTTTTATTGGGCGCTCTTCTGTCTTTTTTCCCCTTCTCTTTTATCTTCTCGTTTCTCCATTCTCGTTTTCGAGAGGGAGGGGTGGGGGAGAGAGGTGTGGGGGAGGGGGAGGGTTTTTCTTCTCGCTTTCAGGGAGGGGAGGAAGAGAGATGGGGTTAGGGAGAGGGAGGGGGAATATGTGTAATTTTCAGCGGGAGGGGTAGATAGGGTGGGAAGGAGAGAGGGGGACATTTTGACTTGGGGATGGGAGGGATAGGGCTTTCCTTTTTCCTCTATATTCTTTCTGTTTACTCATGTTATTTCTTCTCTCTTTTCCCTCTATTTTCTTATTCATAGTTCTTTTACGCTTCCTATTGCCACACAACCCCCCATCGCAACGACACCCTCCCCACCACAAACACACAAACCCCCCCCCCCACACACACCTCAACTCGTCAGCTGCGGTGGGGGGGGTGGGTTGGGGGTGGGGTGGCTGGGGCAAGGCATAGGTGCAGTGACAAAGGCAGATGTAAATGAATCCATTCCGATTGGACATCTGTGAGGGATGGCAACCTAACTATGGCACGGAGCCATTCAGGAGAGAGTGTTACCTTTTTGGTTTTGCGTTTTAATTTATTCCCAAGCTGCTCAAATTCCCTCAGCAGAACCTCTTTCCTTGTTCTACCTACGTCATTCATAACCATTTAGCTGATGGCTGGATCTTACCCCTCCCATAGATAGATTCTTAATTATTACAGGAGACAGAGGTTATGGGAAGGTAGGATAATGGGGTTAGGAGAGATGGATCAGCCATGATTGAATGGTGGGGTAGACTAGATGTGCCAAATTGCCTTATTTTGCTCCTATTACTTATGACCTTATGACTCCAAGGTCAGATCAGATGTCCCAAACCCAGGCACCAGGCAGGCAACACAACCTCGATCCTTGTGACAGAATTTCCATTAACGCCTTGACTATACGTGACATCTAGGTGTCTCTTCAATTTCCTCTCCTGAATGGCTCCGTGCCATGGTTAGGTTGCTCATCCTTAGCACAGGGAGATAAGGATGAGGAAAAAAACACCCAATATATATCTAGTGACAAGGAAAAAATGCGTTCAGATCAAGAGATGTTGAAATTACGTTTTTATTAGGATTTGCCACATATACCTTGAGGTGAGTGCATCAACATGGGATCTGTGCCTTTGCTGCTCTATTTTTACAGAACTAAAACCAAACAAAGCCCTCCACTTGCTGGGAATCTGAAATAAGAAAGAAAATGCCAGTTAAGGAATTTAACAAGGTAGTACCTATGGTGAGCTCACTAACCATGTTAAAGTTACAGGTCAATGAGTGTTCACAGGACTTTCAATAGTGCCAGAGGTTGTGGGAAGATCTGATTGTTGTATATACAATTATAAGAGGCACAGGTATTGTAAACAGGCAGAGCCATTTTCACATGGTGGAAATATCAAATATTAGAGGGCATACGTTTCTGAGAGGGGCAGTTTAAGGAGATGTATGGGGCACGTTTTTTACATTGAAGATAATAGACAATAGACAATAGACAATAGGTGCAGGAGTAGGCCATTCGGCCCTTCTAGCCAGCACCGCCATTCAATGTGATCATGGCTGATCATCCCCAAGATGGTGGGTGCCTGGAACACAGTGCAGGGGTGGTGGTGGAGGCAAATGTGATAGTGGCATTTCAGATGCTTTTAGTTAGGCACATGCAGTGGATGCAAGGAACATGTGCAAGCAGATGAGGTTAGTGCTGATGTGAAATTGACATCATGTTCAGCAGCAACATTGTGGACCAAAGGGCCTGTTTCTGCCGTGCACTGCTCAATATATTTATATAATATATAATTAGAAAACATGAGCAGTTCTTAAGTACAAGGAAAGACAATAGTGTGGTTGGTACAAAAATGACACTGGTTAGGATATGGAATGAAAAAGCAAACTCTCCTGAAAGTAGTTTTACTGTTCCCCACTCTCAATATTCTGCCTTGGTTCTGCATTTGTTTCAAAGCTGTCCTTTCTACTTCTGATGAGAGGTCAAAAATATTGAATGTAATTTTAATAACTCCTCGGCACGTATGGAGGTTACAGAGAAATGAAAATGGTCTCATAAAACAACAGAATATATTTGAAATACAAACCATGTCAGGCAGCACCTGCATGTGGAGAAAAAATACATGAACAATATAAATGACCTAGATATAAATGAAGATAGACACAATATGCTTCTATGAGGAGATATGGGGACAGGTGTTGCATCTCCTGCGGTTGTAGGGGAAAGTACCCGGGGAAGGGGTGGTTTGGGTGGGAACAGATGAGTTAACCTGGGAGTTGCAAATGGCTTGGTGTGAGTGAGTCCAGTGAGGTATGCGGCATAAAGGGGAAGAGAAGCTACTACATGATATAGACAGAGCTGCAGAAATGGGCGCAAGAAAGAATGGCAGATGACGAGGTTAACCGAAGCAAGTGTGAGGTGTTGTACTTTGGGATATTGAAATGTAAGTAGAGAATATTTCAATTAATGCCAAGATCTCCTAGAGATCAATACTTTGAAGTGCAGAGGAGGGGATTTTGGAGTCCAAGTTCGTAGCTCACTGAAGGTGCGCAGCACAAGTAGTAGACAGTGAGACTAAGTAAGATAGGTGTATGGTAGGGTGCTTCATTGCTGTAGGCATCAGACGAGTCATGGTGGACATGGGTGGACACGGTGAACGCAGTTACACGGTGACATAGGTGGCACGTTGGCACCGACGTGGCACGTTGACATGGGGCACGGAGTGTGCACACGTGACATGGCGGCGTGGCGATGTGTGGTGATGTGGTGGCACGGTGGCACGGTGGCAACGGTGGGAATGAGGTGACGTTGGTGAACAATGGTGACATGGTGACATGGTGACATGGTGAACATGGTGACACGTGGGGGCAGCGCGGGGCACGGTGACGTGGTGACATGGTGACGTGGTGACACTGGGGGCACCAGGGGGCACGGTGGATGGTGAGTGGTGACACGGTGACACGGTGGGATGGTGACGTGGTGACATGGTGACACGGGGGGGCACGGGGGCACGGTGACATGGTGACATGGTGACATGGTGACACGGTGACACGGTGACGCGGTTGACGTGGGTGACGTGGTGACGTGGTGACGTTAAAGAAGGAAAGTGACGTGGTGACTGGTGATGTGGTGGCACGGGGGCACGGTGACGTGGTGACATGGTGACACGGTGACACAGTGACGTGGTGACGTGGTGACGTGGTGACGTGGGTGACGTGGTGACGTGGTGGTCACGGTGGCACGGTGGCACGGTGGCACGGTGGCACGGTGACACGGTGGCACGGTGGCACGGTGACACGGTGACACGGTGACACGGTGACACGGTGGCACGGTGACACGGTGGCACGGTGACACGGTGGCATGGTGGCACGGTGACAGGGGCATGGTGACACGGTAGGCTGCACGGTGGCACGGTGGCACGGTGACACGGTGGCACGGTGGATGACACGGTGGCACGGTGACACGGTGACACGGTGACACAGTGACATGGTGACCCGGCAGCATGGTAACGTGGTGACACGGGGGCACGGCGGCATGGTGACACAGTGACATGGCGGCACGGTGACACAGTGGCATAGTGACATGGTGGCGCAGCAGTAGAGTTGCTGCACTGGTTCCATCTCGACTAAGGGATCCTGTTTGTATGGAGTTTGTACCTTCTCCCCGCTTCTCCTCCCCATGACCCTACACCCCTACCGCGTGCGTTTTTCTCCAAGATCTCTGTTTTTTTCCCACACTGCAAAGACGTACAAGTTTGCAGGTTAATTGGCTTGGTGTAAATGTAAAATTGTCCCTGGTGTGTGTAAGATAGTGATAGTGTGCGGGGATCGCTGGTCGGTGCGGACTCGATCGGGACTTTCCACGCTGCATCGCTAAACTAAACTAAAATGGATTTATTTATTACTGTCTTATATTCATGCCTCCCCTCAAAAGAAGATTTTTTTTTCAATTTATCAACCCTATCAAACATCCTTTAGAAAAAGTAATGAATAATTCCAGTGTTGAGAGCTGAAGGGAATTAGCAGAGCTCAACATTGAGGTCACACAGCCAGCTATCATTGTTAGTTATCATCACCATTTATTGGTTGAGAGTAAGCATTTAATAGGTGCAGGAGCAGGCCATTCATCGTTCCCTCATTCAATTAGATTAAGGTGAGATGTACTATGATTCCATTAACCTTCGGTTACATTTTTTTTAATACATCTGCCCAACAAAGCCTTAGCAATTTCAGTTTTGAAATTTCCACTTGACCGAGCATCCACCTGCTTCATTTCTGTCATGCAGTGTTGCTGTTCTCCCAGGTATTTGTTCACTTCACTCATCTTTCAATTAATCTGCGCAGCTTCTCTGCATCTCGGCTTTACTTTCTGCTACCAAGATTGATCATTTTCATCACCTTATTGTCTACATTCCTTTTCTTCTGTCTTTGAGTGTTAGGCATCTGATGATTGTTACTCATTTTCTTTTTTGCACAAACATGGCAATATTTCAGTTGTGGTTGAATCAAGTGTGTCTTTATTTGACCTTTGAGAACAAAACATCATTATTTGTTTAAATTGTTCAGATGTCTTGAGAAAGTAGCAATTATTGTGTACACTATCATTTGGAATTGGAAGCAGTATTTTTCCCCATGGAGCTCACTTACTAATTGAACTATTAATGGCAACTTTCCTGCTTTCCTTCTGTGATAGGATCTAATGTTACTGTGAACAAGGCCTCATCTAACACTGCTTGACTTTGCAGGGATGGCCATTGCTGTGAACACAGCATGAGGAGCATCTGACATATACAGTACACCCAGTTAAATTTGTTTTCTGGAATTTCTGTGCTATTCTGAGCTTTAAACACTACTGTTTAAGAAGGAACTGCAGATGCTGGAAAATCAAAGGTAGACAAAAATGCTGGAGAAACTCAGCGGGTGAGGCGGCATCTATGGAGCGAAGGAATAGGTGACACACTGTTTCAGGTAGAGACCTTCTTGCAGACTGAAGATGTGGGAGGAAGAAGAAAGGAAGGGCGGCAGAGTGACAATGGGGCTGTGGGAGAGGTCTTGGGAACGGGGTGGGGAAGAGAGACTAGGGGAGAAAGCAAGGCGCACTACCTGAAATTGTGAGAAGTCAATGTTCATTGGACCGCGAGTGGGGGTCTAAAACTACCCGAAGGCGCAAAATGAGGGTGCCATAGCTACTCGCATCTTTGCAGTGGGACTCACACACGCTGGCCATCGAGCGGAGGCCCAGGACCTTTCCTGGGAATGAGAGGGTGGGGTGTGCGGTAGTGCTGAGCCACCGGGAGATCAGGTTGGTGAGTAATGCGGACTGTACTGCCCGAAAAAGCGTCACCTATTCCTTCGATCTTCATAGATGCTGCCGGATCTCACCCGCTGAGTTAGGTCTCCGAGCATTTTTGTCTACCTACAGTCCATGAGTACGAGTTGATATGTAATACACGTGCAAGATCCCACCATACGAAAACAAAAAAAGTTTTTCAAAAAAACACCCCAATGATCAAAATATGATATGTAATCACTGCATTTTACAAACACAATTTTCACAATGATAAGTATCTAGACCTTGGTTTAGTTGTAGTTTACTTTATCTAGTTTAGTCTTTACACAGATCTTCTGAGTTTGGAAGATACACGCAAGGGAACGGCCTCTTCAGCCCACAAGACCACACCGACCAGCTGACCTCCGCACACTAACACTACCTACACACACTCGGGACGCAATGTTACATTTGATGAGGGGGGGCGCAAGTCCAATTACAACTCTGAACAAACCAGTACACTCTATTGGAGTGCGTGAGCATGGCAAACCCGATAGACCCTAGGAGAGGAGGACCCACGCAGGTCACGGGGGGCGATACATGAACGCTAAGATGTTCTCGATAATCAGCCTAGCCCCGAGAGAGTCGCAGGACTTGGTGAACCCAGGGTCGGGGATCGGGTTAGGCATTATAGGGTAGTAGGATGCAGAGCCTAAACACTAACATCCGCGCCCCTGCTGCCGATTTAACGTTACAAACGCATACATCTTATGGATGGAGAGTCGGAGAGAGAGAACTATCGCCACCACGACAAAGGCTTCTTGGAGAAAAGATCGATTGGTGTCTCGCCCTTGCCTCTCTTTATATCTATTATAGATCTTGGAAGTCCTTTACATCTTCCAACTGGGGTCATCAGCAACCTTCCACTTCTTTAGACTTATTTACTCCCATTCCATCCTAGGAGAGCTGGCTCGATTTGGGTTCTCTGACGCGCGATTAACTGGATAGAGGGAATGGCACCTTTTGTGTCTTATGTATGTTTTCAAGAATCCAAAGTACGTACGACTGCAATACATGCGTGCTTTTTCTCTTAGTATTATACGTAGTGCATATGGGAGTAAGCGCGTGGATGTGCTGATCTTATTGGCTGACACATCTATGTAGTAAACTGGTAAGATGCTACATGGCGTTACAGTGGCATTGAGCAGAATCTCACTTTTTGACTCTGTCACAGCCATTGCATCCGAATGCCCTGTTTGTGATGTAGACAGTGGTATACTAGAATGAAGGGATGGTTTTGTGTTATTGACATCCTCCTAGCTTCTCTCACAATGTACCTCAATGGCAATCTATATAATCAGAAAATAATCTACAGCGGCGATTGCAATTCAAAAACGAGATAAAGCAAGAAAGCCAAATCAGCAGTTGTTAGTGGTACACTCGTGCCTGCAGAAATAGAACGGTGGAATTAAACATTAAAAGTGTTCTGGGAGATGACCATTCTTGCAGTCAGGCAAACCTTTAAATTTAACGAAGATGGGCGACATCAAGAAGTACAGCTAGGGTCAAGCGGGTCGTAAAACTGGGAAAATCAGGCCGACATCTGCGGAGAAAAGGAAGATATGTGACGTTTTCAGGTCAGGACCCTTTGCAGAATGACAGAGTCGGGGGAAATGAGGGAAATAAGATATAGAGGGTGATGTAGACTGGAGATATAGGAACGAATGGATAGAAATATATCGAGAAAAACGTAAACGATAGATAAAACGGAAACTAGTGCCATTTAGTAGCGCTCGGTGTGCTTGGTAGAGGAGTACAGACAAACTGAGACTCAAGCAAGACGTACTTTATAACTGGTACGACCTTGGTGGAGGAGCTAATGTCAGAGAGAGGAGATGCCAGGGTTACTTGATGTTAGAGAACTTTAGAGTTTAAGGGTTACCGTTCTGGTCTCCAACTGGAGGCGTGAGGGTAGCAGGCGAGAGCCCAGGGAGCCGTTGGAGAGGGGAGGGAGCGATTGTCACGAGCGGTGAGTTGCGTAAAAAGCCCCACGTACGGGCCTTTGTTTTGTGATTGATCAAGAGCCCCAGGATGCCGTTGGATCGAACCAGTGAGGAACTAAACGATCCGGTAAAAGTTCTAGATCGTAATTGTTCCATTCAATTAAGCTGGGCTTGAGGAAGCCGCTGATGGTGGGAAGATGGACAGACGTTCAAAGCAGCTGATCGGGGCAGTCAGAATTCCCACAGTTAGTGTAGGTAGCTGTACTTTTATTTCTATGTATTGCTATCCAGGGTAATGGAGGGAGTGTGAGGGCACAGGGCAGTATTACTGTTCTTAGGGATGTCAGAAATGTGGTGAGTCGGATATAGCCCTCCAGATGTCCCACGACTGCGGCAGGTGCGTCGAGATGGTGTGCTGCCTAAAGGACTCTGTGTCTTTAGGACGACCTGGAGCAGGTCAGCTACGATTGACCTCTCCGTCTTGGTCAGGAGGAAATGTGAGTAGGTCATAAGAGGAGTTCACAGTGGGGGGAGGGTAGTCTGCCGCGCAAGCGCGTGCCACAGGGAGGGCGTGACTCAGACGATATGGTGGGTCACGTGTTTAGGGGAGAGGCCATAGGGGCAGACGGCAGGCAAACTAGAGAGTATCCCTGATGGTTGGTACAGCTGAAAATAATACTTCCTGTTGAGTGCTGTATTGGCGGGGACGCCTACGCTAGGTGGTAGCAACACTACTGGGACCTTCGGGTACAGAGACCGGCGCGCTAGTTGCTCAGAAGGTATAACGGAAAAGCGAAGAGATGGAGGGCATTACTAATGGGGACTCTACAGAGAAGCGTTACGGGGGGGTCATGATTGACGATTCTGTGGATCTGTCCGGTAGACCCCGGATGGCGTAGTTTGCCTTCCCTGGGTGCGCAGTAGGGTCTGGGATGTGTCTGGAATGTGTCCAAGATATCCTGAAAAAGTGGCAGGGAGAGGAGGCAGCCTGAGGATCGTGTATCCGACATATTGGGTGCACCAATGACAATAGGTAAAAAAAGGAGAAGTAGGTCCTGAAAGGAGTGGAATTTAGGGATGTTATGGAAGGAGGAGTTTAAGGACAAAAGGAGAGGAGGGCGCAGACATCACTAGATGAAAATCTCAGAGATTTACTTCCTGTGCCCACGCGGACCAGTGTCAAAGTAGGACTGGAGCCCAGGTGGAAGGATTAATGCCTGGCCTGCAAGGACGTGCAAGGAAGGCGAGCAGGAATCTCAAGTTTCTGGATCATTTGAAGCCATCTATGAGGAGGAAGGAGTGACCTCTGTATAAAAGGGAGGACGGGTTGTGCCCTTGAACCCGGAGGGGGACACAGTATCCTGGTGGGGAAATTTGCAAGCACTGGCGGGGACTTTAAAATCGAACAGGTACATGGGTGGGAGGGACCAAATAAGATTAAAGTCTACTAGATGGGGTCTCAGGCAGGAGGCGCAGCGAAGGGACGCAGCTCAACCCAACACAATGTAGGGTGGAACAGAAGAGAGAAAAATGAATAAACATAGAAGATAACAGAGGTGGTGGTTTACGCTTAAATGATGTGAGCAAAGAGAGGGGTATAAAATTGGTACAGAAAGCAATTGGTAGCAAGGTGAAAATTAATAGGTGGCAGCCCAACCAAATCCGATGGCAAAATCAAAAGTGGGAGCCACATATCAACATAAGTATGTTAGTATAAAGGACAAGAATGTTGGGTAAAAACAAGCCTGTAGGCTTTGTGGTCTCAATGCGAGTGCGATAGCTCCAGGGTGACCAAGGTTGGGAGCCTGAACATCCAGGAGATTTAATATTCAGGAGGGATAGACATAAAGGAATAGTTAGGTTGGCTGGTAGCGTCGCTGGTGAGAGAGGAGAATAAGGATACGAAAGGAAGGATCAATTAGCTTGGAGGATGTGGAATTGATATGGGTAGCTGCGCAAAACTCTAACGGTGTACACAGGCAGAAAACTCTAGTGGGAGCGTTGTGAGACAGCCACCTAACAGTAGTAGTGGATTTGGGGAAGGCGATCAAAACAGGAAATTAGAACATGGCATGCAACAAGGTAACAACAATTATAATGGAGTGACTTCAATCTACACTATAAATTGGGCGGTCGAATCAAATCGGCAGGGGTGCTGAGGAAGAGGATTTCTTGAACTTGTATCGGGGATCGTTTTCTAAACAACATGCAGAGGAACCACGAGAGAGCAGGCTGATTCTAGACTGGGCTATCTGACAAACTGAGAAGGGTTAGATTAGCAGTCTTGTTGTGTAGTGGCCACCTTGGGCAAGAGTACCATAATAGGGAGTTGAGTTCTTCATTAGGAAGGAGAGTACGGCAAATCAGCTACAATGCTCAGAAACACAGGGTTCTGAACTTAAACAAAGGTAAGTTTCTTATGAACATGTATGTGGACTCTATTGTATCCAAAGATAAGACTGGCAAGTGATTCTTCAAAGGCCTGACAGTGGATGTGCAATGGAAGGTATTTAAAGACAGCATGGATGAACTACAACAAGTTGTTATTCCCAGTTTGTGGCAAAAGAATAAATCATGGAAGGGGTAGGTGCATCCATGGAATAACAATCTGGAGAATCTCAGGTTTAGTATAAAAACAGAAAGATGACAGCATACAAATTAGCCAGAAAAAGCAACCTTTCCAAGGGGAAACACAAGGGACTGGGAGAAATCAGAGAGTCCAAGCAAATGGCTTAATTAATAAAGGGAAAACAGATCATGAAAGAACAACTGGCAGGGAACATAAAAACATGCGACTTGCAAAAGTTTTTATAGATATGTGGGAAGAGAAAGAGATTGGTTAAAACAAATGTAAGGCCCTTGCATGTCAGAAACAAGGTGAAATTTGATCATGGGGAACAAGGACGATGGCCCCAAAGAACCCCAAATTGAATAACTACTTGTTCTGTCGTCACTTAGGACAGACATAAATAATCTGCCGGAAACGACAGGGGACCGGCGGTCAAATAAAATAGGAGGAACTGTGTGCGAAATATTCCAGGTTAGCCGGGAAGTGGTGTTGGGTAAATTTGAACGATGAATAGGACCGATAAAACCCAGGGCCAAGAGAGTCGCTGCATCCCAGAAGATACTCAATGACTTATAACCCGCAACAGAAAATAGTGGATGTGCATTAGTGATAATTTTTACGCAACTCCTTAGATCAGATGTAGTTTCCTGAGGATTTGAGGGTAGGTAATGTAAGCCCACTTTTTAAGAAACGGAGGAAGCAGAGAAAATGGGGAATTACAACGACCAGATTAGTCTACACAGCGGTAGCTGGGGAAACTGCTGAGAATCAGTCTTATTAAAAGATGCGGATAGGCAGCACCATATGGAAAGTGGTGAAATCATAATCAACGTCAGCAATGGATTTATGACAGTAAATCAGTCTGAACCAAATCCTTATATGAATTTTTCCGAGGATGTAACTAGTTGAGTGGATAAGGGATGAAAACCCGTGGATGTCGTTATATCTGACTGTTCTCAGAAGTGGCTTTCGTACAAGGTCCCACATAAGATATTAGAGTCATAGCAAGGACACTTACAGCACATGGTATGGGGGTAGTCAGTATTGATGTGGATAGAGAACTGCTGGCACAGGAGCACAGGGTTGGGAGTCTAATGGGTCCTCTTCTCAGAATGGCAGGCAGTGACTTAGACGGGGGTACCGCAAGGCATTAGTGTTAGCTGGACCCAAACCAGCTATGGTGGGGGGGCAATATATTTTATAATGATTTGGACGAGGGAATTGAATGCAACCATCTTCCCAGTTTGCGGATGAAACAACAACTGGGGCATAAATGTTACATGGTGTATCGGAGCTTTTCGCGCAATGCTGCAATGGTGAACATTTGGACATAGGCTCGTGAGTGGCGACAAATGCATGGCAGATGCAGTATAAATTGTTTTGGACCCAATGACGTATGTTAGGCATTCAATAGCGAAAGGAATTTGACTGTATAAGGAGTCAGGGATGAGTTCTCTCGTTTGACACAGGGTTTTTTGTGAGGGTATGTGGACAACACCCACTACTGGAGTATCTGCAAACAGTTTTTGGTCTCCAACATCCTGAGGGAAGGATATCTCTTGACCATATCGACAGCGGAGCGCGTACAGAGGAAGGTTCACCCAGACTTGCGATTCCATGGGATTCAGACATTCATATAAAGGAAAGACTGGAATAAGACTCGGCATGCTATACTCTGGCAGAATTCTAGGCGAGATATAAGTGTGGAGGGTGTCTACTATAGAAGGGACATCACAAAATGTCTTAAGGGGGTTGAGACAGGCTAGATCTGGAAATTGTTCCCGAAGTTGATGGGAGGTCCAGAACAAATGGGTCACAGTCAAGGATAGAAGTGGGGGAATTCCTTGATGAGGACCGAAGATGAAGAAAACACATTTTTCACACAGAGAGTGTGAGGAGTATTTCCTGGAAATCCTGTCCACAGAAGGTAGTTGAGGCCACGCTCCATTGGCTATATTTACAGAAGGGAGTTAGATGTAGGGCCCTTCTGTGGCTAAAGAGATCAGGGTATGGAGATATGGCATGTGACAGGGATAGACTGAGGTTTGGATGATCAACCATGATCATAGATTAATGGTTGGTGCAGGCGCACAACAAGTGGCCGAATGGTGCGTAGCTGCTTGAGCACACCTATTCTTCTATGTTGGTATCTATGTTACTGAGTTTAATTTGCGAGACAATAGTTCATAAGGCCTATGAGACTGTAAGCCGCGCCAAGCAAAATAATGAGAGCTGTTCCTCCAATTTTGTGTTTCTGGGCCCTCAATTCAGACAATGGAGGGAGACCCAGGACAGAAATGTCCGTGTGGGAATACGAAAGGACATTAAAGTCTTTGGAACCGGGACTATAGACAATCTTCAGCCTAGGTCCAAGGCAGACTGAGAGTTCGAAGGTGAGTTCAGACGAAAACTGCGCTGCCCATCGTTTGGTCTTGCTGGAAGTATAATGAGTCCAACAACTCTCTGAACAGACGGAATGTCAGTAAGATAGGGATTGGAGGAGGGTGCAAGTGAACCCTCTGCCTTAACACTGAAAGGACTTCGGGGATCCCCTGACAGAGTGAGGGAAGAGGGAAGGCTATAGCGATACGTTGTTGTCATCTGCCCTCTACTACAGGGGAAGGCGCGTACCGTTGTTGCGGCAGACACCTGGGTTTGACGTTGAAAGGTATGCGCTAACACCAAGGAGTTGCAGAGGGAATGCGGTCTCTTTGATAGAGAAGAAAAAGGTGTAGGGGAGGGGATACATGTGATTAGTGGTGGGATTCCGACAGAGGTTGGTGCGAAATGTCGGATGGATTTATGTTTTGTATACGACTGCTTATGGGGTGAAAAAGGTGTAAAAGAGGACTACAGGGATGGGCGTCTGTCCATTGTTTGCGACAAGGGGGGATAGGGGGAGGCAAGATCGGACTGCGGGGTACTGAGAGACACATGTTGAGGGCCTCATCTGGATGATGGGGAGGTGGAACCCCCATTCCCAAAAGAACAAGGACATCTCGGATGTTCTGGTATGGAACACTTCATCTTGGGTGCAGATAGGATGCAGAGGGAGGAATTGGGAGTAGGGGATAGAGTCTTTGCAGGAAGCAGGGTGGGAAGAAGTGTAGCCTAGATAGTTGGTAGGTTTATAATAGATGTCAGTCGCTAGTCTATCTCCTGTGATGGAGATGATGTCAATCAATAGTCCAGCGTTTTGTGTCTATCTTCAGTTTAAACCAGCATCTGCAGTTCCTTTCTACACTTTAAATTTGCTTTCTCTTTCCACAGATGCTGGCTGACTTGCTAACTGTTTGAAACCCATTCTGCTTTTCCTTCAGATGAGATGCATGCAATGCAGGGAAATCTTGGCATCAACTTGCATCCAATACACATTTGTCACCTGGTGTGCAATTTTGGAATTCTGAATTCTAGCTAATTTCCTATCCTAAATCTGAAAAGCTGAAAGCATCTTAAACAGCTGCAGGGAAACCATTTTAGAGCCTGTTTTAAGGGGTCATCAACCCTTTATTTTCTTCTGTGCCAGTTACGTGTACTCTGGTATTGCTGCTGGTATGCCTGGTTAAAGCTTTATTAATTTGCCAGGTACTGATCTATACATTTTCCAACAAACCAACTACCTCCAGCCATGACCTTATTACAATGGCAGAGGGAGCTCGGCAATTGTCTAGTTCATTCAGGAGTGCGGTTGGTCAATTTCTTTCAGAAAACACTCACTAATTGGTTGGAAGATGGCCAGTCAGCATGGAAACAGGTCCTTTGCTCCATCTTGCCCACATCGATCAACATGCCCCACCTGCACTAGGCCCACCTGCCTGTGTCCCGCCCATATCCCGCCGAGCCGCACGGCAGAATACCTCCTGCCTGGCAGCGGCTGCGGCCCGCGAACGCGGTCGGAGGTCTTTTTCGAGACGCTGCGGTCTCGATGCCTCTCGGATGGCTGTGGAGGAGCCTGGGTCGGAGCCCGGTCGGATTGAGGGAAACCGGGCCGCGGAGACACGTTATGATAGGGAAAAGGGGGACGGGGAGGAATGTGGTGGTGGATGGAGGCGGGGTTTAGAACGGCCCCCAGCCGGGGCTTCACATTCGGGAGCCCAGGGTCGGTGGCAGCCCAGGTCATTGGAGCGGTCCGCAGCTGGGGCCTGGGACGGCGCCCATGGAGGGTCGCAGGAGAGAACCAGAAGCATTAGTGGGCTATTGCCTTGCCAAGGTAAATGCAAGCAAAAGACTTTTAACACTGTTGACGTCACATTTGACAATAAAAGTGGTCATTTATCATATCATTCACTCATTCATCATTAATTCATATTCACATTCATTCATTCACTCAATTCATTCATTCTATCTTTCATTAATTCATATCTCTCTAAACCTGCCCTATCCATGTAACTGTACAGATGAATTTTAAATGCTATTCAATCTTCTATCTATACTGCATCCCTGAAAGATTGCACTTTGTTCTCCAAATAATCTTTGTTGAAGTATCATATGTTCAACATATAATACATATGTGTATGCCCATATTCCTTGTTCTAATTGTGCCAATGCAGGTACAATTGGGGTCATGGAAGGAAATGGAGATCTGTTGGTAAGTGTGCACCCTGTTTATTCAGCCTTCACATTGCAATCATGGAAGTCATATGTTTATGTACATATGTACATATGACTACACAGATCCTACATACATACATCTGTACATATGACTATACAGTTTTTGTCTGCCTAAAATGAATTTTTTACATCTTCATTGGAAACAAACTTTTCACAGGTTTTCTGCGTCTATTCTCAAAGGAACTCGTATGGTTGGCATTGTATCAACTTCCTGACATGACAAAGGTGTCAGTTTTGACTTATTAGAGTCCTGTGCCCACTCTCAAGGTCTTCACTCAATCATCTTTTGGAATATGTTTTATAGCCACATACCTCATTGCTGTTCCACTATATGCACGCAGAAGTTAAGTGATATATATGTATCATTCTACTTAAGATAAACACAAAATGCTGGAGTAACTCAAGGGGACAGGCAGCATCTCTGGAGAGAAGGAATGGGTGACGTTTCGGGTCGAGACCCTTCTTCAGTCAAGAGTTCAGCAATCTCCAGAGATGCTGCCTATCCCGCTGAGTTACTCCAGCATTTTGTGTCTAACTTTGATTAAAACCAACATCTGCAGTTCTTTACCCTCAATAACTTCTCTTTTGACTCCTCCCATTTCTCCAAAAGCATCACAAGGTGTAGCTATGGCACACGCATGGGGCCCCAGCTACACGCGCTTGCCTCTTTGTCAGGTACGTCGAACAATCCTTGTTCTCGACGTTACCAGGCCCCATCCCCGACCTCTACCTCCTTACTTCGACGGAACTGCTTTGATGTCACACTGATCCTGCACACACACAACTGACTGACTTCATCCATTTCACCACCACTTCCATCCGGCACTCAATACACTTGGACACCATTTCCGACATTTCCCTACCATTTCCTTGACCTCACGCATCTCTATTGCAGGTGATACACTCCTGACCGACATCCACTACAAACCAACTGAACTCCCATAGGCTATCTGGACTACTCTTCCTCCCACCTGCTTCCTGTAAGGACTCCATCCCCTATTCCCAATTCCTCGTCTTTCTAATTACGCCGCACACTCTCAAGCTCTCAGGATGACATGGTGTTCCACACCAGAATCATCACAAATGGCCTCATTCTTCAGAGAATGGGGATTCCCCTCCCCATAAATAGATGGCGCTCAGCACCAGGATCTCCTCCATATTACCCCGCAACACTGCCCTACACATTTTTTATTAATAATAGGCACTAATTGACTATTTATAACCTCGTCACCCATTCCCCCATTCGCAACCAGGGCAGAGTCCCCCTGGTCCTCACCTCTTTCACCCCACCAGCCGCAAATACAACACATAGTCCTCCGCCAGTTTCGCCACCTCCACAACATGTGACCCCTCCACTTCGCCACATCTTCCATCTCCCCCCTGTCTGCCTTCCGCAAAGACCGCTCCCTTGCTCAACTCCCTTGTCAATTCTTCCGTTCCCTCCCGCTCTACCCTTCCCCGGTACGCATTTCCCTTAGCAACCGCAAGAAATGCTCACTTGTCCCTTCACCTCCCCCCAATCCACTACCTTTCAGGGTACCCAAGCAGTCCTTCCAGGTCCCGACGAGGTTCACCTGCACCTCCTTACCAACCTCATCTACTGCATCCGCTGCTCCCAAGATGCCAGATGATCTATATCGGTAGAAACCAAGCGGAGGCTTGGCGATCGTTTCGCCGAACACCTCCACTCGGTCCGCATTAACCAACCCGAACTCCCGGTGGCTCAGCACTTCAACTCCCCCTCCCATTCCGTATCCGACCCATCTCGTCCTGGGCCTCCTCCACGGCCAGAGTGAGCAACACCAAGCAAGCTGGAGGAACAGCACCTCATACTCCGCTTTGGCGAGTCTGCATCCTTTTGGGCTTGAACATTGAATTTTCTCAATTCTGTTAAACCCTTGCTGTCTCCTCCCCTTCCCACCTCTCCCTCAGCCCTAGGGCCCTGTCTCTCTTCTATTTCCCTCTCTCTCTATCTCCCTCCCCACCCTAGTCCCTGCACCAGCTTCTCATTTTCACACCACAAACAGCTTACAATGGCTTGTTCCCTTTATCATCGATACTTTTTTGCATATCTTTCATTCATTGTTCTTTATCTCTCCACATCACCGTCTATATCTCTCGTTTCCCTGATCCCTGACCAGTCTGAAGAAGGGTCTCGACCCGAAACGTCGCCTATCTCCTTCGCTCCTTAGATGCTGCTGCACCCGCTGAGTTTCTCCAGCCTTTTGTGTACCCTCTGCAGTTCTTTCCCATCATTCTACATATCTCCAACTTTCACAAGCTATTTATTCATAACACAAACCTTCACTTTATCTCCCATCTCCAAACGTCAGATATGTTTGGTGCTCTTTAACACACAAACTCAATCTTTCTTCACGCCTTCTCACAATTTTCTTTCTGTCATAGCTATTTCCTTTCAACTGTCCCCTTTGAAATAAGCTCAATCATTTTCCAAGTCCTTTAATCATTACAAACAGAAGGTGCTTAACTAGTTGCTAAATGCGGTGTTATTCTCTAGTTTAGCAATGTATTTATGAATTCATATCTCTTTAAACTCAAGGTCTTTTAATATCTGGCCCTCAATGTTTCTTTGAACATTCACCCGATCCTATAGCTACACCATTTGACCTGAATGATTCAATGAAATAAGTGTGTACACAATACCATTTTCTTTCAGGCGATATTCAATAAAAATAAACAAATTGAGAATCACAATCGAGGTAAACACTTCTGGCTAGGTATGTATTGATCCCAATTCTTTGACATTTTCTTCGGTTGCCCAGGATCTATCATGTTTTACTTTAATCCACTTTGTGACTGTCATCGAGTGTTATAATGCCTTCCAACTCCTTCTTATTTTTTCAGCAGTGTATACTCTTTTGGAAGGTCTTGTTGACCAATCCCATCTCTGTAAAGGCAAATTCACTGGTGTGGCTCCACAAACCAGAATGTTTACTTGAATTCCATTTATAATTCCCTCAATGTCTTCTCTGATTCAATCCATGAGCATCTAATTTTAGCCAAAGCAAATTACTTCTTTATAATTCATATTTGTTTCTCTTGAGCTATCATGTCATTCATTACCTCAATATTCCTGCTTATATTTTAAACATTTTCTTCTTGAGTACATGTGCCCATGTGTGCATCACTTGGAATACAAAGTGAAGGTGAGAGTTGTAATACAATACAGCTGAAAAAAAAAAATATAGTTGAAAGTATAATTTGGAGGATAATTTACAGAAGTATCCCCAGCACATGGAGATAATAATAAGATAAGTAAGAAAGAAGGATGGATAAAGGCGAAACAAGCCGATGGGTCAAGGATGGGGGGGGAATCAAAAATAAGGACGAGCCGAGATGCCCTCTTGTCTGGGCTCTGCGGAGAAGGACCGTAATGCATATGGACGGTGGCTATATTGTGGAACTGGGCAAGCTCCTGTGTGAAGAGGATGCTGAATGACCCACGAGTTACTGAGGTCGTTAATAAAAATAAAAACAGAATATGTTGGTAGCTCTCAGCTAGTTGGGCAACATCTTTTGGAAAAGAAGCAGACTTAATATTTCTGCTGCAATGACTGCACAAACCAGCAAACTTTACCTGCCGTGCAAATAGCAAAGGTGAAGATCAATGAAAAGCTCTTCATGTCCTTTGTACATTGTCCTTGCACATGCAATCCCATCCGGGTCAGTCAATAGCAGGAAATTATAAGATTCAAAATGAGAACTTACCAGTTTGAAGTTTGATCTTTATTTTATGAGTAGGCGAGCTTACGATGAGGGATTACGTGAAAGAACCCCGCCAGCACGCATACGCGACATTCTTCAAAGCAGTGGTGAGTGAAATCTCAAGATACCAGAGTAGACTAATATAGTAAGATAAAGAGAACTTCCATACCAGTTGAACTTTATAAATAGAGGGTTTTGGGAGCGGAGGGCACAGTAATCCCTCATCGTAAACTCATAAAATAAAGATCAACTTCAAACTGGTAAGTTCTCATCTAATCTTACTATTTTACTTCGGAGACACGTGAGTGACTACATGAAGATTTCAAAGCTCTGTGATTTCATGCCCTGGAACGAGACCATGCTCACACACTGCCAACATTCTGGGACGGAAGGTATGAAGTATTTCACACACAAACACTGTGCTGAAAAACAATAAAGGTATTATTCATCACCTAAAAAATATGCCCCACATTGGGGTTGTAAGACTTTATTTTACAGAACTTAATTTTTCCCTGCAAACGCTCCTCAGGATCAGCCCGGGTTTATTATAAAAAGCATTGAATGCGTTCATTGCTCCACCCCGCTGTGGCAAGGATGTGGTCATAGGAACTACCATCATCCTAGCGTCCGATGTAGATGCAGCCCTGTTGGAGTGAGATTTGAAACATGTACAGTATCACCACTGCACGTAATACCACCCGAACCATCTGGATATGATTTGCACTGTGACCTTAGGTGAGGGCCTTTATGGCTAATGAGAAAGCTCTCTCTCCGAGGAGCCCATTTAAGTGTCTTGGTGACTATATATTGGAAAATATGTGTCACTATGCAGGGCCGACTATCTGCAGGATAGGCCAGAACTCTAATATTTGGGGGCCAAAGGAACCGGTCAGTCTTGTTTAAGTACCCCTATGATGTAGCAGGTTATCTGCCATTTGTGACAGACATGACGTCCTATTTCTAGCTTGTGTAAGACTGGACCCGTTGTGCTGATCAAAGTGCCATAATCCTTCCCATCTAGGATATTAGTTTGTCCAGAGTGAGCCCGATATTGGTGTCCATCCTCGTAACATGGTGTTACTACTATGTCCCATATATGGGTGTATCTGGGCCTGGGGGGAAATAGAGTACAATATAACCCCTCATTCGTTTAGGGTACTAGTGGGTGTGATCTATAGCCAGGTGATCACTCCCTCTGGCCCAGATATTAGAAAGCGAGGCACTCGTTGCACAATAATGGCACTGTAACTCAATCCTTCATCGAAATGAAAGGTGGCCCAGACCTCCAGCACTTCAGTGTTGGTGGCTCAGTCATATGTAGTGTGTTCGTCCTGGTGCAGAACACTTCCCATTTCCTGACATATGTCAGGTACTGTCTTCCCTTCGTGGACTCCCTGCACGACGCTGAGATGGCATTGATCGTCCTGTCGGAGAGTCGTATCCAGAAATGGCCTGTTCAGAAACTGCAAATCAACAAGTTCATACAGTCATGGCATGGATACTTTTCCCGCACGGGGTGTTGTCCAACCTCCTTGGCCGTTGTTGATCCAGATGCAGGTTCTGAGACCATCTTTGTACTGTTGGGAACTCATGGTACCGCGTTGCGCCGTCTTGTTTAATTATTGTAAGACTCGCCTGATGAGGCAGAAGGGGAAAATGCATAGCAAAACAAATCCCCCCCCCCTCCCAAGCAAGCGAGGAAAAAATTGTCATCGCTGCTGCCCCTGAGTCTGGTTCCCAAGCAACATATGTTGGTAGTTGGTGAATTAGTCTGGATGGAAAAAAAGGTTGATATACTGGTGTCCCATACCGGTCTATAATATTCTGTAAAACACTTTCCGATCCAAGAACAATTCCCATTTAAGCTTTTGTTTTAATGTCGTTGATCGAACATTACGTGACCTGGTGTCTGCCCACTGTATTTAGTTACTCTGGAAGGTAAGTGGTTGAGATCCAAAATCTCTCTCCCAGACACCAAGTGCCAGATATTATTAGGCAATAGGCGGGTCATCACATGATATCGACTTTTATTTCACCCATATGACATTATATATATGGCCCCCCAGTAAGTGGTATCAATTTGTACCGTACATGCAACTGGTGCTCATCTGAGCAGTAGGCCCTGAGTCCAATAGAAACGCTCCAGCATTTCTAGATAATTAATTCTAGTGCTTTATAACAGAATAATTTTTGTGCACTCATCTGCCACCACAAACATCTTGCGGTTGGTATTAGTTGCTCCCCAACCTTTAGCACATGGCATCAGTCTGTAATGTACCACTAGGGATATAGAATGGAGTGATGGGGTTAGGATAATATTGAACATTTCTATCCACCAGTTTAATTCTAATTTACTTTCCCCTGGTAGTTGCATAGGCCTATGGAAATGGCCTGCATGATTTTTTTGAGAGCTAAAATTTCCCTCTTCCAGGTTTTAATAATGGGAGTGGTCCAATTGTGTGCTGCATGGAAACGCAGCCACCAATTTCCCAATCACTCTTGCTCTCTTGCCGAATGGATGGTTTCCCTGATGCCAGTGAGGCTTCTTGCATACTCCATCAAGTCTGTCACTTTGTTTGGAGTGGCAAGGTGATAGACATATTAACAGGAGTCAATAGTGAACCCCCAAATAATCCATGGTAGTGAAGGGTTCCAATTTTGATTTATCTGGATGTACGTTAAATCTCTGTGTTGTGGCTGATACACCAATGTTAGCCAGCTCCAATTTTTCACCTACAAATGAGAATATCATCAAGGTAAGCACCAATGAACTGGATTATGTTTATGTTCTTTAAGTATGCTAAAGCTGGTTTTTTAATAAATTTTGTAATAGCCTGGGTGTGATGAACAACGCCATTGGATAAGGCATAACTGCCATAGCTGTCCACATCCAGATAAATTTCAGGTATTTACGATGACACCAGTGTGTGACAAAGTGTCCTATTTTGAAATGGGCATACTGAACGGAAGTATTTAGTTCGGTCAAATTTGTAATGATAGGTTGAACTACCATCTTTTTAGTTTTTTATAAATATATTTGATACGAACTCTTGAAATTCTGATTGTTTTCTCAATCCATTTGTGTTTAGTCTTCAACAGTTCAGCATGGCCTGCTGTTCTCTCTTTTTGTGAGTATTAAAAGCTTCCTGCTAGGCGTATGCTGAACTGGCGACGGTAGTTCGTAATACAAATTCAATTTGTAATTCTGAATACTTCCGAGTATGTAAAAAGTTCAGAGGTAAAAGTGCAGCAACATGATGACAAACAAGTGCAACGTCCCCCAACTTTTGATGAATCGGACATGCAATTGTTTTTTAAGACAACACCAGACCCACCTACCTCCATGGTTACCGGTGTTGTGTGGGTTGTCTCCGCAGTTGTTTCTTCTGGTATTGTGTTGCTGCGTTGTGGGGTTGGCGCATTTTCCATGAAGGCCGGGCTGGGCCATGGTCTGAAAGAAGACCGACTGTGCGCAGGTGGGCGGCCGGCCTTCGATCTTTCACCACCAGATGGTCTTCCATACGCACCGATGTCTGGTGCGTGTGTAGGGTGGTTGCCTGCGGTTGATAGTGGGTGTTTAGAGGTGCTTGGCACCCTTGAGTCAAGGGCCTATTAGCCGCTTAGGCTTCCTCATGCAGATCTTTCACCTGCTTCGGTGAGGTCCCCCAGTACAGCAATTTGGCATCATGTTGTGAGGTGCTAGCCTGTCTTGCATAAATCCGCACATTCTTGGATTGATGCGCTTCCTGTAACTGTTAATAGTAAGATTAAACCGAGAACTTACCAGTTTGGAAGTTTGATCTTTATTTTAATGAGGAGTCGAGTCTGAGATAGACTACGTGAATAGAAGCCCCCGTTTTAAACAGCTGTTGTGCGTCAATCTTCAAAGGCAGCAGGAATGAATTCACGAGCTAACTAATGACCGAAGTATAACGTAAGATGATAAAAACTAGAACTACCAGATGAGATCTATGAGTGTTGGGAGCGGAGAGCGCACGTAGTCCCCTCAAAACTCGACTCATAAAATAGAAAGATCAAACCTTCAAACTGGTAAGTTCTCGTTTAATCTTACTATTTTACTTCGGAGATCACGTGAGTGACTACTTGAAAGACTTCAACAGCACTGTGAATTCACGCCGGCAGACTCAAATCCGACGTTCACACTGCCTGATTGACTCAAAAGTCGTTAACAATCCAATCATGCATCAATTTATAAGTAATACATTGTTAAAATGAAATAACAGTTTATTTAACAAACAAATCATAAACAAAACCCTCTAACTCAGGGGAAATATGTAACAGTATTGACACCAGAAACAGCGCAAACGACCCCGACCTTGAAATTCGGCTTGTAGACAAACCTCTGAAAGTTTAGCTCACTGGACCGTTATCCTGCGGTCGCGGGACCTGAAATCCATTTGCATCCGACCCTTTACGTGTGTTTTTTTGTGACTAATAAAACAAAGCCAACTCTGTTCCCCTCAG
The DNA here is from genome assembly GCA_035221665.1 of Okamejei kenojei. Lineage (NCBI taxonomy): Eukaryota > Metazoa > Chordata > Chondrichthyes > Rajiformes > Rajidae > Okamejei > Okamejei kenojei. The sequence continues at coordinate 7,399,103 of CM069153.1, forward strand.
AGGTTTAGTAACTCTCAATGTAACGACGATAAATGTGAGACTATACAGAAGCGATCATTTGCGGGGTAATGCTGAAAACACAATCTTGCATCTGGTCATGCCTCTTTTATTATGTTTAAGGCAAATCTCATAGACATAAAATATAATGGCGATCAGCCGACACATGCATTCTATCTAGGCCCGTAGCTTTTCTTGCAATGTTGTACACTTGGGCTGAGAACGCCAACACCAGAAGCATGACCACTCTTTCATCAGATTAATTTGCGGCTATCAGATAGGGGGGCTTGTAACCGCGCCCCTGGCCGAACGAACATAAAAACCTCACTCCATTCAAATACGCATAAGCCTGAGTTTTAGGAGTATTGGATTTGAAAACTCCTCATGAGATCCGTGACTAACACGGATGTGTCCCCTACTGAATGCAAATTCTGTCATCTATAGGTAAAATAATGAAGACAGAGCACTTCTGACTGAATAATTCACTCGTAACTTCACTTTTTTTGTCAAAATAAAGAGTTGACAAACTTCCACATACATCCGTGATCCTGCCAGTGCTGATACAAACAATATCCTGGCTGTAGGCAGATATTGCTCCACATCTTCCTTATATAGGTGATATATTCCTGCTGTGTACTACATCCCTGCAGGTCCGACGTGATAACATCCACCGTACCGATGAGACAGTCCTCTCCCCAGTATGACCCTCCTTAAAATCTGCAAATTAACAGATGCATTACGATCCTATAAAGGATGTTGATCCCGAGTGACCAGGATTACTCAGTAGATATTTATTACTTGGGCATAATGCATGTAAGGCTCCCACGGCCATTTGTAATACAACGGGAAACCTTGCTCGCGTGTAGGCCAATCTTGCACTACATCAACCCACTGAAGCGGGAGTCCTCCTTGATCTTTTGCAAACATCTGCTGATGAGACAGGATGAAGGAAATACATACACAAACAGTCCTCCCCAATGCAGCGAAATGCATCCCACTGCTACTGCCCCAGGATCTGGTTACCATGGAAACAGTATCTGTAACTGATGATTTAATCGAGATGCAAACAAGTCAGACTATCTGGCAATGCATACTGACAATCATTTGGATTAAACACAACCTGATTTACATCCATTCAATAGTTGTCATTAAACCTTGACGGACACTCTTCCTGGCTAAATACAAAGTGGGCTGAAAGCCAGATATTTTGGTCAATACACCATCTCCAATCTGGTTAGGCCAGTCTATCACAAGACTGTGACTTAACTCCACCTCATGTGGTTTGACATATGCCACTGCTAGTGGAGTTGTGACAATCGATTGAGACGATGCACATGCAAGAAGCCCTCCTTGTAGAGACAATAATGGCTTTGAGACCCATACCAGGTGCCCAACAACTGCTAATAATCAATCCTCTTAATTAAAGGCGCGAGAAGCGATGTCCATCCCACATACGCAAAGGCCGGAACATCAGTAACGGGATTCCATCTGCTCTCCCCAACTAGAAAGACATATCTGTTGCACCCTATCCAACCCAGTGCACGTTACTTCAGTCTGTAAAATCATTGAAGGTGTTCGCACGAAACCTTCCTTAGAATTTTGAAACATGTACTATCCACATGTGTATGTCAGCAATCGCCCCAGCTGACAACTGCATAGGACCTATCAAAAAATAGCCCCTATTTATTCTCATGCCTGTTCCTTTGATGGTTTTCATTGTTGATAAATGCCAGAGGACAATACTGCACAACTGGAAACAGGCTGCAACAAACTTTTCCCCAATAATAACTGGCTACTTGATCTAATCAAAGGCCGTTATTCTCCAACGAGATTAACACAGTCCTGAGCAATTAACCGATTCATTTATCCCTGGGCAAAGTTAGCCAACATGCGATGGAATAATGGTAATATCTCAGATAATCAAGCTATTTGGACTGGTGAATAATATTAGATTAATCTGGGTGAAAATAAGCAAATCCATTTGTTCAAAAGTGATTTTAACAACTAACGCTGAGATCGTGAGTTTCAGCATGAGTCTTTCCAACAATCAGAATATCATCCTAAATTAGGCCATTACCACATGCCGCCTGAGCTCTAAGCAAATTGCTAACACAGGCTTCTACCATTTCTAGTAAATATCTAGGAGCTGAATTAATCCATTCGGGCAATGTCCATGAATGCGCACAGCTCATTCATCTAAAAAAAATTGCTCAAATATAAGCTTTCTATCATCACCATGAATGAGACACGCGTAACTACGCATTCTTTAAATCAATGGTTGCCATATAATACCCGTTTGACACTAGATGTTTGCGCGCGTGGTAAAGTCTCCAATTTGAATGCCTATAACAAACAAATTTTGTTCAAATTCGATAAAATCCAGAAATAATTCCTACCTACATCCCCCAGTCCTTATTAGCGATCTGGGAAATATACTTGACAGAAATTGTTGAGACTTTGATAGATAGAAGGCTCAATTACCCCTTTCTTATGTAACGCACTGTCAAATGTATATTACCTACCATCAAGCTTTCCTAGCAGGCCTTGTTTGTCCTCTGACTTCTTTAGAGAACCTTTTTTGCCTTGCTTCCATCTGGCTTAATGAGGTGTCCATGGTTCTAACAACCTCATAAACAGTCTATGACCCTTTTTGGCAAGTTACCCACCAAACAACAGATTTCGATGGTGCGGTACACTGGTACGTGTAATTTGCACACAACTCGTCCGGGGGGGGGGGGGGGGGGGGGGGGGGGGGGGGGGGGGGGGGGGGGGGGGGGGGGGATAATTCTCGGGTTAGCTCTGCTAATAGCGCCTCCCGACATTAATTATTTCAAAATGCATTACAAAGGAGTCCCAGTTCATCTGGTGTGCTTCAACCATATCATTTGTAATCAATAACTTTCACCAGACAATAG